>JAVSCE010001814.1:0-384063 GCA_032199065.1 Smutsia gigantea | reverse complement strand
CTCCTCCCAACACTATATTTATCTACGAAAACACAGCAAATACATCTATTCCTAAAAGAGAGACGAGAATACACAGGAAAGCACACAGCATGCAGCTACACCCCAGAGGACTTGGCACCCCAAGAGGCGGGTAAGATACGGTGTCGCGACCCGGTGGGACCTGAGCACTCACCCACCCCAGCGCACCGGCGGGAGGAGAGGATTCAGAGCCGGGAGGGAGTGGAAGTACACCCCGCGAAGTAGCCAGCCCTGGTGTGCAGGGTGGGGAGCGCTGACCCACATTGCGCAGTGCAGCGGAGATGGAGAGACAGAGGGGCAGGAACTGAGCGGGGAACGCGCCAGGGTGCTTGCAGCCGGCTCCCGGGAAGGAAAAAAAAAAAAGCGCATGCTTTCTTCAGCGGTCTTAAAGAGACAGGAGCCCAGCGGGGGAGCCGGATCGCCCCAGCACACTCAGCCCAGCAGGCTGGGAGTCCTGGGGAGTTTCAGACGCCTTAGCTGGCGACTGGGGAAGCGTAGCCATACTTACACTTCTCACTGAGCTCAACAGCCTCCTGTTCGTTCCCACCCCTGCCAGAGTGATAAAGGGCCCTGCGAAGTGGTGTGGCCATGAATAGTGGGGCAACAGCGCCACCTAGAGCATTTCCACAGAATCTACTCCCAGTGGGCGTTTTTTTTTTTGTTTGTTTTTTCTTTTTTCTTTTTTTTCTTTCTTTCTTTCTTTTTTATTTTATTTTTTCTCTTTTTAAAGTCTTAAAGAGCCCAGCTGACATACGTGGCAACTATCAGTGACCAATTCTATAGCCATGAAACAACAGAGGAATATGGTTCAGACCAAAATCAACCAGACAACCCCAGAGAGGGAGCCTGAAAGGATGGAAATGCACAGTCTTCCTGAAAAAGAATTCAGAATAAAGTCATAACCATGCTGATGGACCTACAGAGAAATGTGCAAGAGCTGAGGTAGGAAGTGAGGGAAGTGAGGAAAGACAATGCAGAAATCAGACAAGCGACTGATGGGCTTAACAGCAGACTGGATGAGATGCAAGAGATTGTTAATGGAATAGAAATCAGAGAACAGGAATACAGAGAAGCTGAGGCAGAGAGAGATAAAAGGATTTCTAGGAATGAAAGAATATTAAAAGAATTGTGTGACCAATCCAAATGGAACAATATTTGCATTATAGGAGTCCCAGAGGAAGAAGAGAGAGAAAAAGGGATAGAAAGTGTCTTTGAAGAAATAATTGCTGAAAACTTTCCCTCGCTGGGGAAGGAAATAATCTCGCAGTCCACCGAAGCCCACAGATCTCCCAAAACAAGGGACCCAAGGAAGACAACACCAAGACACATAATAATTAAGATGGCAAAGATCAAAGATAAAGACAGAGTATTAAAGGCAGCTAGAGAGAGAAAAAGATCACCTACAAAGGAAAACCCATCAGACTATCATCAGACTTCTCAACAGAAACCTTACAGGCCAGAAGAGAATGGCATGATATATTTAACGTTATGAAACAGAAGGGCCTCGAACCAAGAATATTGTATCCAGCACGATTATCATTTAAATATGATGGAGGGATTAAACAATTTCCAGACAAACGAAAGTTGAGAGAGTTTGCCTCTCATAAACCACCACTACAGGATATCTTAAATGGAGTGCTCTAGATGGAAGCGCTCCTAAGGCTAAAAAGATGTCATCAGAGAAAATAAAGTCATAGCAAAGAAAGCAGACCATCCCAATACTAACTAAAGGCAAAGAATAAAACACCTAGTATATAAAGAATGGAGGAGGAGGAATAAGAAGGGAGAGAAAGAAAGAAACATCAGACTGTGTTTACAATAACTCAACTAGAAAGTTAAGTTAGATTGTTAGATAGTAAAGAAGCAACCCTAGAGCCCTTGGTAACCACGAATCTAAAGCCAGCAATGGCAATAAGTACATATCTATCAATAATCACCCTAAATGTAAATGGATTGAATGCACCAATCAAAAGACACAGAGTAACAGAATGGATAAAAAAGCAAGACCTATCTATATGCTGCTTACAAGAGACTCACCTCAAATCCAACGATATATACAGATCAAAAGTGAAGGGATGGAAAAAGATATTTCATGCAAACAACACGGAGAGAAAAGCAGGTGTTGCAGTACTTGTATCAGACAAAATAGACTTCAAAGCGAAGAAAGTAGCAAGTGATAAAGAAGGACATTACATAATGATAAAGGGGTCAATCCAACAAGAAGATATAACCATTATAAATTTTTATGAACCAACACAGGAGCGCCAGCATATGTGAAACAAATAGTAGCAGAATTAAAGAAGGAAATAGACAGCAATGCATTCATTTTAGGAGACTTCAACACACCACTCACTCCAAAGGACGGATCAACCAGACAGAAAATAAGTAAAGACACAGAGGCACTGAACAACACACTAGAACAGATGGACCTAACAAACATCTACAGAACTCTACACCCAAAAGCAACAGGATACACATTCTTCTCAAGTGCACATGGAACATTTTCCAGAATAGACCACATACTAGGCCACAAAAAGACCCTTGGTAATTTAAAAAATGTTGAAATCCTACCAACCAACTTCTCAGACCACCAAGGTATAAAAGTAGAAATAAATTTTAGAAAGAAATCAAAAAGGCTCACAAATACATGGAGACTTAACAACACTCTCCTAATTAATCAATGGGTTAATGACCAAATAAAAACAGAAATCAAAGAATATATGGAGACTAATGACAACAACAACACAAATCCACAACTTCTGTGGGACGCAGCAAAGGTAGTTCTAAGAGGAAAGTATATTGCAATCCAGGCCTATTTAAAGAAGGAAGAACATTCCCAAATGAATAGTCTAAAGACACAATTACTGAAATTGGAAAAAGAAGAACAAATGAGACCCAAAGTCACCAGAAGGAGGGACATAATAAAGATTAGAGAAGAAATATATAAAATTAAGAAGAATAAAACAATAGAAAAAAATCAATGAAACCAAGAGCTGATTCTTTGAAAAAATAAACAAAATAGATAAACCCCTAGCCAGACTCATTAAGAGAAAAAGAGAATCTACGCACATAAACAGAATCAGAAATGAGAAAGGAAAAATCACGACGGACCCCACAGAAATACAAAGAATTATAAGAGAATATTATGAGAATCTATATGCTAATAAGCTGGAAAACATAGAAGAAATGGACAACTTCTTGGAAAAATACAACCTTCCAAGACTGACCAAGCAAGAAACAGAAAAACTAAACAGACCAATCATCAGCAACGAAATTGAATCGGCAATCAAAAAACTACCCAAGAACAAAACCCCCGGGCCTGATGAATTCACCTCTGAATTCTACCAGACATATAGAGAAGAAATAACACCGAATCTCCTTAAAGTTTTCCAAAAAATAGAAGAGGAGGGAATACTTTCAAACTCATTCTATTAAGCCAGCACCACTCTAATACCAAAACCGGGCAAAGACCTCCCCAAAAAAGAAAATTACAGACCAATGTCCCTGATGAATGTAGATGCAAAAATACTCAACAAAATATTAGCAAACCGAATTCAAAAATACATCAAGAGGATCATACACCATGATCAAGTGGGCTTCATCCCAGGGATGCAAGGATGTAAAACATTAGAAAATCCATCAACATCATCCACCACATCAACAAAAAGAACAAAAACCACATGATCATCTCCATAGATGCTGAAAAAGCATTTGACAAAATTCAGCATCCATTCCTGATTAAAACTCTCAACAAAATGGGTACAGACAGCAAGTAACTCAACGTCATAAAGGCTATATATGACAAACCCAAAGCTAACATCATTCTTAACGGCAAGACGCTGAAAGCTTTTCATTTAAGATCGGGAACAAGACAGGGATGCCCACTCTCTCCACTGTTAGTCAGCATAGTACTGGAGGTCCTAGCCACAGCAATCAGACAAAACAAAGACATACAAGGCATCCAGATTGGTAAAGAAGAAGTCAAATTGTCACTATTTGCAGATGACATGATACTCTACATAAAAAACCCTAAAGACTCCATTCCAAAACTACTAGAACTAATACCTGAATTCAGCAAAGTTGCAGGATACAATATTAACACACAGAAATCTGTTGCTTTCCTATACACTAATGATGAAGTAACAGAAAGAGAAATTAGAAAAACAATTCCATTCACAATTGCATCAAAACGAATAAAATACCTAGGAACAAACCTAACAAAGGAAGTGAAAGACCTGTACTCTGAAAACTACAAGAAACTCCTAAGAGAAATTAAAGAGGACACCAACAAATGGAAATGCATCCCGTGCTCTTGGCTAGGAAGAATAAATGTTAAAATGGCTATACTACCTAAAGCAATCTACAGATTCAACGCAATCCCTATCAAACTACCAACAGCTTTCTTCAATGAACTGGAACAAATAATTCTAAAATTCATATGGAACCACAAAATACCCCGAATAGCCAAAGCAATCCTGAGAAAGAGGAATAAAACAGTGGGAATTACGCTCCCTGACTTCAAGCTCTACTACAAAGCCACAGCAATCAAGACAATTTGGTATTGGCACAAAAACAGACCCACAGACCAGTGGAACAGAATAGAAAATCCAAACATTAACCCAAACATATACAGTCAGTTAATATCTGATATAGGAGCCTTGGATATACAATTGGGAGATGACAGCCTCTTCAGCAGCTGGTGTTGGAAAAACTGGACAGGTACATGTAAGAGAATGAAACTGGACTACTGTCTAACCCCATACACAAAGGTAAACTCAAGGTGGATCAAAGAGCTGAATGTAAGTCACGAAACCATAAAACTCTTAGAAAAAAACATAGGCAAAAATCTCTTGGACATAAACATGAGCGACTTCTTCATGAACATATCTCCCTGGGCAAGGGAAACAAAAGCAAAAATGAACAAGTGGGACTATATCAAGCTGAAAAGCTTCTGTACAGCAAAGGACACCATCAGTAGAACAAAAAGACATCCTACACTATGGGAGAATATATTCATAAAAAACGTATCTGATAAAGGGTTGACATCCAAAATATATAAAGAACTCATGCACCTTAACAAACAAAAGCAAATAATCCAATTAAGAAATGGGCAGAGGACATGAATAGACACTTCTCCAAAGAAGAAATTCAGATGGCCAACAGGCACATGAAAAGATGCTCCACATCGCTAATCATCAGAGAAATGCAGATTAAAACCACAATGAGATATCACCTCACACCAGTGAGGATGGCCAACATCCAAAACACAAACAACAACAAATGTTGGCGAGGATGTGGAGAAAAGGGAACCCTCCTATACTGCTGGTGGGAATGCAAATTAGTTCAACCATTGTGGAAAGCAGTATGGAGGTTCCTTAAAAAACTCAAAAGAGAAATACCATTTGACCCAGGAATTCCAATCCTAGGAATTTACCCTAAGAATGTAGCAGCCCAGTTTGAAAAAGACAGATGCACCCCTATCTTTATCGTAGCACTATTTACAATAGCCAGAAATGGAAGCAACCTAAGTGTCCATCAGTAGATGAATGGATAAAGAAGAGGTGGTACATATACACAATGGAATATTATTCAGCCATAAGAAGAAAACAAATCCTACCATTTGCAACAACATGCATGGAGATAGAGGGTCTTATGCTTAGTGAAATAAGCCAAGCTGAAAAAGACAAGTATCAAATGATTTCACTCATATGTGGAGTATAAGAACAAAGAAAAAATTCTGAAGGAACCAACATCAGCAGACTCACAGAACCCAAGAACGGACTAATAGTTACCAAAGTGAACGGGACTGGGGAAAATGGGTGGGAAGTGAGGGATAAGAGAGAAAAAGGGGCATTATGATTAGCAGACGTAATGTTGGGGGGGCATGGGGAGGGCTGTAGAACTCAGAGAAGACAAGTAGTGATTCTATAGCCTCTCACTACGCTGATGGACAGTGACTGTAATGGGGTTGGTGGGGGGGACCTGATGAAGGGGTTGTTTAATAACCATAATATTGCACATGTAATTGTAGATTAAGGACAATAAAATAAATTATATATTAAAAAAAGGAAAGGCTCAAAATAGATACAGTAGGCGTACAGTTTCATAAGCTAGAAAAAAATACAGTCAAAAAACTACAAATATAGAAATAATAAAAAGCAAAAATAAATTAAATGGAAAACAAAAACAACACAAGATCAAGAAAATTGAAAGCTGGTTTGTTGGGTGTTTTTTTTTTGACCTAAAAATTGTGACAAACTTATGGCAAAAGAGAGATAGCATGAATAAATTCGGAGTAAAAGTGAACATTACAAATACTGCAGAAATTAAAAAGACATCAGGAAAGGCTGTGGGGAAACCGATACTTAGATGCATAAACTGATGAAACCTCTTTGGAGTCCAAGGAGGCAACATATAAATCAAAATTAATAATTACACATATCTTTAGGTGTAAAGACATGAGTAATTCCACCTCTTAGAATATTATCTCACAAACATACAGAGAAAGATATGTGCAAGACAGTTTGCAATGTCCCTAAGAAGCAGACTATTTACATAAACTATAGTGTATTTACATGCTGGGTTAATATGGAGTTATTAAAAATAGTAAGGTAACATGCCACATAAAAACATGTATATGAATGTTCTTAGCAACATTAGTTATAATAGCTCAAAAGTAGAAACTACCCAAATGTCCATCAATGGATCAATGGATCAAAAAATGTGATATATTCATACAATGTAATATTATTCAGTAACAGAAGGAATTAAATACTGATACATGTTATATAACATAAAGAAACCTTGAAAACATTGTATTAAGTGAAAGAAGCCAGATACAATAGGCCACATATTTCATTATTCCATTTATATGAAATGTCTAGAATAAGCAAATCCATAGAGACAGAAAGCAAGTTAGTGAATACTAGATACAGGGAAAGAGGGGAGATGGGAAGTGTCTGCTAATGGGTATAGTGTTTCTTTTTATGAAAATGTTCTGGAATTAGTGGTAATGGTTGCACAACTTTGTGAACATACTAAAAAATCCACTAAGTTGTTCATTTGAAAAGGGTGAATTTTATGGTATGTAAATTTTATTTCAACTTAAAAAAAATCATACAAGGTATTTATGTCCTGATATGGAAAGATTTATAATTACAGTAAGTTTTTTTTTTAAAAGCATGCATTGAGTAGTTTGTAACATGTGTTCTTATTTGTATTTAAAAGAGTATATACACCCATGCTTTTATTTGCATAGAAAACATCTGTCAGCATACAGACAAAAAAAAAAATGAACAATGCCTGCCACTAGGGAGAGAAGACACTTGGATACTTTTTGTTTTTTAAGTCTTTTGCCATGTGTGTGCATTACTCTTATAATAAAACTAGAAAATACCTGAAATATCTGTATTGAGAAGGAACATTGAATACTACTAGAAAGGGAGTGAAAAGACATTCATATCTTGTTATAGCAGGAAATTTCCAGCACACTGGCTAAATCTGGCCTTCTGCTTAAATTCTTCCAGTCCACGAGATATGTGCTAAAATGTATTAGTCCTATATGCACATGTGATGAAATACAGACTTGGTCATTCCTAATATAATATCATACAATCCTTACAGACTGAGAATGTTACTGCATAATGATAAACTCTTTTTTTTTTTTACTCTTAGACACAACACTTTAGTATTCCAAAAACCTGGAAATAAAGGATTTCTTCTGTGAAAAATAAAATATTTAAATTATGAAAAAAAAATAGAGACGAGGATAAATATTATGTTACTGATCAAACCAGGTTGGATATCATAAAGGCTTACACAGAATAAAGGGTGGGACATATCTTTTGATATATTAAAGAGGTTGAAAGAATAAAACTTGGCAGATTAGATGATTGTTATGGGAAGTGATTGAAAGGGAAATGTCTTAGATGAAGTCTGTTTTCCTTAGCTAGATTCATGGTTAGTGCCATTTGTTAAAACAGGGAAGGAAAGTTAAATTGTAGGAATTTAAACCCTTCTTTTTTTCCTTACTCATCCTCCCCTAACATAGGGATGAGTGCTCTGATTGTATCTATGACCCTGCACTTGAAATGAGGCCCCCAGGAGGGAGAGCATGGTTCCATGAAGAGACTACCAGATTTGTACTAGTAAGACCCAGTTTTGCATCATCTCTTTATGCAACCTTGGACATATTATTTTTCACTATGCCTCAAGCATCTCATCTGTAAAACGGAGATCTAAAACTTTCTGCTTAACTTAGGCTTGTTTGAAGAAAAACTGTGCTGAAAAAAGTGAATTGACTTCGGGAAGTTCACAGTGTAAGGAAATATCGAAGAGGTTAATTAAGTCTCTCGGGCACATCCATGTCAGGAAAGTAAGCATTGACACAGAGGAGGATACTGTATGGGCAGATTAAAAAGCAGTGAGAGAATACAACAAGCCTTCTGTGTCAAAACCAGGAGCAAAGGAAGCTAAAATAAGCACATTGTAAACTGGTGAGACAGAATGAAACCTTGAAAGTTGGGTCAGACAGACAGGAAATCATCTCTGTGGTATCAGGGAAAATAACTCTGAGGAAGGATGCTGGATTTGTTCCACAATTCTTCCTCTGTAGAAACACAAGCTGAGAGTTTCACTGTGAAGGTCCATCTGCTGGCTGTATAAGTGCTTTGCACCTGGGGTCTCGTGTTCTGTGGATGCTTAGGAGCCACCCAGGGAAGCTGGAGATAGGATCTACCCTGCATATCCCTCAAAGATGCTGCCTCATTTGGGAATGGAGGTTCATTTGTGGGTGCTGAAGAGCCAATGCAAGGAACAGTGATCCCTCAGATCCACAGATCCTTCTGCATTCCTGTTCACGTGCAGATGTTAGTGAATCTTTGGATCATGGTCCCAAGCAGGTTGCCTAAACAGGATGGTTATACTAATTAGGATATGGATTAGGTTGTTATAACAAAAAGACTCTCCAGATACAGTAGCATAAACAAGAGAAAAGTTTTTCTTTTTCCTTTAGAAATCTCGACAGGTGGTCCAGGGCTGTGTTGGTGGCTTGACATGGCTTGACAGTGTGAGAACCTAAGATCCTTTTATATTAATGCTGCATCTTTGTCTTACCCACATGACTGAAACTGGGTCAACATCCCATCTACTAGGAATACATTTTGTCCAGCTGAGAAAAGTAAAGGGGAGGAGTATGCACACTCTTTTCCTTTCAAGGTCATAACCCAGAAGTTGCACACAGTGCTTATGTTCAATTAGGCAGAACCTAATCAGATGTCCACCTCAGGCTTTGAGAAGGGTTAGGGAGCCTGGTCTTTAGCTGGTGATCCATGTGCCCAGCTACACTAGGGAATTACAGAAGCAGAATATTTACTGGGGGATAATTACCAATCTCTGCCATAATGGTAAAAGCACTTGGGTATGGAACTTTGGCAATAAAAATCATCTCAGCATTTGTCAGTATGTATATCCCTAAAAATAATCTTCAATTTGAAGAGATGAAGTGAAATATTAGTCTGATGAAAATCTAATTATGGCACCCACTGTGTTTTCTTTCTATCAAGGTGTAATTTATATACAGTGCAACATATAGATCTTGTTACAGTTCAGTGAGTTTGGATCAATTTATACACCCCTTGAGCCCACATCCCTATTAAGATAGTGAGCATTTTCATTACCCAAGAACATTCCTTCATGCTCCTTTTCAGTCAGTCCCAAATACCCAAGCAGCCAACGTCCTGAATACCAACATCATAGAAGAACCTATTCTCAGGTTTCAGAATTAAAGCTCATTTTGAATGAAATGGGAATGAAAATCAAAGAGCATTTATTATTTTACTTCTTTCACTCAGAAAATGAATTTTAAGATTCATCTGTGCTGTTGTGAGTAGTATTTTATTATATGAGTTTACCACATCTTGTTTGCCTATTCTTTTATTGATGAACATTTGAGATATTTACAAATTTGGACTGCTATGAAAAAAGGGACTACAAAATTTCATGTATAAGTATTTTTCTGAACATTTGTTTTAATTTCTTTTAGATAAATTCCTAGGAGTGGAATTACTGGGTTGATGTACATTATGTTCAACCAGCAATTTATGAGGGTTACAGTTGCTCTAAATCCTCACCAATACATGCTATGGGCAGAATTTTCTTCCAATAGAAGCTCTTCCTAAAGGCCTATTGGATTTTGAATGGGGAAAAAATACGGTCTCTGATTCACATATATATTTTAACAACTCCTTTCCATAGAACAACAAATAAACAGTAAGGAAATGTGCATAAAGCACTTTGAAATATACAAAATCTTATATAGAAAAATGATCCTGTGTCAAATGTTTTCATAAAAAGGACTCTTTTAAAGCATGTGATAGCATGCTTGGAGTCAGAAGACCTGGGTCTTTTCTCTGAACTCCATTTTTTTTCATCTACAAAGTGGAGATTAAAATAGCTCTTTCAAGGTTTTTATGAGATATAAACAGGCAATTTACCAAGCACTAGCATGGTGCTTAATATAGTGTAAAGGATTGGTATATTTTAACAGACTCTAAGATGAGGTAGTCTTTTTCAAGTATGAACACGATCACCACCACCATCATTATCACCAACTTTAACTGAAACCTTACCATATTTCAGCAACTGTTAAGCACATACTTATTCTAATTCAGTTCTCAAAACAATTCTTAACTTCAGCACTGATATTTTGTCATGCAGCTACTGACCCTTCAGTCCATGGGTTCCAGCTTGCACCAAGTATGGCTTGCTGCTCTGTGCACTGTCTCATAGAGGATCTATTAGTGTATCAGGAGCTGGTGCAAACATAGAAACATCACAATGCAGACTAGAACTCATGGGTAAGAGTGCTTGCAGTGGCACAGACACTCAATTTCTTTGTCACCTGTAGAGAGAGCATTCTTTCCTGGACCATAGCTCTGTGGTGTGTCCAGATGTGGCTCTTCTTAAGCATGCTCTCTGCAGTGTCCTAAAGGAATTGGGGACTTATTCACCTGCCATTCTTCTGACTAGTTTCCATCCTGTACCAAGTGATACTATAAGAGTTTGTGTAACACACTGAATGCACCATGTAATAGACTAAGTACATGATTTGCTCAAACTTGCAAAGTTAGCACACTGAAGAGACAAAAGTCAAACTCAGGCTGCGTGACTCAAAGACTTTTCTAAATTGCTGTGAGATACAGACTCCTTAATTGGAGTTTTATTTATTCATTTATTTTTAAACCCAACAGAAACTTCATGTTTCTTTTTTTTTTTTTACAAACCCAAACTTTCTCATGTCATGTGCCCAAGGAGAGCAAATGAGAATTCAAGTACGTATAATCAGTTTGCACATGCAGTGTCATGACAACAGAAAACAGCATTGATTCGTGTTGACCATTTGGTTATCTAGGTCACTACAAAGCAAATCGCTAGGATGCAATTTTATTTCAAAGACTAAAGAGAACACAAACTTTAACCAAACAGATCTGAGTCAGAATCACAGTTCTCCTACTTATTGGCTGTGAAATCTCACACAGGTTACCTGACGTTTTTAAGACTCAGTTTCCTTATTTGTAAAGTAAATATATTGGGACTTCCTCATAGGTTAGTGTGAGGGTGAAGTTGATGTCATATTGTGTTGATGCTGAGAAATAATGGATTATAAGAAACACACATTATTTTATTTACAATTAAGAAAAGATATTAATTTTAAGTTGTCATTGATTATAAAGACACAAAAAAATGTGTGCCTTAAACATCAATAAAATTCAAGTATGTGGTATAGGCTCCCACTAAATGATATCTACCACTGGGATTGTTGCTATTATCATTATTATCTTCACCATGCAAGCCCATAACATTGGCACAGAGAAGAGTCCCAGTAATAAGTTGCCTTAAAACATGATGGCAAGTGGAGGACTTCCAGAAAAAGATAATGGAGCAGGAAGGTGAAGCAGAAACCTCCTCCCAAAAACACATAAAAGAAGAAAATACGGCCAATACAACTAAACCTGAAAATGACCTGAAGATGCAGAACAGACCACCTACACCTGAGAAAGAAGAGAAGACCACACAGAAAAGGGCAAAGTGGCAGAGCCAAGATCGAGTGGGTCCCAAGCCCTCCTCCAACCCCAGCCTACAGGTGGGAGAAAGAGGAACAGACCTGGGAAGGGGTAGAAGCCCAGGAGCACTGCACACCTGGCGTAGAGATCTGCTAGAAGCTTGAGTCCACATTACATTGGGTTCTGGTGATCATTGGAGCAGGACACAAGGGGAAGGTGGAACACTTTAGGAGGCTGAGACTACAGCCAGGGTGGAGGGAAGGCATGCTCCATCAATCCTGAGACCCAAAGCAGAGGTGGCAGTTTGAAACACTTGCCAGCAGTGGGAGGGTTGCCAGAGGGGTGAGGGTTGGACATAACTCTCTCCTCAGGAGAAAGGGCAGGTGGAGAATACCTTCCTACAGATCAGGAACTCTTGGGAGTCCCCTTCCTTGGCCCAACAGATCAGGAACTCTTGGGAGTCCCAGACACTCCATCCCTCTTTCTGGCAATGCAGCCCTGAGGCTCCTCCCTGTGCACTTTCAGGAGTCAACCAACTTGGCTCAGAAGCAGTGCCAGACTTTGCTGCCTGGCAGATAGAGGGAGACTCTCCCAGGTTACTTGGTTTGGTTTCAGTCCAACTGGGATAGTGCCTATAGGAGCCAGTCCCAAGTCTGTCCTCCCTGTAGGTGTCCAAGCCTTGTGTGTGTCTGGCCCAGACACAGCCATACATCAGCTCACCCACCCCATTGTCCATGCAGCCCTACCATTGCTGCAGGCTAGGCAGAGGGCAGTTCCACCCACAGTGAGCTCAACAGAGACTCCTGAGCTGATCACAAAGGCAGTGGCTGAAGCAAATTGCCAGCACAGACAGGAAGACACTCCATCCACTGCACACCAACAGCTGGGACCCCTGAAAAATAGAACCAGGAATTAGAGAATAAAAAAACTTGAGCTTCTGGGCACCATAGGACACCTTCTTCATAAACCTATTACTCTACAGGTCAGGAAGCATAGCAGAGCCATCTAAGACAAAGGAAGAAACATAGAAACCCTGACAAAATGAGTAGGCAGAGGAGTATGATACAAACAAAACTACAGTACAGAATCCCAGAAAGAGGGCTAAATGAAATGGAGATCACTAATCTTCTAGATAAAGATTTCAAAATAAAAGTCATAAATATGTTTATGATTTACAGAAAAGTATTGAAAATCTCAGGGAGGACTTGAACAAAGAAATAGAAGACCTAAAACAGAGGCACTCAGAGCTGAAGAATACAGTATCTGAAATGAAACATACAATGGAGGGATTTAAGAGAAGATCAGTGCAGGTAAAGGAAATGGTGAATGAGATGGACATTAGAGGACAGGAAAACAATGAAGCTGAGAAACAGAAAGGAAAATCACCTCTAATAATGAAAGAATGATAAGAGAGTTATGTGACCAATCCAAACAAAATGATATGTGCATAATAGAGGTACAAGAAGGAGAAGAGAGAAACAAGGAAATAGAAAGTCTCTTTAAGGAAATAATTGTTGAAAACTTCCCCAATCTGGAGAAGGAAATAGACACTCAGGTCATGGAAGCACAGAGATCCCCTAAGAAAAGGAACCCCAGGAAGACAACATCAGGACACATAATAACTATAATGGCAAAGATAAAAAAATATGGAGAGAGTGTTGAAAGCAGTCAGAGTGAGAAAAAAGAAGTTATAAAGGAAATCCTATGAAGCTATCAGAAGAATTCTCAGCAGAAACTCTACAGGACAGAAGGGAGTTGCATGATATATTTAATGTACTGAAACATAAGGACCTCCAACCAAGAAACCTCTACCCAGCAAGATTATCATTTAAATTTGAAGCAGGAATTAAACAATTTCCAGATAAAAAAAAGTTGAAGAAATTTGCCACCACTAAGCCAGCCCTACAGGATATGTTAAAGGGACTGCTATAGATGGAAATGTCCCTAAGGCTAAATACCTTTTTCCAGTGAAAATAAGCTCACACTAAAGGTAGTAGACCAACTAATTACCAAGCAAATATGAAACTGAAACAAAACAAACGAAGCAAAATCAACTATACACAAAATCGGTCAAGGGACACACAAAACATGCATATTATGACATCTAATATGAAAAATGTGGAGGAGGAAAAAGAAGGAAAAAAATACCTTTAAATTGTATCACCAATTTAAGAAAGACTAGCATATAGTAAGGAAGCTATCCTTGAACCTTTGGTAACCAGAAAACTAAAGCCTACAATAAATACATAAACACACACAAAAATAAATAAAAGAAAAATCCAATTACAACACTAAAGAAAACCATGAATAACAAGAGATGAGTATAAGAGAGGAAGAAAGGAACAGAAAGGAGCTATAAAAACAGAAAACAATTAATAAAATGGCAATAAGTACATATCTATCAATAATTACCTTAAATGTAAATGGACTGAATGCACCAATAAAAAGAAGAGAGTGACAGAATGGAAAAGAAACAAGACTCATCAGTATGCTGCCTACAAAAGACTCATTTCAGACCCAAGGACATACACAGACTAAAAGTGAAGAGATGGAAACAGATATTTCATGCAAATAATATGGACAAAGGAGCAGGATTAGCAGTACTTATACCAGACAAAATAGATTTCAAAACAAAGAAAGTAACAAGAGACAAAGAAAGACGTTACATAATGATAAAGGGGTCAGTACAACAGGGGATATATTATAAATATCTATGCACCCAACATAGAAACACCTAAATATGTAAAAAAGATACTAACAGAATTAAAGGGGGAAATAGATTGCAACACATTCATTTTAGGAGACTTTAACATACCATTCACAGCAATAGACAGATGAATCAGACAGAAAATAAGTAAGGAAGCAGAGGCACTGAACAACACATTAGATCAGATGGACTTAACAGATATCTACAGAACATTCCACCCAAAAGCAGCAGCATACACATTTTTCTCAAGTTACATGAAACATTCTCCAGAATCACATACCAGGCCACAAGAACCTTAATAAATTAAAAAAGATTGAAATTGTATCAAGCAGCTTCTCAGACCACAATGGTATGAAACTAGAAATAAATTACACAAAGAAAACAAAAAAGCCTACAAACTCTAGCCTACTAGAACTGAACAACATGCATCTAAATAATCAATGGATCAATGAACAAATTAAAAGAGAAATCAAGCAATACAAGGAGACAGATGAAAACAAAAACACAACAGTCCAAAATCTGTGGGAGGTAGCACAGGCAGTTCTAAAAGGAAAATACACAGCAATATGGGCTTACCTCAAGAAAAGAGAACAATCCCAAATAAACAGTCTAAAATTACAATTAAAGAAACTAGAAAAAAGGAGAACAAATGAAGCCCAAAGTTAGGTAGAAGGAAGGACATAGTAAAGATCAGAGGAGAAATAAATAAAGAAGAATAAAACAATAGAAAAAAATCAGTGAAACCAAGAGTGGGTTCTTTGAGAAAATAAACAAAATAGATAAACCCCTAGCCAGACATATCATGAAAAAAAGAATGTACATTTGTAAACAGAATCATAATTGAAGAAAGAATAATCAACAGATACCACAGAAATACAAAGTATTATTAGAGAATACTATGAAAAATTATATGCTAATAAATTGAACAACCTAGAAGAAATGGACAACTTCCTAGAAAAATAGAATCTACCAAGACTGACCCAGTAGAAACAGAAAATCTGAACAGGTTAATTACGAGCAATGAAATTCAACTGGTAATCAAAAACTCCCAAAAAACAAAACTCCATTTCCAGATGGATTCACAACTGAATTCTACCAAACATTTAAAGAAGAGCTAACACCCATCCTTATACTATTCTAAAAAGTAGAAGATGAGGGAATACTTCCAAACTCATTCTATGAGGCCAGCATCACTCTAATACCAAAACCAGACAAAGACACCACAAAAAAAGAAAATTACAGATTGATATCTCTGATGAATAGAGATGCAAAAATCCTCAATAAAATGCTAGCAAACCAAACTCAAAAAATACATCAAAAAGATCACCCATCATGACCAGGGGGGTTTATTCCAGGGATGCAAGGATGGCACAATATTAATAAATCAATCAATATCATACACTGCATGATCAAAAAGGACAAAAACCACATGATCATCTCAATAGATGCTGAAAAACCATTTGACAAAATTCAACATCCATCCATGATAGAAACATTCAACAAAATGGGTACAGAGGGTATGTACCTCAACATAATAAAGGCCATACACGACAAACCTACAGCCAACATTGTACTTAATAGCAAAAAGCTGAAAGTTTTTCCTCTAAGATTGGGAACAAGACAAGGATGCCCACTTTTATTCAACATAGTACTGGAGGTCCTAGCCATGACAATAGACAACACAAAGTAATAAAAGGCATCCAAATTGGTAATGAAGAAGTTAAACTCACTCTCTGCAGATGACATGATACTATATATAGAAAACCCTAAAGAATACACCAAAAAACTATTAGAACTAATACCTGAATTTGGCAAAGTTGCAGGATACAAAATTAATTCACAGAAATCTGTTGCATTCCTATATGCTAATAATGAACTAGCAGAAAGATAAATCAGGAAAACAACCCCATTTACAACTGCATCAAAAGGAATAAAATACCCAGGAGTAAACCTAACCAAGGAGGTGAAAGACCTATACTCTGAAAACTATAAGACACTCATGAGAGAAATTAAAGAAGACACCAATAAATGGAAATCTATCCCAGGCTCATGGATAGGAACAATTAATATTGTCAAAATGGCCATCTTGTCCAAAGCAATTTATAGATTAAATGCAATCCCTACCATAATACCAACAGCATTCTTTAATGAACTAGAACAAATAGTTCTAAAATTCACATGGAAGCACCAAAGATCCCAAATAGTCACAACAATCCTGAGAAAGAAGAACAAAGCTGGGGGGATTACGCTCCCTGACTTTGAGCTCTACTATAAAGTTACAGTAATCAAAACAATTTGGTACTGGCACAAGAACAGATCCATAGATCAATGGAACAGAATAGAGAGCCCAGATATAAACCCAAGCATATATGGTCAATTAACATATGATAAAGGAGCCATGGATATACAATGGGGAAAAGACAGCCTCTTCAACAACTGGTGTTGGCAAAACTAGACAGCTACCTGTGAGAGAATGAAACTCCATACACAAAAGTAAACTTGAAATGGATCAAAGATCTGAATGTAAGTCATGAAACCATAAAACCCTCAGAAGAAAACATAAGCAAAAATATCTTGAATATGAGCATGAGCAATTTTTTTCCTTGACACATCTCCTCAGGCAAGGAAAACAAAATAGAAAATGAAAAGTGGGACTATATCAAACTAGAAAGCTTCTGTACAGCAAAGGACACTATCAACAGAACAAAAACACATATCATGGAAGAATATATTTGTAAATGACTCACCTGATAAGGGTTTAACATCATAAATATATAAAGAATTCATAAGTCTCAACACCTAAAAAACAAATAACCTGATTTTTAAAAATGGGTGGAGGACCTAAACAGACACTTCTCCGAAGAAGAAATACAAATGGGCAACAGGCACATGAAAAGATTCTCCATATCACTAATCACCAGGGAAATGTAAATTAAAACCATAATGAGATAACACCTCACACCAGGTAGAATGGCCAATATCCAAAAGACAAGAAAGAACAAATGCTGGCAAGGATGCAGAGAAATAGGAACCCTCCTACACTGTTGGTGGGAATATAAATTGGTGCAATTGCTATGGAAAGCACTATGGAGGTTCCTCAAAAATGAAAAATAGAGATACAATTTAACCCAGAAATTCCACTCCTAGGGATTTATGTAAAGAAAACAAAATCCTTGATTTGAAAAGATAAATGCACCCCTATGTTTATCGCTGTACTCTTTGCAATAGCCAAGATATGGACAATCTATGTGTCCACCAATAGATGAATGGATAAAGAAGAGGTGGTACATATATGCAATGGAATATTATTCAGCCATAAAAAGAAAAGAAATCCTTCCATTTACAACAACATGTATTGATCTAGAGGATATTATGCTCAGTGAAATATGCCAAGTGGATAAAGTCAAATACCATATGATTCCACTTATTTGTGGAATATAAAAACAAAGCAAAACAAGGAACAAAACAGCAGTAGACTCACAGACAGCTGAGAAGTGACTAGCATTGCCAATGGGGAGGGGCTGGTGCAAGTGTGGGGGAAAGTGGGAGGAAATAAAGGGGCATAATATTTCACAGTCACAGTATAAGCTGATCACGGGAACCGTTGAACCAATATGATATATATTTGAAATCAACGTAAGATTGTATATTAATGATACTTTAATTTAAAAAAAGAGCATGATGGCAAGTGATTTCCCTGATGCTTTCAGGTGCTCATAAATCTACCCATTGATGTCTCAACCACTGTGGCATCAGGATCTCATCCATCTGTCAACTATGATATCTGTTTTATTTCATTTTATTTTTAATATATCATCAGTAAACCATGATGAGTGACAGGGTTTTCAGGAAAGAATTCTGTAAAGGACAGATGACGACTTCTTTTCCTAGAGATAGAAATGAAATCAAGTATTATTAGCCCCTTTCGGTCATGTATCTTGAGCACTACAGGTAAAACTTTTAAAGTTAAAAATGACATGCATCCAATATCATCCATAAATATGGAGAAAAAAATCCCCAACAATCAAAAAACGATCTTGTTTTTAAAGGTTAAAAAGTACTGATGATGGGTAGAAAGATCTTCTGTTCTATAATTTCTAAGGAAAGAACTTATTAGGGAAAAAATGATTATTTGGGTTCAAATCTGAAGATTTACTATTTACTAGTGTGTGATCATAAGGGAGTAACTCACTCACTCTGTGCCTCAGTGTCCTCAGCTAGACAGTGGGGTAACACTGGCCATTCAGAGTTGTTTATATGGCCTTTCCATGGATTTCCTCGTTCCTTTCCTTCTTGCTTTTCCTCCTGACCTCCACTGATACTTTACATCTTAGTTCAAGTACCTGTTCCAGAGGGAATTATAGAGAAGCCCCTGGTAATTCTCCTTTTTGGATCTTATAAAGAATTGCTTTTATAAAAATGTGTCTAACTTTTGTCTCCTCCCCTAGATTATGGCTCTGTATATTTATGTCCATGTATGTTATGTTTTTTTTTCCAAGCCTCTGCCATAGCACCTGGCACACTGTGGGTGTTTTATCATTTTCCCAAATGCATGAGTAAATGGATGGATGAAGAAATGAGATAAAATGCCTAGTTTAACTCTTGGCACATAACAAGCCCTCAAAATGGCATTTATCATAATTTCTCTGATAGCTTAATGCCATTTTTATGAAAACCATTGGAAATTCTGTTTTATCTTTTTTCTGTCTTGCAATCATTTTAGTTGCGTTAAGCCTGCCTGTCTGGGGCCTGGCTCCTTTTTCTGGTATCTGAGCATGACTGTCATCGCATGGTGGACTGTTACAATCTATATCCATTTGATTGGATTGTGGTGAAGATTTCTTCCTTTAGAAATTAAGGCATTTTTCCCAGTTGTGAGTGAGGGCGTGTCAACAGCTGCTGTTGAAGTACCAACACTCATGGATACTTTCCAACTACCTAAGAAACCTGGGAACAGGAAAGAGCAATCTTCTTGCTTGTGGAGTTGCCTGGGGGAAAAGCATAGCCATTTTCAGCTGCACTGAACAAGTGGGTTTGACAGAAGAAATGAGAGTATCTGAATGGAGCCACAGGCAGGGTGGCTTCTATCATGGTGATTTCTGACAAGCCCACTCTATTATTCTCAGAGTGGAGAGAGGCCTATTTCTACTTGGCAAAATTTATATAGAACAAGCTGGAAACAGTCTCAGAGCTTTCTGAAACATAATGTAGCTGTTATGTATATCGATTGAGCATGCAGAGACCACTGACCGAAACTGTGGTACCTCCCAGGTTTGGATTTGACAATGGAACTTCTTATACTTAGCCTGGATTCTGAAGTCAGCCCATGTGGCTTTGAATTGCAGTTCCAGCACTTATTAGATGTATTCTTCTAAGAAGATTCCCTAATCCCTGGGTTCTGCAATTACTTTGTCATTTAATAGGGGAAATAATAGTATTTGTTTTTAGAGCTGTTGTATGAATGAAACCTGTTATTATACTTAATGTGGTGAACTACCTCCATCATTGATAGTTATTCACACTTCAGCCTTCACAGGTCTGTCACTGCAGCCTGCAATCGTACATGGCACCCTTCTTATCGTGGCCATGGTCATCACTACTGTCATAGAGGTATGGTGCCCCATCATTTTTAAAAGTCTTGTCTATTCCTTAATTTAGTTAATCTTTATGACAATCCTCCAAGACAAAGAAACCACAACTCATCTAGTAAAGCATTTAACCTATCAAACATTCGTCAAGTGTATCAGGCCCTGTATTAATAAATGTATGGGGAAAGGCAGAGAAATCCAAAGGAGCCTTCAGACAAGTTAGAGATCTAGAAAATACCATTTTTGAGTAACTACAATGCGGCAGACCCAAGCATGCATATACATTTAGAAGGATCTTCTACATTTCTAAATACATTACATGCATGATATACATTAACCAATAAAAATTAGGAATATGATCAGGACATTTGTCTGTATGGAGATTTAACTACTGAACACACACACACACACACACACACACATACACACAAAGCAATGGTAATAGGTAGTGAGAGACACTTAAAATAAGCATATTTTAGAGACACTACAAACAAGCTTTTTTTTAGGCAACACAATATTTTCAGTCCTTGACACCTTCTCACACTCACCTAGCAGTCATCAGATGCAAGGACTTAATATACATGTACAATCTCATGCTTAAAACCTAAAGCATGCATGAATAGAATTTATACATTCTGACCTACTTTAAGTATGCAATACATACTTCTAATATTTTATACATTATCCTGAAGCAGTTTAAAATTTTAACATTCATGCAAAATAGCTTTTGAGAGAGTTAGGAAACAAATTTTCAAGGACCTCCAGGCTGTTTACAAAGGCAGTGGTTTGGTTAAGTGGGAGAACAGCAGCAGCCTCAAGATTCATACTGAATGAAAATGGTCTATCTGCATGTCAGTACATGTAAAAAAACATACATATACAGACAGCACAAAGATGTGTGCAGTTGGGCTCACAAGTGCAAATGCATGTATTTGAGGTACTTATTTATTCCATGGTCAGGTGTAACTATGCATAGTCATGTTCCTCAAGTGCTAAATATTTCAGACCTGATCAAGTGAAAAGCTGTAAGAAGTGTAAATATGAGATATTTATAGAGTTAATCTCAAGGTGCTATGCTTTTAATAAACATCTGTTTAACATTGTATGTTTACATATTTAGTTTAAAATATTTACCAATCAATAAATTTTCTCATTATAAAGAGACTGATTGGTAATTACATCTGGTCAAGTGATTAAATAGCATACTTGAAATTCTAACAAGAACTATAGTGAAATAGTAAAATACGTCATCTTGCTTCACTGGACTGAGAAACCTAAAAGGCATAGAAAAGCAATGCTCCATGGTGAAAAGTAAACAGTGGTGCATGCCCTCAAATGGCTTCTGCCCCAATAAAATCTAAGCACCCTCCACATTATCCATGCTGTTGGCATCCACGTGGATACTAGGCTCCCCACATAAAGATGAGGGAACAAAGTGGCTAACAGTGGGACACAAACATCTCTTAAGCCCTGGCAGTTCTTGCTTCTGGCATTCCAAATGCTTCACTTGGAATATATTTTGGCTTTTCAGGCATCCAATCATATATCCTATCATAAATTAGACCATTAACTCCAAATTCCTTCAATTTCTTTCTGTATTCAGGATCATTGGTATCATCACCCCAGCAGAATATTACTAGTCCCTTAGCTTTTGCCTCTTGAATATAGGATGTGCATAGGATGTGTTTAGGATGTGTTTCTGGTCAGGTCTTCATTGTATGTGTTTATCTTCAGCAAATATTCAAAGCTCATTGCAATGGGGGTTGTCCAGATATGAGGTCCATGAGTTCAGGGTAAATATCAGAGTTTCCTTGAGTCAAAAATAATATGACATACTTGTTCTGCTTTCATCAAACCATGGTGCAAAAATCTGCATCAAATGAAGAAAACACTATTCCCTTTCCAGAATTTTCTAAGACAGTTTTAAAAAATTGTGTCCAAAAACAGATTCATGTCAAAGTATGTTGGTAGGCTACCATCACACATTCCATCCCTTTGTTGGCAGATGAAATTTATTTCTATGCTAAATGCTACATCCTTGGTCAAAGACTCTAAAATCATCTTAAGAGAAGGAAATGGCTGATTTTCAGAAAAGAAACTCTTCCTCAACCACAGTTTCTTTCCAATCTTTAGATTTTAGCATAGTCATGTGAGAGAGCTTTTTAACAACTGGAGTTGGTCTAACGTTAATTCCTTTACTGGAATTTCAAATAATTCAACTGGATCGGCACTAGATTTATTTTTCATAGTCAAGCAACAGGTGAGATCATGATACACCACAAGCACAAAATCTTTTGAAAGATGTACATTAAATTCCACAAAGGCTGCACCATGACTAGCAGCATTTCTTAAAGATACAGTAGTATTCTCTTGAGTTGTAGTAGGCTGAGCAGTTGTAGAATTCCCTGCACCTCAATATCCATCCATCATCTAATGGTATCCTTAGCTTCCAGTACTTAGAAAATGAAGATTTCATGTCACAACTGTAATCAGGTAATGGCTTAAAAATTATATAGTCAGCTTTCACATTGCCTATTGTTTCCCTGTAATTTTTGCTCATGATGGGAACAGTGAAGACTCCAGCACCCTTTCCACTCTCAGCAATGATGGACAATAAGAAGCATGCTGTAGCTACATGTCAAGAAAGGGCATTACCCTGCACTACATGTTCACTGAGATCTTCCTCAAAAAAATAAAAAATTAGTTCCAGGTTGTCTGGTTCCATTGTCTGTATGCTATACTCTGTCCAAGGATTAGGCTGTAAGCCACACCCACACTCCAGCTGTGAATGCCTGCATTTGAACTCACTGTGGTTTATTAAGGATACCTGCAGGCTACTGTAAATTTTGTGGAGAACAGTGGGAGATTCCCTATTATTATCTTCCTCTAGACACTCTGGTGTCACCTTTACCCTAAATCTTGATTTTCAAAATATTTTCTTGGTTATTGAGCTGGGCGGTTTTTCAGAATAACGCAAATGTAATCCTTTTTCAGTCTCACATGTTAGCCATCCACAGTCTACATCATTGTGGATTCTGAATTGTCCATCATCAATAAGAATTTCACTTTCTAAAGGAGTTATTGATTGTGTTTATAGATGAGTCTCCCACTTGTGAACTATGACTTAACATGGACCACCTTCAGTCTTTAGGTCTAAAAAGCACCCTTTGAAGTAGTGATACTGAACTCATACTCCTCTGTTGGGTACAGTGGCGGCCGTTCATACATGCTTTCAGCTGTCTAATTTTCTGGAAGAGGAGCCACAGCATTTTGAGGATTTCAGCCTCCCAAAGCTTCCACATATTGTAAAACTTCTCCTGGTAAAAACGTTCCTCTTATTTCAAAGGTAACCTGAGAAAGTGTCATTTTGATGGATTTATTTTAGGATATTGTGTGGAGCAAATGTCCAGGACCCTGTTTCCCCATTATTTGAGTCATTATTAACATTTTGTAAAGCAAGCTCACTTAAAATAGAGGTTTCACAGGTAGTAATGGTCAGAATGGAATTTTAACCCTGTTATATCTGATTAGAAAGCCTATATTCTTTCTTCAATGCAATAATATTTATTAAAATAATATTAACTAAAGTGCTTAAGTGGTACCAATCACAAAAAATGGCATGAAATATTTGTGACAGATCCTGCACTGTTACATCCAGTGTTTGGATTCTGAGAATGAGTGACTGGGTCCCTCAGGGGCTGGGATCAGAGACCAAGCCCTAAAAATTACCTTTATTTCCCCAGTGCCTATCACAAGGCATGCCAGATAATATGGACTCAATATATGTTGGTGTAAGATGGTGAGAGAAGAGGAAATGAAAAGTCAGGAAGAGAAGCAGACTGGATGGGAAAATGGCCCACTGGTCTATCTCCCTATATCTATATCTATCTATAGATGCTTCTATTGTTCTTTTGACATGTTTTCCAAGTCAGCAAGTCTTCTGTTTCTCTTTTGTGTTCACTTTATTTTGTCAACATTCCAGATGAGAATGCACTTTCTAGGTGTTATATACTGATTGATACAAGACTGAAGACTGATGCCAGATACAAAAGGATTTATTCTTTCTATTAGCTTACTATACTTAATGCAGCTGAAGACTAAGAGAGACTGAGGGAGGCATCCACATCTCGCTTACTCTGGTCAATTCTAAGCTTCTGGTTAACTGAAATATGAGAAATGTTTTATTAAAACCCCCATATCTGCACATGTATGGTTGATTTTTTTTTTTAAACAGAAACTCAGGACTTGGCAATTAGTTCTGCCAGGCTAGTCATGGAGAGATGGATTTTTGGAAGAGGTAGAGTTTTAGGAATTGTTTACATGATAGAAGTAGGTAGGTTGTATTTAAATGCAGGTAGAAAGGACCTGTCAGGCTGAGGTTATGTGCAGGCAAGACCAAAGAGATTGATAAGTAGCTATAGGACCAAAGGATTGGCCTGAGGGAGGAAAGGAACCTATCTGAGGGAACACCCTGCAGGAGAGGGTGAGGGGATTAGAAACCATGTGCACTGTGATGACAAAGGGCTCAAAAGGCCTGGTGAGGGCTGGGAGCAAGTGGGCTCTGGGAAATGTGGAGTCTCTCTCCTTTCATATTTCTTTAGAATTAAATTGGGGAAGATTTCCTATATTAAACAGCAGCTAAAGCAATAGGTTTTCTGTATCCAGTGAATTGGAATGTCTACTTCCATCAAGGTTAAGATAAAAATGCCTTGAATGTGGCAAACTTGATTCAAAGGCAACATTTCTTTCACAAATCCTATATATCAAGGATGATTCATAATTACAGTGGACACTAGAAATAGGAATTCCATTGTAGCACTGTAGAGTGTTCGCACATTCAATTATTGCCTCTCACATACTATGCCTAATGAGACCCAGAAGTTAATAGCTAATATAAGAAACACAAAGCCAGTTGTCACATTTAAAAAATATTCCATTTCTTTTTGGCTGTTTTTGGGGCTTTCTCTTCTGAAAGCCAAGATTTCCCCTACCAGCCTCTCATTTCCTTTCTTTTCACCCATTCTAAAGAAGTAATTTTCTTAGTGCCCTGACATTATTTCTGACCACATTTTTTTTCTGGAGGGAGTTTAACAAATTTGTTTCATAGTCTTAAGAGAACAAATACATTTACTAAAGCTACCCTGGACAACCCAGAGGGTGAAGGTACTTGGATCTCCTCGTCACTGGTCTCCGAGGCTGTGGGTGGGGAGGAAAACATTGGAATGCTCATAAGTTGAGACCCCTGCAGAAGTGGCACCAGGTGTGGCACAAGCTGACTGTGGGCTTGCCCTTGGGAGTTACACAATTGCCCCATCTCTCACAAGGAGCCTAAGACCCTCATCCTAAAGATATTCAAAGTATACAAGAATAACACCTTGGAAGCCAGAGCTTACTCTTTCAACAATGATACCAATTTGTGTATTATTCTCTCTTCTTCCCCTGCCTTCTCTATCTGCCAAGACCCCTGTCCAACCAGAGCAGCCCATCCCAATTTGTCACTCAGAATGGGTTTCCAGCTTTGATGTCCCGTAACTAGATCTCCTGGACCCAGTGGAATTAAGATCCTAGGAAGCTGAAAATTGGCCTAGTCAACTTCACTGGGCAGGCCTGTATCTCTGATGGAGAAAGCAGGTTTGTACTTTATTATTGCCTGATCCAGGAGTGTGAGAGGAGAGACATATAACATCAACAGGGTGTGATGAGGCTGAACCTTGGTATATCTGCAATATTCTAGCTAGAATCCTGCAGCCAGAACTCAGCAAAGGCTGGAAAGAGTTTAGGACTCATAAAGAAGGCATGTCTTGAGTTGTCGGAGGTGCCCTGTAGTTGGAGAGGGCTTATTTTGTGATCCAACATGGGAAGCCATGCTGAGAGATGAGAGGGCAGCCTGAGAGTGTTGAAAGGGTCTGGAGAGGGGCTGTTAATGTTTTAACTAAACAGGAGCATAACTATTAGTTCTGCCTCTATCAAAGCAATATTTTGAACAATCATGTGTGAATTGGAGTATATTCTTTTCATTAGTCAAGCCACAGTGGTAGGAAGAAAACCATGAAGTGTGAACTCCATATATCTCCAAGACAGAGCATCACATACTGATAGGAGAAAGTTATTCTTCAGGATATCTGGGATTAGGTAAAAAGAAATTATTTTATATCTGCTCAAAGTTTAGGTTAAACTTGAGAAAGCAAGTGCCTCTCCTGGAATTATTGCGTGATACTAGAAAACTTCAGAGGCTATGGGATATTTGACGAAATGTCTAGTTATTTCCATTATGCTCCTAATTTTCTTTTTCCCTCAAATGTTTTCTGGAGGCTGTTTAAACTAGAGAAGTGATTTATTAAAAAATTATTTTGAGACTAAAAGACTCTCTAGTCAAGGACTCTGGTTAGTTTAATTTTGGATTTTATATGGGATTAGACAGAAAATCATTTTTATTTCTATTTCTGTTAAAATCTTTTCATGGTCCCTGTGAACCTACTGCCCCTGCCTTTACAAGTATAATGAATATTAGCAAAATTTGGTTGTTGATTTCATATTCTATAGTGGCTTACTGACCATTGTTTTTACTCTAGTCAACTTGAGGATTCATAAACAGGCCTGGTGAGATACTAATGGCTAGTCATAAGTGAGGGTATTGGCAAGATATTATAAAGAGAAAGACTCAGACTCTATCCTCAGATTGTTTATGATTTTGTTCAATTTAGTACATATCTTGTGGGAAGAGACAATGTTCAAATGAAGGAAGAGTGATCTAATGTTTGAGGTGATGGAATAGGGAAGACATAGGCGATATTTGTGATAAAACAACATCTTAGGGTCTAGTCAGGAAATGAAATTTTGCTGACTGCCAACTGACCCAAGAACAAATAATAGGCGTTGCTTTTTCAATAGGTCCTTCATTACCTTGGTTTTCTGTTTCAAAATGAGAAAAAAATAAGAAAGAAGTATGCGGAACTCCCTGGTATCCTTGGGTACATGCTTCTATGGTACACCTTGTTGAATGTGGTTGGAATTTAATTTGGGCATATACCATTTAAATTCTCAACTTACATTTGAATACTAAAGATGAGAAAATTTAGCATATTTTATATTTTTTAATTCTTAAATTTTGTGTATTTTCAATTCTTTCCCTGCTCCTTTTCTCCCCATAAGAAAGCTTCAGTGTTAGGACAGCAGCTGAGAGAAGTGTGAGAGTCACAAATCAAGAATGATTGCTTAGAAAATTAACTCTCTTTTTTATTTTCATCTGGTTAAATGCATACCTAAGTTTATTTCTAAGGTCATATCTAGGAAATGTTGTGTCACTCTGACCTGATTCATTAAAGCAACTCACAGGAGCAGTTTCACGGGGTGTTGGCTTCATGCTTGATCCCTGAAGGGTTTGTGGAATCACTGCACTGCTAAAGCTATTATGAAGCCATGTTCAAGATCAAGCCTCAGAAAAGTAGACATTAGCTTTCATTTTTTTCTTCCTCCCTCCCTCCCTCCCTCCCTTCCCTCCCTCCCTTCCTCCCTGCCTCCCTCCCTCCCTCCCTTCCTCCCTCTCTCCCTCCCTCCCTCCCTCTCTCCCTCCCTCCCTCCCTCCCTTCCTCCCTCCCTTCCTCCCTCCCTCCCTGCCTCCCTTCCTCCCTCCCTGCCTTCCTCCCTCCCTGCCTCCCTCCCTTCCTCCCTCCCTGCCTTCCTCCCTCCCTCCCTCCCTTCCTCCCTTCCTCCCTCCCTTCCTCCCTCCCTCCCTTCCTCCCTTCTTCTCTCCCTCCACTCCTTTTTTTTCCCTTGGATAAAGTGAGATCAATGAACCCTGGCTAAACAAGTCCAACTAAGAAAATGTAGAATGAATTCAGTGCTGCTCGTGTTATGCCCCTTGGTAACCCCTGGAATGGAAAAAGGCAGAAGTAGAAAATAAGCACAGATACTGACATTTCAGAAATCAACTCTTCTTCTTTCTTCAGTGTAGACACATCTATCTTCTCTACTCTGCTCATATTTGATATCTGTTCTGAACCTGCGTACAGAAAATGTAGGGAGATACTGGTTCTCAAAATCTTTGACTTTATAATCAGACTTCATCCTTGTGGCTCACATTATCTATCACCAGAACACTTGACAATTTTCCCCACAGGTTAGTCTGAAAGATTCACCCTTGGAATCTCCAACGCACAGAAAAGCTTATATTACAGCCCTCAGTACACTGAATTGGAGTCTTTTGATTATATTGCTTTATTTTCTAGCACATTGTAGACTACTTTATAGAAAGAATCTGACAATCATATCTGTATTTCCAGTGACTGGCAGAGTATCTAAACATAGTAGGTTCTCATTAATTGCAAATGAATATTGAATGAAGGGACAATTGCAGGGATGGATGGATAGATGAATTCTGACCTCTTATTTCCTAGGACCTTAACAATTTTCCTCTGAAAATGATGATTTGATGAATACCTCTAAGATCTTCCTTAGCATCCTGAAATTCTATGACCAATTGGCTATGATTCTGGTTCTAAAACAAGCCTCTGGATTCCTAGCCTTCTTCTTTTTTTCTCTCCCAGCCAGGGTTCCTGATCCCTATTGCTTAGACCACCTGGAGTCTGAAGACTGTCTTGCCAATTGCATGTTCCTACTCATTCCAGGCTTTGCTGACTTGCTTGCGTCTTGGGCCTCATCTATTTAAGTCACACTGACTCTGCTCTTCCCTGGCCCTCTCCCACTGAAATCAGAGAATGGCACCATGCTATGAAATGCTACGCTAGAATTGATCGGTGGTTCAATATCTCACAATGGCCCCAATGTGCATGCTGCAGGAAGGCATGGTTATAATGCTTCTATCTTTTGGTCCATTTATTCAACTTTTCCATACTATTTTATGATTGTGTATTATTGCCAGATACATTATATGTGTTTGTGTACTTAGGATAAATGATGAGTAAGTGAGTGCCTGATCTCAAGAAGCTTAGCCTCTACTAGAGACAGGTGCATCAATCACTATGTGTGGTAAAATGTTTCGGTTTGGGTGTTAAGAAAGAAGGTTGCACAGAGCATTGTGGGAGATCAGGTAATGGTCAATATTATCTAAAGCAGAAGGCAGGAAAGCTTGACCTGAGCTAATGAGAAACTGCAAGTAGGTCCATGTGGTTAGAGGTGAGAGTGTTAGGGAAAGGGAATGAGCAGAGGCTGCTACTGCGCCCACATCACAGCTTCACTTTGCTCTCTGCCCTCACCGGCTTCCATCTCCTTTCAGTGGGTGTTGACCTGAAAGGCATTCCTATTAAGGAATTAAAGCATCTTATTAAAGCATCCTGCATACTTAACCCCCACACAGAGTCTGCTTTACTGAGAACCTCCCCACTTCCTAAGGAGGCTTTCTGTAGGTAAAGAAGAGACATGAAGCAAAAAAGCAACACAACAACAACTATGCTTTAGGAAGATCAATTTGGTAACAGCTTGGAGGTAATATTTAATAGATCAGTTATCAGACTATTTCTATAGTCCATACAAGAGTTGGTGAGAGCCTGAAATTAGGAAGAAAATGTAGGAAGCGGGGGAATTGAAGAAATGCTACAAGATACAGATAAATAATTGCTCAAGAAATAATGTGAAGATATTGCTTATCAATATAACATGGAGAAAGAAAAAGAAGTTGAAAAAGAGTGTGGTTCACTGAGACAGAGCTCAGGGGGAAGAGCGTCGCCTTGGGTTTTGCGGGGGTGAGCATACACAGGGAAGGCAGAGTCCAGCTGTGGCTGTGAATGTGAGTGCCTGCAGGGTGTCTGGGTGAAGATGGCCAGGACCTGCACGGTGGGTCTGGATCTCAGCAGTGAGGTCTGGGCTGGGAAAGGAATGTGGACATCACCATCCTGTATGTGGAGGCAAACTACGAGAAGGAAATGAGGTCATCTAGGGACAACGTCTATAAGGAAGAGAAGAGAGTTATGAACAGAAGGAGCTCTAGAAAACACAAACTTAGGACAAGGGCAGAAGAGCTGATGAAAAGGACTAAGGAGGAATCAGCAAGGCTGTGGATGGAGAAAGAGGACAGAAATGTGCAAAAGACTGGCTGGCAACAGCGCTGTGGTCAAGTAAGATCAGGACTGAATGCTACTTGGATGGGACTTGTCATGATCAAGTATTTATTGGCTTTCTATTATGTTCCAAGCACTCTGAAGCACAGGGTACTTAGAATAGGATAGAATAATGCTGGGTCCTACCTCATGGTAACTGCAGTCCACTAAGGGACAAATACAAACACACAGAATATTTCTGGGCAGTGTGGTAAGAGCATTGAGGAAGAGGCACACACAGTCCTGGGGAAAACTGAACTGGGGGTGGGGAAGCCAATCTAGTTTTCTTGGAGATACTAATAGACAAAAAGACTTTGGGAGGCAAATAAGCTTCCATCTGTAGAAAAGCAGAAAAATATGAGGGGGTGGGTTGTGAGAGGTATGAAAGGGCCTATTTCAAAATCAATGACTCAATATTTACCTAATGGCCCAAAAGTTCTTGTGAAAAAAAGGTACTGAGTATTTAAAACACATTCTAAAGTTTCAACAAGTGTGACACAGCTTGGCAGCTTCCCTTTACCATCCTTACAGGGGCCCCCTCAGTGCCATTTTCTCTAACATCACATCATACAAGTCACGTCTCACTCAAGAGAGGTCTGGAGAACAGAAGATCCTTCCAAGTTTATCAGCTGAATCTGCTGCTTGCTCTCGGACCTCGTACATAAAATTTCATTTCTAACAAATGTAGCCTTTAGTTTTCTACAGTCGGGGACCAGAAATTTGAGTTTAGAAAACAATACTCTATCTCAGATTACATTTTCAATACTATTTGCTCACCTTCTTTTAAAAACATAGCATTTTCTTTCCAATTTTAGTCATACCTTTTGATTTTTTAAATGAAAAGCTCCATGCATATAGGGAAGAAAAGAAAATCACCTGTAGTCCCGGCACTGACAGATAACCAGTGTGAACAGTTTGAAGAATTTCTTCCACTATTTATTCTATTAATAAGTAGAATAGTTGAGTAGCATGAGAGTAAACAATAACATTTCATATTTTAATCAAATATCACAATGATCCCCTCTGTATTCTTTCATAGTGAAGTTGTATTTAGTTTTATGTCTTGCCTTTTCCACTTAACATCTTTATAGGATTCTCCTATCACATCATCTTCTGACTTCTGAATGATAAAGTTAATTTTTTCTATTAAGTAATGTGTGTGGGTAGTATACATTCTGTATTTCACTTGTTATTTTACTTTTTCTTAGAAACCTTTTCTGGGTGCCTTCCTTTCCTTTAGGATTTAAGGTGGCCACCCTGTGCCTTGCCCAATATTCTTCACTGGCTCTTCCCACAGTACCAAGAGATGTTAGGCCACCCCGTAGTGTATATGTTGGTGATGTGTTCCATGGCAAAAGCCATGTCTTGTTAATCTTGGTTTCCCCAAAGATTAGCCTGACATACAATAGACCTTTATTATGTATCTGCTGACTTAATTGATAATGATTCTAAAGACATCAAAATAAGTAGCCTTCACTTTTGCAAGCCGGGCTGGCAAGCACTGTGCCAGGGATTTTACTCATTTTATTGCTAATCTGCAACACAGGTCTCAGCTTCATAGGTGGGCATTACTGCCCCATTTTTCAGACAAGGAACCCAAGATTTAATTTCACTGACTCTAAGTTGTGAATCAAAAAATCTTTATTAAGGATAGTCAACTGAATCAAGGAAACTACTCTGGGGAGGCGCCAGACCCACTTCCTTCCCCTAAACCTCACGTCAATGTCAGTGCCTGCGGGGGCTACAGAATTGAACCAGATATAGAAGTTTTCCCCTGAAAGTTAGTAGTAAGACAGGAAAGGTAAGACACATCTATGAGGTGATGAATCAAACAAAGAGGGAAGGAGAGGGAGATTTCTACTGAGTGGGGAGGAGTATTCTTAAACTGATATTGTTTAGAATTGCCAGCACCTAATGATAATAAAAAGCAGATAGACTTTAGTTGGTTTTATTATTATTTTTTAATTCTCTACAGGCAATATACCTACTTATTGCCCACACCTGCACTAACTCCTCCTGCCCATCATACATCTTAAATGAGCTCTGCGCATATAAAATGTCATTGATTATAATAGGCTTATGTTCGGCAAGTATCAAATGAATAGGGTGAGAATAAACAATAACATCTTGTATTTTAATCAAACATCACAATTTACTCCCTCTATTCCATTATTTGAATATTGTATCTTTGAGCCAAAGATAATGAAGAGAGGAGGCCAGCCCTGCAGGGAGGGCACAGCAGTAGGCAATTCTAAGATCTTAGGATAGTGACTTTTGCAATCAGATAACGGACATGCACACATCCTGGGGCTGCTTCCTGATTGTCTGTCAGTTGTGTCCTCTTAGGGGCATTCAGGGCTTTTGGGCCAGACACCAATTTATATAGATTACCTTATTTATCTGACAGCAACCCTCTGGGGAAGAATGCAAAATAATCTTCATATAATAACTACTAAGTAGGGGACCTAAGATTTGAACTCCAGGACATTTAATGCCAAAATCATTGCTTCCTCTATTATGCCAAACCTTTCCTTGATCTACTGAGGCCTTGCTTTGGGTGAGCATTCTGCTTGCTGAACATCTAAGAGATGACTGAATTGCATCTTAAAATCTCAATTTAAGAGGGAAGTCAGTAGGGTAGAAGGGCATTTTACAAACCGTATTTCAGAGAACACTATATTTAAAAGCATGGCAGACAGAGAGGGAGAGATTGAAAGACTGATTAGTAGAAGGAACATTGAGTAATAGCTCAGGTTAGAAGAAGGACTTGAATGCTTTCTCACTACTGATTCACGAGCTTTCAATTCTAACTTCTCAAAAACAGGACTTTCCATTAAAGGTTTTATGAAAGGGGAGTGATAGGGAGCTGTCTGTTGGGGAACCACTCCTACAGCCCTGCAAAAGTTGACCGGAAAAAGCACCTGAGTTGGACCAGGGACACCAGGGTATTGCAACGGACCAGGCAAGAGATTGTAAAGTCTTAAATCATGGCCCCATTGAAAATACAGAAGAGAAAATGAAAATGAATGATTTTATATTCACTGGATCTCTGTTTACATGGGCCACCTCATTTATAGTCACTGAAGGAATTAAATGCTACAAGGCACACCTGCTTCTTAACTTAAGCATCACTCAAAAATAGAACTCAAGCCAAGTAAAATACAGTTTTCTCAGTATGGAACTTCAGCTAAAAACAAGTGAGCACAGCAATTCATAATTGCTAGACTGGTGACTTTTCACCAAGGTGGGGAGATCAATTTGAAATAACAACAACAAAACAGGATGTATTCTGTGGCAGACATTTCTCCAAAGGCAGTCTGGCCAAGGGGAGGTTTGCAAAATCCAAATCTGCTGCAAATGGAAAGTTTTTCTATTTAATTTTCCAAGTTCTTGGGAACAGAATAAGAATGCAGTATAAATGGCCTTACATTTCCAAAAATTTTTAACACTCTCTGATTTGGGGACAATTAAGATGATAATTGCTAGCTTTTACCATGGTCCTAAGATATATAATGAATAGAGTCCCTTCTCCAGTCACATGCTCCTTAACAACACAGTAGAGCCACAGTGGTGGGGCATAGGTTCTTGTTATTAAAATCACAATCATTGCATTTGCAAGATGGCAGCGTGAGAGGTGAGATGGAGAGCTCCTCCCAAAACCCCAAATTGTACAAAAATATAGTTAATTAATACAACTAACCTTAAAACAGCAACAAGAAAGAAGGCTGAACCAGACTGCAAACAGACAATACAAACAGAGCAGACCTCACGAAACAGGGTAACATAGGAAAGCCTTAATCTGGCGGGACCCAAGCCCTTCTCCCACTCCAGCTCACTGGCAGGAGGAAGAGAAATGGAGTGGGGGATGGCGTGGAAGACTGGGACTGCTGAACACCTAGCCCTGGAGATGTGTGTGGTGTTCTGGACGTTGGGGAGATCGGACAGGCGGAGTGCTTGAGAAATTGACATTCTGGCTGTTTGTGGAGGAGGGGATCCACACCCAGCCTCTCTGTGTCAGAGGAAATGTAGGGAGTCTGGGAGGCTTCCTAGCAGCAAAAGGGCTGCTGAAGGGGAGGGGTTTGCACGGAGCTTGCTGTGTAGGAGAAGGGAGAGCTGGACAAGGTTGTCTGGGTGCGCTCTGCCCAGCTGGTTGGGAACTTTGAGAAGCTTCAGGTGCTCTATCCCCCTGGCTGCCTACTCAGCTCCGAGGTTCCCCACTGTGGCACACAGCCTGCCAAGCCTTCCTACTGGCCTGCAGGCACCTGCTCGCAAACCCGCAGTCACTGCGCAGGCGTCAGGCCAGCCAGAGCGAGGCCCCACCTACAACAGTTAGAGACGCAAAGGACAAAGGTTTACACATGCGTGCTTGACCCACTGCCTCTGACACTGGAGACAAGCACCACTGACGGGAAGCAGGAAACAGATCTCTCCTCCCCCAGGCACCAGCTCCGCTCCCCTATGACCCCAAACCTTACTCTAGGGGCTGAGCAGCTCCAGAGACTGGAGTTTCTGTGCACTAGAGGGCACCACACAGAAATATGAAACGTCAAAAGAACAACTTCAGACCAAAATCTCATAAACCCCAGAAAGAGGGCCAAATGAAACTGAACGCACCAATCTTCCTGAAAAAGAGTTCAAAATAAAAATTATAAATATGCTTCTGGAGGTACAGTAAAATATTCAAGAACTCAGGAATGAATTTAAGTTGGAGATTTAATCATGAAGAAATTCCATATCTGAAATGCAACATACAATGGAGGGATTTAAAAACAGGTTAGATGTAGTAGAAGAGACAGTAAATGGAATAGAAATTAGAGAAGAGGAATACAAAGAAGCTGAGGCACCGAAAGAAAAAAGAATCTCTAAGAATGAAAGAATATTGAGAGAACTGTGTGACCAATCCAAACGGAACAATATTTGCATTATAGGGGTACCAGAGAAAGAATAAGAGAGAAAAGGGGATAGAAAGTGTCATTGAGGACGTAATTGCTGAAAACTTCCCCAATCCTGGGGGAGGAGATAGTCTCTCAGGCCATGGAGGTGCACAGATCTTCCAACACAAGGGACCCAAGGAAGACAACATCAAGAGATATAATAATTAAAATGGCAAAGATAAAGGATAAAGACAGACTTTTAAAAGCAGCTAGAGAGAGAAAAAAGATCACATACAAAGGAAAACCCATCAGGCTATCATCAGACTTCTCAACAGAAACCTTACAGGCCAGAACGGAGTGGCATGATATATTTAATGCAATGAAGCAGAAGGGGCTTGAACCAAGAATACTTTACCCAGCAAGGTTATCATTTAAATTTGAAGGTGGGATTAAACAATTTTCAGATAAGCAAAAGCTGAGAGAATTTACCTCCCACAAACCACTTCTACAGTGCATTTTGGAGGGACTCCTATTGATGGAAGTATTCCTAAGGCTAAATAGAGGTCACCCAAGGGAAGACAAAGAGAACAGAATATGATTCATAACATACAAAGAATGGAGGAGGAAGAAAAAGGAGGAAAAAAAAAGAACCTTTAAGTTGTGTTTGTAATAGTCTACAAAGTGAGTAAAATTAGACTGTTAGATAGTAGGGGAATTGCCCTTGAACCTTTGGTAACCACGAATCTAAAGCATGAAATGGCAATAAGCATGTACCTATCAATAATCACGCTAAATGTAAATGGTCTGAATGCACCAATCAAAAGACATAGAGTTACTGAATGGATAAGAAAACAAGACCCATCTATATGGTGCCTACAAGAGACTCATTTCAAACCCAAAGACATACACAGACTGAAGGTGAAGGGATGAAAAAAGATATTTCATGCAACTAATAGTCAGAAAAAAGCAGGAGTTGCAGTACTTGTATCAGACAAGATAGACTTCAAAACCAAAAAAGTCACAAGAGACAAAGAAGGACATTACATAATGATAAAAGGGTCAGTCCAACAAGAGGATATAATGATTATAAATATCTATGCACTCAACACAGGATCACCTACATATGTTAAACAAATACTAACAGAATTAAAGGGAGAAATAGAATGCAATGCATTCATTTTAGGAGACTTCAACACACCACTCACTCTAAAGGAAAGATCAACCAGACAAAAAATAAGTAAAGAGACAGAGGCACTGAACAACATATTAGAACAGATGGACCTAAAGGACATCCACAGAACACTCCATCCAAAAGAAACAGGATACGCATCCTTCTCAAGTGCACATGGAGCATTTTCCAGAATTGATCATATATTAGGCCACAAAAAGAACCTCAGTAAATTCAAAAACAGTGAAATTGTACCAACCACCTTCTCAGATCACAAAGGTATGAAACTAGAAATAAATTACACAAAGAAAATGAAAAAGCCCACAAATACATGGAGGCTTCATAACATGCTCCTAAATAATCAAAGGATCAATGACCAAATAAAAACAGAGATCAAGCAATATATGGAGACAAATGACAATAATTCAGCACCACAATACCTGTGGGATGCAGCGAAGGCTGTGCTAAGAGGGAAATATACTGCAATACAGGCCTACCTCAGGAAAGAAGAACAATCCCAAATGAACAGTGTAAACTCACAATTAATGAAACTGGAAAAGGAAGAACAAATGAGGCCCAAGGTCAGTAGAAGGAGGGACATAATAAAGATTAAAGCAGAAATAAATAAAATTGGGAAGAATAAAACAATAGAAAGAATCAATGAAAGCAGGAGCTGGTGCTTTGAGAAAATAAACATAGATAATAAAAAAAACAATAAAAATAGATAAAATCCTAGCAAGACTTATCAAGAAAAAAAGAGAGTCTACACACATAAACAGAATCAGAAATGAGAAAGGAGAAATCACTACAGACACCACAGAAATACAAAGAAATATGAGAGAATACTATGAAAAATTATGGTAACAAACTGGATAACCTAGAATAAATGGACAACTTTCTAGAAAAATGCAACCTTCCAAGGCTGACCCAGGAAGAAACAGAAAATCTGAATAGACCAATTACCAGCAAAGAAATTGAATTATTAATTTAAAAACTACCTAAGAACAAAATGCCTGGACCAGATGGTTTCACTGCTGAATTTTTTTTTCACCATTTTTTTTGGTATCATTAATCTACAATTTACATGTGCAACATTATGGTTACTAAATTCCCCACATCATCAAGTCCCAATCACGCACCCCATTACAGTCATTACAGTCACTGTCCATCAGTGTAGTGAGATACTATAGAATCACTACTTGTCTTCTCTGTGTTGTTATACAGCCCTCCCCATGCCCACCTCCCTATGTTATGTCTGGTGATCATAATGCCCCCTTTTCCCCCTTGTCCCTCCCTTCCCACCCATCTTCCCCAGTCCCTTTCCCTTTGGTAACTGTTAGTCCCTTCTTGGGTTTTGTGGGTTTGCTGCTGTTTGTTCCTTCAGTCTTATACTCCACATATGAGTGAAATCATTTGATACTTGTCTTTTTCCACCTGGCTTATTTCACTGAGCATAATACCCTCTAGCTCCATCCATGTTGTGGCAAATGTCAGGATTTGTTTTCTTCTTATGGCTGAATAATATTCCATTGTGTATATGTACCACCTCTTCTTTATCCATTCATCTACTGGTTGAACACGTAGGTTGCTTCCATTTCTTGGCTATTGTAAATAGTGCTGCAATAAACATAGGGTACATATGTCTTTTTCAAACTGGGCTGCTGCATTTTTAGGGTAAATTTCTAGGAGTGGAATTCCTGGGTCAAATGGTATTTCTATTTTGAGTTTTTTGAGGAACCTCATACTGCTTTCCACAATGACTGAATTAATTTGCATTCCCACCAGCAGTGTAGGAGGGTTCCGTTCCCCTTTCTCCACATACTCGTCAACATTTCTTGTTGTTTGTGTTTTGGATGGTGGCTGTCCTCACTGGTGTGAGGTGGTATCTCACTGTGGTTTTAATTTGCATTTCTCTGATGATTAGTGATGTGGAACATCTTTTCATGTGCCTGTTGGCCATCTGAATTTCTTCTTTGGAGAGGTGTCTATTCATATCCTCTGCCCATTTTTAAATTGGATTATTTGCTTTTTGTTTGTTGAGGTGCATGAGTTCTTTATATGTTTTGGATGTCAACCCCTTATCGGATATGCCATTTATGAATATATTCTCCCATACTGTAGGATGTGTTTTTGTTCCACTGATGGTGTCCTTTCCTATACAGCTTTTCAGCTTGGTATAGTCCCACTTGTTCTTTTTGCTTTTGTTTCCCTTGCCTGTGGAGATATTTTCATGAAGATGTTTCTCATGTTTATGTCCAAGAGATTTTTGCCTGTTTTTTTCTAAGAGTTTTATGGTTTCCGGACTTATATTCAGGTCTTTGATCCATTTTGATTTTACTTTTGTGTGTGGGGTTGGACAGTAATCCAGTTTCATTCTCTTACATGTAGCTGTCCAGTTTTGCCAACACCAGCTGTTGAAGAGGCTGTCATTTCCCCATTGTATGTCTATGGCTCCTTTACCATATATTAATTGACCATATATGGTTGGGTTTATATCAGGGCTCTCTAGTCTGTTCCATTGGTCTACGGGTCTGTTCTTGTGCCAGTACTAAATTGTTTTGATTGCTGTGGCTTTGTAGTAGAGCTTGAAGTTGGGGAGCATAATCACCCCAGCTTTATTCTTCCTTCTCAGGATTACTTTAGCTACTTGGGTTCTTTTGTGGTTCCATATGAATTTTAGAACTGTTTGCTATAGTTCATTAAAGAATACTGTTGGTATTTTGATAGGAATTGCATTGAATCTTTGACTACTTTAGGCAGGATGGCCATTTTGACAATATTTATTCTTCCTAGCCAAGAGCATAGGATGAATTTCCATTTATTAGTGCCCTCTTTATTTTCTCTTAGGAGTGTCTTGTAGTTTTCAGGGTATAGGTCTTTCACGTCCTTCATTAGGTTTATTCCTAGGTATTTTATTCTTTTTGATGCAATTGTGAATGGAATTGTTTTCCTGATTTCTCTTTCTGCTACTTTATCTTTAGTGTATAGGAAAGCAACAGATTTCTGTGTATTAATTTTGTATCCTGCAACTTTGCTGAATTCAGATATTAGTTCTAATAGTTTTGGAGTGGAGTCTTTCATGTTTTTTATGTAAAATATCATGTCATCTGCAAATAGTGACAGTTTGACTTCTTCTTTACCATTCTGGATGCGTTGTGTTTCTTTGTTTTGTCTAATTGCCATGATTAGGACCTCCAGTACTATGTTGAATAACAGTGGGGAGAGTGGGCATCCCTGTTTTGTTCCCGATCTTAAAGGAAAAGCTTTCAGCTTCTCGCTGTTAAGTATGATGTTAGCTGTGGGTTTGTCATATATGGCCTTTATGATGTTGAGGTACTTGCCCTCTATACCCATTTTGTTGAGAGTTTTTATCATGAATTAATGTTGAATTTGTCAAATCCTTTTTCAGCATCTATGGAGATGATCATATGGTTTTTGTTCTTCTTTTTGTTGATGTGGTGGGTGATGCTGATGGATTTTTGAATGTTGTACCATCCTTGCATCCCTGGGATGAATCCCACTTGATCATGGTGTATGATCCTCTTGATGTATTTTTGAATTCAGTTTGCTAATATTTTGTTGAGTATTTTTGGACCTATGTTTTCAGTGATATTGCTCTGTAATTTTCTTTTTTTGTGGTGTCTTTGCCTGGTTTTGGTATTAGAGTGATGCTGGCTTCATAGAATGAGTTTGGAAGTATTCCCTCCTCTTCTATGTTTTTGAAAACTTTAAGGAGAATGGGTATTATGTCTTCTCTATATGTCTGATAAAATTCAGCGGTGAATACATCTGGCCAATGGTTTTATTTCTTGGGTCGTTTTTTAATTACTGATTCAATTTCATTGCTGGTAATTGGTTCTGTTTAGATTTTCTGTTTCTTCCTTGGTCAGTCTTGGAAGGATGTATTTTTTTAAGTAGTTGTCCATTTCTTCTAGGTTTTCCAGCTTGTTAGCATGTAGATTTTCATAGTATTCTCTAATAAATCTTTGTATTTCTGTGGGGTCCGTCGTGATTTTTCCTTTCTTATTTCTTATTCTTTTTATGTGTGTAGATTCTCTTTTTCTCTTAATAAGTCTGGCTAGGGGTTTATCTATTTTGTTTATTTTTTCCAAGAACCATCTCTTCGTTTCATTGATTTTTTTCTATTGATTTATTCTTCTCAATTTTATTTATTTCTTCTTTGATTTTTATCATGTTCCTCCTTCTGTTGACTTTGGGCCTCATTTGTTCTCCTTTCTCCAATTTCAATAATTGTTACTTTAGATTATTCATTTGGGGTTGTTCTTCCTTCTTTAAATAGGCCTGGATTGCAATATACTTTCCTCTTAGAACTGCCTTTGCTTCGTCCCACCGAAGATGGGGCTTTGTGGTGTTGTTGTCATTTGTCTCCATATATTGCTTGATGTCTGTTTTAATTTGGTCATTGATCCATTGATTATTTAGGAGCATGTTGTTGAGCCTCCATGTGTTTGTGGGCCTTTATGTTCTCTTTGCACAATTTATTGCTAGTTTTATACCTTTGTGATCTGAGAAGTTGGTTGGTAAAATTTCAATATTTTTGAATTTACTGAGGTTCTTTTTGTGGCCTAGTATGTGGTCTGTTCTGGAAAATGTTCCATGTGCACTTGAGAAGAATGTGTATCCTGCTGCATTTCGTTGTAGAGTTCTGCAGATGTCTGTTAGGTCCCTCTGTTCTAGTGTGTTGTTCAGTGCCTCTGTGTCTTTACTTACTTTCTGACTGGTTGACCTGTCCTTTGGAGTGAGTGGTGTGTTGAAGTCTCCTAAAATGAATGCACTGCTGTCTATTTCCTCCTTTAATTCTGTTAGTATTTGTTTCACATATGTTGGTGCTCCTGTGTTGGGTGCATATATATTTATAATGGTTATATCGTCTTGTTGGACTGACCCTTTTATCATTATGTAATGTCCTTTTTTATCTCTTGTTACTTTCTTAGTTTTGAAGTATTTTGTCTGATACAAGTACTGCTCACCTGCTTTTCTCTCCCTACTGTGTGCATGAAATATCTTTTTCCATCCCTTCACTTTTAGTCTGTGTATATCTTTGGGTTTGAGGTGAGTGTCTTGTAGGCAGCATATAGATGGGTCTTGCTTTTTTATCCATTCTATTACTCTGTGTCTTTTGATTGGTGCATTCAGTCCCATTTACATTTAAGGTGATTATTGATAGATATGTACTTATTGCCATTGCTGGCTTTAGATTTGTGGTTACCAAAGGTTCAAGGGTAGCTTCTTTACTATCTAACAGTCTAACTTAACTCTCTTGTTAAGCTATTATAAACACAGTCTGATGATTCTTCATATCTCTTCATTCTTATTGCTCCTCCTCCATTCCTTGTATGTTAGGTGCTTTATCACGTACTCTTTTGCGATTCCTTTGACTGTTTTTGTGGATAGTTGATTTTATTTTTGCCTTTCGTTGGTATTTGGATGGTCTGCTTTCTTTGCTATGATTTTATTTTCTCTGGTGACATCTTTTTAGCCTTAGGGGTGCTTCCATCTAGAGCAGTCCCTTAAAAATATCCTGTAGAGGTGGTTTGTGGGAGGCAAATTCATCAACTTTCGCTTGTCTGGGAATTGTTTAATCCCTCCCTCAAATTTAAATGATAATTGTGCTGTATACAATATTCTTGGTTCAAGGCCCTTCTGTTTCATTGCGTTAAATATATCATGCCATTCTATTCTGGCCTGTAAGGTTTCTGTTGAGAAGTCTAATGATAGCCTGATGGGTTTTCCTTTGTAGGTGATCTTTTTCTCTCTCTGGCTTCCTTTAATACTCTGTCCTTATCTTTAGTCTTTGCCATTTTAATTATTATATGTCTTGGTGTTGTCTTCCTTGGGTCCCTTTTGTTGGGAGATCTGTGGGCTTCCATGGTCTGAAAAACTATTTCCTTTCCCAGCTTGGGGAAGTTTTTGGCAATTATTTCTTCAAAAACATTTTCTATCCCCTTTTGTCTCTCTTCTTTTTCTGGTACCCCTATAATGTGAATATTGTTCTGTTTGGATTGGTCACACAGGTCTTTCAATATTCTTTCATTCCTAGAGATCCTTTTATCTCTCTCTGCCTCAGGTTCTCTGTACTCCTGTTCTCTGATTTCTATTCCATTAACAGTCTCTTGCACCTCATCCAGTCTGCTCTTAAGCCCATCAATCGATTGTCTCATTTCTGTAATCTCCCTCCTGCCTTCATCCCTTAGCTCTTGCATATTTCTCTGTAGGTCCATCAGCATGGTTATGACTTTTATTATGAATTCTTTTTCAGGAAGATTGTTTAAATCTATCCCACCAGGCCCTCTCTCTGGATTTGTCTGAGTGATTTTTGACTTCTGTCTTTTCATGGTGATAGAAGTGGTTGCAGGCAGGTGGCACATGTGTCAGCTGGGAGAATAAGTCCTTTCCTGCTTGTTGTTCACCTTGCCCTTCTCTGCACCCTGTGCCAGTTACCCACACACTGGGAGGCAGTCTCGGGGATAATCCCCTGAGCTACCATGGGCATGGCCATCCTCAGGCTAACCTAGAGCACTGCGGGGGCGTGGCAGCCACGCCGGGTGCGTTCTACAGCAAGGATGGGCCCTTTCCTGCCTTGCGGACCTTGCTCAGGCTTCTGCAGTCTGTCCTGATTACTCACACACTGGGAGGCAGTCTCTGGGATAATCCCCTGAGATGCCATGGGCAGGGCTGCCCTCAGGCTAGCCTAGCGCACTGCGGGTGTGTTCTACTGCCAGTACGGCCCCTTGGTGCCAGATCAGCTTCCTCTGTCTGTCCAGGTTAGCTGCGCACTAGGAGGAGACTCTGTGTGGTTGCCGTGGGCGGGGCTGCACTCTGCTGTTCCTCAGCTATGGCGGGTCAGCCAGCACGGGCCTTCGGAACAAATGGCAGGCTACTTACCGCTGGGAAGTGCTTCAGGGCTGCTTTACCTGGCAGGGCTTAGGAGGCCCGAAATTCCTCAAGATTCCCTGCCTGCTGGGCTGAGTGTGCTGGGACGATTTTGTTCAGCTGTTGGACCCTCGTCCCTTTATGACTTTTTAGAAGCTCCCACTTTTCTTTTGTCCCAGGGGAGCTGGCTGTAGGAACCCGCTCCCAGTCTCTGTCTTGGGTTTTACTTTTCCATTTCTCTAGTATCCAGTACACCATGCAATGTGTGTCTGTGCTCCCAGTGCAGATTACTAGGTCTGGTTATTTAGCAGTCCTGTGCTTCCATTCCCTCCCCACTCTGATTCTTTTCTTCCAGCTGGTACGCTGGGGTGGGGGGAGTGCTCGGTCCCCACCGGGTCACGGCTTCGTATCTTAGCCTTTTCATAAGGTGCTGAGTTCTTGCAGATGTAGATGTAGCCTGGCTATTGTACTTTATCTTCAGGTCTCTCTTTTAGGAGTAGTTGTTGTATTTTCAAGAATCTATATGGCTTTTGGAGGAGATTTCCACCACCCTACTGATGCCCCCATCTTGAGCCGACTCCTCACTGTTAAATTTTATCAATCATTTAGAGAAGACCTAAAACCCACCCTCATTAAAGTTTTCCAAAGAGTAGAAGAGGAGGGAATACTTCCAAACTCATTCTATGAGGCCAACATCAATCTATTACCAAAACTAGGCAGACACCACAAAAAATGAAAATTACAGACCAATATCCCTGATGAACATACATGCAAAAATACTCAACAAAATATTAGCAAACAGAATTCAAAAATACATCAAAAAGGTAATCTATCATGATCAAGTGGGATTCATCCCAGGGATGCAAGGATGGTACAACATTCGAAAATCCATCAATATCATCTACCACATCAACAAAAAGGAGGACAAAAACCACGTGATCATCTCCATAGATGCTGAAAACACATTTGACAAAATTCAACATACATTCATGATAAAAACTCTCAACAAAATGGGTATAGAGGGCAAGTACCTCAATATAATAAAGGCCATATATGACAAATGCACAGCCAACATTATACTTAACAGCGAGAAGCTGAAAGCTTTTCCTTTAAAATCGGGAACAAGACAGGGATGCCCACTCTCCCCACTGTTATTCAGCATAGTTCTGGAGGTCCTAGCCATGGCAATCAGACAACACAAAGAAAGAAAAGGCATCCAGATTGGCAAGGAAGAACTCAAACTGTCCCTGTTTGCAGATGACATGATATTGTACATAACAAACCCTAAGGAATCCACTCCAAAACTACTAGATCTAATATCTGAATTAAGCAAAGTTGCGGAATACAAAATCAATACACAGAAATCTGTTGCATTCCTATACACTAATGATGAACCAACAGAAATAGAAATCAGGAAAACAATTCCATTCACAATCGCATCTAAACGAATAAAATACCTAGGAATAAACCTAACCAAGGAAGTGAAAGACCTATACCCTGAAAACTACAAGACACTCTTAAGAGAAATTAAAGAGGACACTAATAAATGGAAATTCATCCCATGTTCTTGGCTAGGAAAAATAAATATTGTCAAAATGGCCATCCTGCCTAAAGCAATCTACAGATTCAATGCAATCCCTATCAAAATACCTACAGCATTCTTCAATGAACTAGAGCAAATAGTTCTAAAATTCATATGGAACCACAAAAGACCCCGAATAGCAAAAGCAATCCTGAGAAGGAAGAATAAAGCAGGTGGAATTATGCTCCCTGACTTCAAGCTATACTGCAAAGCTACAGTAATCAAGACAATTTGGTACTGGCACAAGAACAGACCCACAGACCAGTGGAACAGAAAAGAGAGCCCAGATATAAATCCAAGCATATATGGTCAATTAATAAACAATGAGATATCACCTGACACCAATTAGTATGGCTGCCATCCAAAAGACAAACAACAACAAATGTTGGCAAGGATGTGGGGAAAGGGGAACCCTCCTACACTGCTGGTGGGACTGCAAATTAGTTCAACCATTGTGGAAAGCAGTATGGAAGTTCCTCAAAAAACTCAAAATAGAAATACAATTTGACCCAGGAATTCCACTCCTAGAAATTTACCCTAAAAATGCAGCAGCCTAGTTTGAAAAAGACATATGTACCCTATGTTTATCGCAGCACTATTTATAGTAGCCAAGAAATGGAAGCAACCTATGTGTCCATCAGTAGATGAATGGATAAAGAAGATGTGGTATATATACACAATGGAATATTATTCAGCCATAAGAAGAAAACAAATCCTGCCATTTGCAACAACATGGATGGGGCTAGAGGGTATTATGCTCAGTGAAATAAGCCAGGTGTAGAAAGACAAGTATCAAATGATTTCACACATCTGTGGAATATAAGAACAAAGAAAAAACTGAAGGAACAAAACAGCAGCAGACTCATAGAACCCAAGAAGGGACTAACAGTTACCAAAGGGAAAGGGACTGGGGAAGATGGGTGGGAAGGGAGGTATAAGAGGAAAAAGAGCTCTTACAATTAGCACACATAATGTAGCGGGGGTGGGTGTGGGGTGGGGAGATACGGGGAAGGCAGTATAACACAGAGAAGACAAGTAGTGAATCTATAACATCCTACTGTGCTGACGGACAGTGAGAACAATGGAGTATGTGGTGGGGACTTGATAATAGGGGGAGTCTAGTAACCATAATGTTGCTCATGTAATTGTATATTAATAATAGCAAAAAAAAACCTTCCTGAATAAAAAAAATCACAATCATTGTTCTTAAAGAGTTGAAGTATGGAAGCTTGAGAATATTTTACTTATTTTTGTTATAGCTGATTTAAGAATATATGTAAGATAAGCACAACCTCACCTAGTGGCATCTGCTGTGCTTTCTTGAATAGAAAGACAGGGCTGGATGCCACGTCATGGGGATTTTCATCACCCTGGCTTTTCCCATGGGAGGAAGGTACAAATATGACTGAAGTTTAAAAGGAACATGGGGGTGACAATCAAGATATGCAAGAAGATACATTCTGGACTTTTTTAAAACCTGAGACCTGGCCCCAATCTCTTCTTCTTCCTCCAGGATCTCTATGCCCAGGACACACATAATGTTTGACATTCTTGGAACCTGTTGCACTGTTTTACCTCTGTTTCTTTTGCCTAGAAATGTCCTTCCTCTTCCTCTACCCTGCAGTCTCCTTGGGGGTGCTCTCTGAGTCTCCTAGTGAGTCATATCTATTGCATCCTCACACACCTCTAATCGCAGCACTTACCTTGCTTTACAAGACTAGTGCGTTAGGGGTCAGTCTCACCTAGAAGACTGCAAGGCCCTTAGGGGCGTGACTTTATTTTACTCACATTTGAAACATGCTTGACTCTTAGTAGTGTTCAATCAATGTTTAGGGAATTTTCAGTAAATATTGAAGCAGTGACATCAGAAAATGTTATATTTGGGATAATTTTCTATGTCACAAGCCTAGTGAAAACTAAAAAAAAAAAAACATTTATTTTGGTATGTGTCTTTTCTTTTGCTAGAAAGAGAATTACTTCACACCTTGGTCATATTAAAGTAGCAAATACTTCCTGAACATTTCTGAGGCTAAACCTTGTGGTGATGTCATGACCAGAGATTAATAAAATGGTGTTCTTACCCTCAAGTTGCTCACAAGATAATGGGATCCATACTTATCCCCAGCTCCCAACAAATAAGTGTGTGCGCACATACACATACATCATAACGAAGGGCAAACAATTATAGTTCATTAGACTATGCTAAAATGGGGTCATGCGGTCAGCTGAATGTTCAAAGAGCAGAGCTGAGGAAAGTAGAAATTAATTCTAATGTTAATTAGGCCTAGAGAATGGGGCTTGGGAGCTTCCTGATTGAAGTAGAGTGAGGCTTAAATTTACTTGCCTTAGATTTGAGTCATACTCTGTTATAGATTTGGAAAGAGCCCTAAATCCTCTGAAAGAAATGGAAAAGGCAAGTCTTAATCCTGCATATAATCTGCTCTTCCCAATTTAATTGAGATACTGGACGACCCAGCCTTTGGGAGATTGCCTGAAGGGAGAGTTTTCTCATCTTGAATCTGAAGCTCAATATTTGGGATTTAGTCGGCAGTTGGAGATGGACTCTTAAGAAAGTGAGTGTTGTCTCATGATTGTCCTGTGACAGTTAAGTGTACGATGGAAAGGAGGAGACATAAGTGGCATGAAGGACACCATTTAGAGTTCCACAGTCTTGGTCTGAGATGTTTTTCCCAAGTAGTGCCAGTTTCCAAGTGCTCGGACCTGCGTAGCAGGAGGGAGGTCTGTGTCTGGTGATGTCACAGCAAGAGCCTGAGTTCCAAATGCTGGCGTGGAAGACAGGCAGAAACTGTGTGCATTAATCAGAATATTACAAATATCCAGGCTTACAGCACATCTGGAGGATGCTGAGGAACTACAGCAGAGCTATCACGGATTCAATATGGGAGGCTGTATGGAGCAATGGTGAAAGCATAGGCTTTGGAGTCTGGCAGGCCTGGACTGGTTTCTAAATCCCCTACTGTGTGCCTTTGGACTAGTCACTTCCCTTCCCTGAAGCTCAATTTCTTTATCCATAAAATGGACATAATAGTAATTCACCATGCTTTTGCCTAAATGCTACTCACTGTAAGCTCAATGAAGAGTTGTTATTATCAATATCGCCCTGGTAGAAGTTAAGCCCAAGCTCTGAACCAGATCTGTTTGGGCTCAAATCCTGGTCTCTATCATTTAAAAGATTTGAGATTTTGGAGAAATTATTTCACCTCTTTGTGATTCATTTTCTTTACTTGTATATGCATGTAGCAATAATTACAAGAATACTAGCTTCATAGGTTTGTGAGGATCAAATGAGATGATCCAGTTAACCCTTCTACTATAATACCTACCCCTTAGTAAGTAGTCGGTAAGGGTTAGTCATTGCCATCGTCATCTCCAACCCCAGTATAAACTTCAGGGGTCTGCACCTTCCACCACTGATGTGATCCAGGCAGAGTGTAGGTTCTTTTGTGTTGAACTTTTCATCCAATTGCAATGACCCTAAAGGGGAAATTGACCTGACACTGCAAGTTTTATAGGGGAATTAACCTTTCTTAATTCCAGAGCTTGACACAAAATGTAACCAATAATGCCATTTTTCCTTGACTAGTATTTCATATAGGTAAATAAAGTCCCTTCACAGAAATTAGGGTACCTAGTTAAGCCCACAACTTAAAGAGTGTGGATGACCTGGTATTACAGGGGAGTTCAACTGGGCAGAGATAGAAGATCCAGGCCAGCAACCTCATCATGATGATAATCACCATTTGCTGGCCAGGGTCTAAGTGCCAGGCACTGGGGGGCTTCATGGGCATAATCCGATGCTTTTAATCTGCACTGTGTGGCAGGAGGGAATGAGCAGGAAAATGGCACTGAGTCCTGGAATCTGTGAAGGAGGCCTTAACCTTGGAATAGACCCTGAATTTTCTCAGTCCCATGCTGTTCCTCAAATAGTTTCCTCCCTTGGGAATTCCTTCTTCACCTGGAAATGATCTCACCCCTGCTTAAGGCCCTACCTACATGGCATGTATTCATCTTTATATCCCCGTTAATATGAGCCCAATGTATTCTGTGTTCAATAAATATTTGTTGACTGGATTGTCAGAGATAATTCTACAACCAAAAGCAATGTTCAGCCAGTAAAGGGAGGTTTACTTTAATCTGGACAGCAGCAGATGTAGTATTTAATTCAGCTAGTGGGTGGATTCAGAGAAGGCCTGGCTATCTGTCTGTTAGGAAGGCTATGGAAGGAATTCAAGAATCAAAGTTTTAGTGGTGGAGGTGCTACTCTGTCAATGCTCTGTCTTTCTGACTCAGAGCTTCTGGGACCTTTCGACTGTGGATTCCACTGTTCAGCTCAAAGTCACAATGGTACACAGTACAAGACAGGTTTCTAAACCCAGATGCACAGGCATGCCCACGGCAGTTCAGTTTCTGGGGGGCGGTTTGGCTGTACAGACCAGGTGTGCATCATGGACCCAGCCTGCCAGAATTCCATTCCATATGGACCCATTCCAGTACAGAGGGACGTGCCACTAGGTAACTGATATATTTTTAATATACAGCAATTTGAAGCATCCTCTTTGAGTTTCTTTTGGGGAACAGTTGCAACCGTGCCTTTAAAATGCCAGTGAATCATCTCTAACTAGAGCCTAAAATTATATGATGAAGCCATCTGTATTGCACTGGGAAAACACCATGCGACATGATTAACTGAGTGGATGCGATGATTACTTAGCAGCACAGAATGCAGTATTGGAAGGGCTCTCATGAGGCCTTGTCGAAATTCCCAGATTCCTCCCCAGACCTGTATTTAAACTTACCAAAAGCATAATTACTCCATCCTTTAGATTACATAGTCGCAACTTAAATATTTCCCACTAATACGCTTGTGAAATTAGACAAAGTAACTTAACCTGCTCAGGGCACTGTGTGTCATTTTTAAAAGCAGGGGCAGGGATGTGTCATCCTTTTTAAACTCTGACATGTGCTGCCGAGGGTCTACATGGAGCCCTTCACATTTACTGGGAAACACAGGGCTGTCTAGAGCAGAGGGCACTCCCCTCCCATACTGCTGTTTGAAGTAATCTACTATTTTATGATTCTGCCTCTGATTATTGATTTTACTAGAAAAAAAGACAAAACAATTTGACATTAAAGTCACAATTACTAAAACTGACACTGTTCTGGCTACCACTCAGCTTCAATAGTCATTGGATTTCCCAGCTGCATTGAGAAGGGATCCACTATAGAGACGGTAAGACTTTGAGCCAGAGAGATGATTAAGGGGATGGCTTCTGTGACCACCACCTGTGAGACTCCAGGCAAATCACAGGCTTATTTATCACCTGGACTGCAGGTCTAATAGTAGCTTCCTCAGAGAGCATGTTAGCCTGGGCTCCCCAGGAGGCAAATCCTGAGACAAAGGCTTATGTGGGTGTACTTTACTGGGGAGTGTGATTCTGGCAGCAGACATGAGGGACAGCGAGGCAGAGCAGGAATGGGGTAAGAAGCTGGTCAGGAGTGGAACACTGACACATGGATTTTTCCAATACCAACTGAGAAGCAGTACAAAATACATCTCAGAACTACCAGGATCTAAGCAGAGAGCATTTTCCCGAAGGCTTCTATTGCCTGTTGGTAAAATATTCATCTTGTAGGTTGTTAACTGTTCCATACTTCTGGTGTGTGGATGCAGGCTTCCTAGCTGTGGAGTGAGGCGGTTGTAAGCAAGAAGAGCCTAACGCATCAGCTGTAACTGCATGAAGCGGACTGGAACCTGTGCTGAACTAGTCAAAGTAACTGCAGCAGGAAAAAGAGCTGGAGCTGAGATTTCTAACATTGCATAAGAGGTGTATTTTCTATTTCCCTCCTTGTACCATTCTGATCCATTTGTGCCCTTCTTCAAGCCCAGTCTCTCATGGAAGCCCCTTCTAGAAGGTGGGCAGACACCATCTCTGCAAAGACAAAGGGACAAGACTAGAGAAACAAAGCAAGCTACAGTCCCCATGTCTTCATCAGCCCACATGGCTGTGACTGGTCATCCTCCTCTCCTCTGCCACCCATTCTAGTATCACTCACACTTGGGCAGAACTTTAGTTGGTCTGGGTAATTTGTCTGGTAGGTTGACCCAGACCCATGTTCCCAGGTGATGTGAGCCCTTCATTGTTTTGCTTTTGTCAGGACTTGTTTGCAACCACTGCCCATTCATCACTGAGCACAGGAGATAAATAGGCACCTCAGCAAATCCCCTGAATGCCAGATATACTCATTCCCACTCCCATTCCATTTTGTGGCTGCAGCTCAGTCATCGCGATAATGAGTCAGTGATCCCTAATGTAACTTTGTTTGCCTGTTGGTTTATGGATATTAGGGCCCAAAGTCACCAGGCTAGAACCACAACTCCAAGCTCAGAAGAGCCCTTACTGTTGTCCCCAGTGGGATCATTTACCCATTGGGAACCTGGTCTCTAATCTAGAAGACCTAAGATTTTGGAGACAGAATATAAAATTCTGCAAGCAGATCTCTTGGAATGATGGCTCCTAGGGCCAGTACACTTTCACCCCTTGCTTCCTGGGTTATGTATTCTAGCCATTAGGAACAAAGCACCATGGGCAGGTTTACTGCATGTGTTGTGTACCGGAGCACAGCCTCCTACCCTGGGTGAGCACATTAGCTGGGCATTAACAGGTCCTCCCATTGTTTTGCTGCTGCCTTATAGGTTTAGTCTTTAAGATAAAAACTAGAGGATGCTATGGTCATATGCCAGGTGTCTTACCTCCTTGGGTGACCATGATCACAGATGAGATATTTGAAAAGCCCTCAGATACAGGTTACTGGTAGAGTTACTGTGGGCAAGAGAAGCAGATACATATCCAGAGAAGGTTTCCATGTTGGTAAGGTTAAATAACTTACAGGTTTCAACTCAGGTAAGGTTTAAATAGAAAAGGTCTGATGGACTCAAACTCCCATTTCGCTAGCTGGGCTCCTCAAGAAATTGTTTCATAATGAGGTCTTAGTGTTGGTCTCTGCTCTGGCAGGTTTACCATTTCATAGTGGCAGCAGCTAAGTCAGTTTCCTCCCTGATGACAGAGACACAAGAAGAACACATTTGACAGGTGAACAGCCACCTACCAAGTGCCAGAGACTGCAGTGCTCTGTGCCTGTACGCAGACCACCTCCCGCTCAGCACTGAGATCCCCACCACTTGTTTAAGTTTACAACACTCCTCTGTTGCCAAGGAAAATCCACCCAAGTTTTCAGGGGCTACACAGGTTAATTAAATGGGCACTACTCATTTAATTATTTAAATCTTTAAATTCTTTAAATCTTTGAGATGTGACTAATTTCTGCCATTTCTTTCTGGTAAAGGTACTGTTTCTAGCTTCCTATCTTGGGGGATGAACAGTTTCAGAGACTTTCACATGACCCTTCCTACAATTGCAGTTTTTATTCCAGTGGTAGTGGAGGGTTCTGTTTTGTTAGCTGTTTTACGAAGGATAATTGAGGGACCAAGGAAATAACCACAGGGTGGATTATTATGCTCTGGCCCACTGGATCTGCTGTGAGTTAGAAGTGCACCATAATTCCAGCTGATACAAGCCACTGCTGTAACAAAACTTCCTGGTTTCCTAGAATTTCTGATCTCTGGCATGTTCCTATTCCTAAATACTTGCATCTCACAACTCAAACATGGGAGTTTGACTACTGTCTGAATCAAATAGTCTGAAATCAAATCTCTTAATGATTTCACCTATATGTTCCTTAAGCTTAAAAACATCTTTGAGTTATTGATAATGAACACGTTCTGTTCTTATTTTTCTACCATCTAAGAGTAATGTTAGTCATTTTCACACCAACAATGAGCATACCTTAGCCTTATTTATTTAGTACAATAAGCTTTTACTTTAATACTATTTTTTTTTCTTTTCAATACCTGTCCTAAAGAGAACACTGGGAAGGAGAAACTCAATGATCTGGACTTATTTGATAAATGTAATAGTTCACAGTGAGGTGACATACACACAAAGGTTCTTTCTAGCTAAAAAATCACAGTCACCACAAGCCAGCTAGAGTTGTTGAGTATGTTGTTAGACAATTAAATGGATTTCTGATATTGGTCAAATCATCTCATTCTTTCTTCCCTTTTCCCCTCTAAGATCACAATAATAATTGGTACTTACAGAGTAAAGTATAATTAGCAAAAACTTTCATATTCATTCTCACATTTAGTATTTTCAGCAAAACTGTTATGAAGATACTTTACTAATGAGAACTAACGTTTAAGTTATTAGTATTTCTCTCCTGCTACCAAAACCATCAAGTAGCTATCCAGACATAAATCTTCTTACTCCATCTTCAATGATTTTTATGTTTTTCCATACATTTCTGATCTCTTAAGAAGTACAAATAGTATAGTGAATAAAATAACATTGAGAATAAGCAAAGTCACTTAAACATATGGAGCTGTTATGGAAAACAATTGAGAAATTGTATGGGCTTTTATGCAATTATAGAGGCATAAGGCATGTTATTGAAAATGTCAAGAGAAGGTGGCTGGTGCAGATGAAATGACTGATTCTAGTTAAATAATATTTCTAGTTTGTGATTTTAAGTACCTGGCACCTTGACTATTCAAGACAACACAGAGATGCTATATTATGCCTGCTCTAGAATTTAGAATATCTAGTAAACGGATGTGTAAATTACTTAATTTTTCTATAATGTCAGAAATTTCCAACTTGAGGTTATATCTACCTGACATTTAGAAGTGAAAAGTCCTTCATGCAAATTTCACAGTTTTTGAATATTGTCTATGTACTGGTATAGGTAATGGAAATGTGAGAAAAAAAGCTTCCAGTTGCTATCCTCATGGATCTAACAGTCTAGTGACATAATAGACATTGGTTAAACAATCATGGGGTTAATGTAAATTTGCCAGTGCAGTAAGTACTATGAAAGAGAGATACCCAGTGATTTGAGGGTTTGAAGTAAGAATCTGATCCAAACAGTAATTCAAATAAAGCAAAGGACAAAAGAACTTTTGATACGTAGAGGATGAAAAAGGTCTTAACTAAATGAAAAAGGAAGAGCATTCCAGGCAAAAAGAAGGTCATTACAGTTTGTCTGCTGCATCAGTCAGCCTCGTGAGCATGAGGGGCTAAAAGAAGACAGAGTGTGGTTTAAACAGAGAGTATAAGAAGAACATGATTTGAAAGGATGCTAGAGGCAGTAGTGGTCGGACGAGGCCAGGCCTCACACACCATGCAAGGCATCAAAATTTTTTTGATGAGATAATAATTGAAAAATTGGGGGGATTATCAAAGCAATTCAACAATTCACCTGGAAGAATAGGTGAAATGAGTGAAAATTACTAAAAACTTTCTGTAAGTTTTCAGCTATTGATTTATCAGCTATAAATGTTTCCTATGAAGTCACAATAATTAAAATAAATACGATGATAAATAAGAGTCAACACACCGATCAGTGGAGCAGGAAAGGTAGTTTCAAAACAGATTCTAAATGTACAATGTTTATCAATAGCATCAAGAAGTTGTTTGAAATAATTTAAGCAAAGTTCATGATAATAATGGATGTTTGCATAGCAAACAATTTTAGATAAATACTCACTGTATAAAACAACGTCAATTTCATTTGGAATAAAGAGTTGAATGCAATCCCCCTTCAATAAAACCATAAAAGTAGAAGGAATATGGGTGATATTTATAGATGGGAAACAACTTTAAAACTTAACAGTAAAAAATTTCTTAAAGGAAAATAGGAAATAAAGTTCATTAGTTACAATAAAAGCCATCTATGTGTCAAAGATCCTAAACAAAAAATAAAAGGTAGGAGACTAATATAATAATTGCTGGAAATATGATAGATAACAAAAAGGATCCACCATCCCTCCAAAAAGGAAAATACATAAATAGCAGCATAAGAAAAAAAAAGAGAATAGCTATCAATAAAATCCTGATTAAAATGAAATTTCAGCTTGTGAAACTGGCCCAACATCAGGTTTTTAAATGTTAATATATTGATATTGGCCAGGAGGTGGTGAAATAATAAATTGTCACAGTCTTCTGGCAGATAATTTTATAGCACACAAAAAAGCCTAAAATAAAGTTTGTATTTGACCAGATATTCTTTTTCTTGAATACTGAATAAAGATATATGTGCCAAATTCTATGTCATTCCTCCATTTCCAAGGGCCCAGTCTATTTATAATAAATCTTTCTTCCCAGCCTCTGTAACCCCTAATCTATTGTCCATTCCACAGTTCCAGTGATGTCGTTTGCAGTACAAATATGATCATGTCACTTACCATCTTAAAATCCTTCATGGCAGTTTCACTCTCCTATTGTGATGTAACATATGACTCCAAAACTTAATGGTACAAAACAAAAATTATTCTACTATAGTTCACAGTTTTGTGAGTTACGAATTTGACAGAGCTTGTGGAAATGTTTCTGTTATATCACATGACATTAAGGACATCAATGGAGGTCACTTGCTGGTGGGTATTTTGCTGGAAGATAGGTAAGTACGGAGGAGCTAGATAGCTTCATTGACAAGTCTGACCCTTTGCTGGAAGGCTAGGTACAGCTGTCAAGTGGAGCTCCTATATGTAGCTTCTCTATCTTGATCTTAAAATCTAGAATAATCTCAAAATCAAACAGAAGTAGGCTTTTATTTTATAGTGAGGGGTAAATAGGGCTAGCAGGAAATCTATGGAGGAGTAAGCAGGTGTGCAGGGGTTAGCAGATGGTATGATTAGGGAAATTTAATAACAACAAAAAATTTTCCCTCTACGGTCAGCTGATTTTTGGAATAAGCCATTAAAAGAAGATGTTCTTTTCAAGTGCACATGTAACATTTTCCAGAATAGACCACATACTAGGCAACCGAAAGAGCCTCAGTAAGTTAAAAAGATTGAAACTTTACCAACCAACTTCTCAGATCTCAAAGGTATAAAACAAGAAATAAATTGTACAAAGAAAACAAAAAGGTTCACAAACACATAGAGGCTTAACAATACGCTCCTAAATAATCAATGGATCAATGACCAAATTAAAACAGAGATCAAGCAATATATGGAGACAAATAAAAATGACAGCACAACACCCCAACTTCTGTGGAACAAAGCAAAGGCAGTTCTAAGAGGAAAGTATATAGCAATCCAGGCCTATTTAAAGAAGGAAGAACAATCCCAAGTGAATAGTATAAATTCACAATTATTGAAACTGGAAAAAGATGAACAAATGAGGCCCAAAGTCAGCAGAAAGAGGGACATAATAAAGATCAGAGAAGAAATAAGTAAAACTGAGATGAATAAAACAAAAGAAAAAATTAATAAAACCAACAACTGGTTCTTTGAAAAAATAAACAAAATAGATAAACCCCTAGCCAGATTTATTAAGAAAAAATGAGAATATACACACATAAACAGAATAAGAAATGAGAAAGGAAAAATCCCTATGGACAGCACAGAAATACAAAGAATTATTAGAGAATACTATGAAAATCTATATGCTGACAAATTGGATAATCTAGAAGAAATGGACAACATTCTAGAAAAATACAACCTTCCAAGACTGACCCAGGAAGAAACAGAAAAACTAAACAGACCAATTACCAGCAATGAAATTGAATCATCATCAAAATACTACCCAAGAACAAAATCCCTGGACCACATGGATTCACCACTGAATTTTATCAGACATTTAGAGAAGACATAATACCTATTCTCCTTAAAGTTTTCTAAAAAAAAGGAAGATGAGGGAATACTTCCAAACTCATTCAGACAGCATCACTCTAATACCAAAACCAGGCAGACACCACAAAAAAAGAAAACTACAGACCAATATCCTTGATGAACATAGATGCAAAAATTCTCAACAAAATATTAGCAAACCGAATTCAAAAATACATCAAGAGGATCATACACCATAATCTGGTGGGATTTATCCCACGGATGCAAGGATAGTACAACATTCAGAAATCCATTATCATCATTGACCACATCAACAAAAAGAAGGACAAAAATTACATGATCATCTCCATAGATGCTGAAAAAGCATTTGACAAAATTCAACATGCATTCATGATAAAAACTCTCAACAAAATGGGTATAGAGGGCAAGTACCTCAACATAACAAAGGCCATATATGACAAACCCACAGCCAACATAATACTTAACAGCGAGAAACTGAAAGCTTTTCCTCTAAGATCAGGAGCAAGACAAGGATGCCCACTCTCCCCACTTCTATTCAACATAGTACTGGAGGTCCTAGCCATGGCAATCAGACAACACAAAGAAATAAAAGGCATCCAGATTGGTAAGGACGAAGTCAAACTGTCCCTGTTTGCAGATGACATGATATTGTACATAACAAAACCTAAAGAATCCACTGCAAAACTACTAGAACTAATATCAGAATTCAGCAAAGTTGCAGGATACAAAATTAGTACACAGAAATCTCTGGTATTCCTATACACTAACAATGAACTAGCAGAGAGAGAAATCAGGATAACAATTCCATTCACAATCGCATCTAAATGAATAAAATACCTAGGAATAAACCTAACCAAGGAAGTGAAAGACCTATACTCTGAAAACTACAAGACACTCAAGAGAAATTAAAGAGGACACTAATAAATGGAAATTCATCCCACGCTGTTGGGTAGGAAGAAATAATATTGTCACAATGGCCTCCTGCCTAAAGCAATCTACAGATTCAATGCAATCCCTATCAAAATACCGACAGCATTCTTCAATGAACTGGAACAAATAGTTTTAAAATTCATATGGAACCAGAAAAGACCCTGCATAGACAAAGCAATCCTGAGAAGGAAGAATAAAGCAGGGGGGATCATGATTCCCAACTTCAAGTTCTACTACAAAGCCACAGTAATCAAGACAATTTGGTACTGGCACAAGAACAGACCCATAGACCAGTGGAACACAATGGAGAGTCCAGATATTAACTCAAGCATATAAGGTCAATTAATCTATGATAAAAGGAGCCGTGGATATACAATGGGGAAATGACAGCCTCTTCAATGGCTGGTGTTGGCAAACTGGACAGCTACATGTAAGACGATGAAATTGGATTACTGTCTAACTCCATAAACAAAAGTAAACCTGAAATGGATCAAAGACCTGAATGTAAGTCATGAATCCATAAAACTCTTAGAAGAAAACATAGGCAAAACTCTCTTGAATATAAACATGAGCAACTTCTTCATGAACATATCTGCACAGGCAAGGAAAACAAATGCAAAAATGAACAAGTGGGACTATATTAAACTAAAAAGCTTCTGTACAGCTAAGGACACCATCAGTAGAACAAAAAGACATCCTACAGTATGGGAGAATATTTTCATAAATGACATATCCGATAAGAGGTTGACATCCAAAATATACAAAGAGCTCATGCACCTCAACAAACAAAAAGCAAATAAGCCAATTAAAAAAGGGCAGAGGAGCTGAACAGACGCTTCTCCAAAGAAGAAATTCAGATGGCCAACACACACATGAAAAGATGCTCCATCCACATCCCTAATCATCAGAGAAATGCAAACTTAAACCACAATGAGATACCACCTCACACCAGTTAGGATGGCCAACATCCAAAAGACAAGCAACAACAAATGTTGGTGAGGATGTGGAGATAGGGGAACCCTCCTACACTGCTGGTGGGAATGTAAATTAGTTCAACCATTGTGGAAAGCAATATGGAGGTTCCTCAAAATACTAAATATAGAAATACCATTTGACCCAGGAATTCCACTCCTAGGAATTTACCCTAAGAATGTAGCTGCTCAGTTTGGAAAAGACATATGCATCCCTATGTTTATCTCAGCACTATTTACAATAGCGAAGAAATAGAAGCAACCTAAGTGTCCATCAGTAGATGAATGGATAAAGATGTGGTACATATACATAATGGAATATTATTCAGCCATAAGAAGAAAACAAATCCTACCATCTGTAACAACATGGATGGGGCTAGAGGGTATTATGCTCAGTGAAATTAGCAGAGAAAGAGAAGTACCAAATGATTTCACTCATATGTGGAGTATAAGAACAAAGAAAAAACTGAAGAAACAAAGCAACAGCAGACTCACAGAACCCAAGAATGGACTAACAGTTACCAAAGGAAAAGGGACTAGGGAGATGGGTGGGAAGGGAGGGATAAGGGGAATAAGGGGCATTACGATTAGCACACATAATGTAGGGGGTGGGGCACAGGGAAGGCTGTATAGCACAGAGAAGACAAGTAGTGACTCTATAGCATCTTACTATGCTGATGGACAATGACTGTAATGGGGTATGTGGTAGAGACTTGACAATGGGGGTAATCTAGTAACCACAATGTTGCTCATGTAATTGTATATTAATGATACCAAAATAAAAAGAGGACGTTCATCACCTTTTTTCTTGCTTAAGCCCAGGAGTAAGCCAAAGCTCAGGGGTCTGTGGGAAGGAGAAAAGCTTTACTAAAGTTTGGTTAAGTCAAGTCAATGGATAAGTAATGGGAAGAATATATATTTTAAACATCTCATCATATATATTAAAAAAAATTAAAGAATAATAGACCTAAAATAAAATCTAAACTATAAAGCTCCAGAAGAAAACATTATTGAAATTCTCTGTGGCCTTGGGATAGGCAAGCTTTCTAAAGATAAAAAAGCATGAACCATTAAAAAAATTAGTAAGTAGACTTCATCAAAAACAAAAATTTCCTCTTTGAAAGACACCATTAAGGAAAAGAAGAGGCAAGCTCAAGACAGAAAATATTTTATCTGACAAAGGACTTGTATTCTGAAAACATAAAGAACACTTACATATCTATATTAACACAAACAACCTAACTTTTAAAAATATTTGATTAAATATTTCACCAAAGAAGATATACCAATATAAAATAAGTGTATGAAAAGATGCTTAATATCATTAGTTATCACAGAGATGCAAATTAAAATGACAATGGGATATATACACATCCACTTAAATGGCTAAAATTAAAATGACTACAATAACAAGGAAGTGAAGAAGCTGAGACTCTCATACAAAGTTGGTGGGAATGTAAAAGTGTATAACCTCTCTGAAAAAGTGTCAGTTTCTTTTTTTCTTAATAGTTAAACATACACTTCAAAGGCAACTCAGAAATTCCAGGCCAACAAATTTGCCCACAAAAAATGAAACCTGGAGTTCATACAAAAAGCTGTATGTGTTTAATAACTGTACTAGTTTCCCAGGGCTGCCGTGACAAATTACCACAAACTGGGTGGCTGAAAACATGAATTTTTTCCATCCTATTAGAAGCTTGAAATCAAAGTGTCCCTAGGGCTGACAGCTTTAGGCATGAATCTTTTCTTGCCTTTCCCCTTTCCAGCTTCTGATGTTTGCAATCCTTCTTGGCATTCCTCGATTTTCAACTGCATCACTCCAATTTTGACTTCTCTCTTTACATGGCCATCTTCCCAATGTGTGCCTGTATTTCTGTGACTTTCTACAGTCACCAGTCATATTGGATTTAGGTCTCATTTTAACTAAATATGTCTTCAAAGACTATTTCCAAATGAAGTTACACTGTGATATTCTGGGACAACATGAAATTTGGGGGGACACTATTCAATCCAGCACAGTCCACCTTCTGACATCTCACATTTACATCTACCTAACATGTAACATACATTCACCTCATCCTACTGTCTCCAAAAGTATTAACCCATGCCAGCATTAATCATCTCTAAATCTCATATAAATGTCAAAAAGTTTCAAATTCTATCACCTACATCAGGTATGGGTAAAATTCTGAATATGGTCCTATAGGGAAGGAAAAAAGATTTTTCCTTTACCCTTTTAGGTTCTTGGTTGAGACCCCTTGTAATAAGAGGAAGATTAATAGGAGGAAAAGAGACGTTTAATAATAGGTATGCCTCCTGTATACATGGGAGAGACCCAGGAAAACTGAGTAACTCCCCCAAGTGGCCCAAGCCACCACCTTACATACCATCTTCAGATAAAACAAAATATGTTGAGAGATGAAAGCCAGTTATGGAAAATTACCCAAAAAAGCCCAGGAAACAAGGATAAAGTTGTTATGTTGATTTTAAGTCAGTGCCTTATCCACTGATAATAGTTAATAGAGATTTACAGTCATCCTTCTCTTCCTAGTACAGAGGTAAGGAGACTTTGTTTTAAATGGAGGTTATCCTTATAAATCCGAATGCCCCTTACAAACATCTACTCGGTTTTCAGGGATTTCCCTGTGTGTATTTCTTAAAAATAGTCAGCTTAAAATAATCCTCATGCAAAAATGCACCCATTGGGATGGCAAATTTTGCACCCCTTCAAAAAGTAGAGCAAACTACTTTTTCATCCACGGACCTGTAAAACTAGAAAACAAGTATGTGCTTCCAAAACACAATGTGGGACAGGCATAGGATAGATAGACATTGCCATGCCGAAAGGGAGAAAGTCAAGGGGCCACTTGCCTAGCAAGTTAAAAACTTAGCAAAACAAATTCCCTTAGGTTTCAAGATCTGAGAATAATCTTCTGGGACTGAACACTCGGTCCGCTGAACCCTCTGGGGTAGCCATGCCATCTGAGAGCTCTTCTCTTGCGTTGATCTGTTACTTTGTATACCCTGCCTGGGTGACTGTATCACTCCCACACATGTACATGCCAGGTATGAATTCTTCATTGTTCTGTAACCGAGCCAACTCGTGCTTAACTCAGCCTTCTGATAAATAGCAAACTTCATGATCAGTTTATTTCCAGGCAAACTTAGTCATTTCCAGACATTCCTTGATCTTTAGGAAAATATTCAGTCTAGTTGGGGGTTTCCTTCCTGCTTTTAAGTCCCTTTTTTTCAACCTTTTCCCAATGGGTGGTCTAAATTCTGGGGAGGGGAGAGACCATGGGGATGTGTGCCGTCCTGGCACTGGATTGAGACATCCAGCCCACTGCTGTCCTGTGTCCTCTGTGGGTGTTCATACCTTTCAGCTCACAGCACTGGACTTTGGCCATTTACTTACATGCTCTGGCTCTGCTGAGGTCATCCTGGTCTCACCATAGCCACTTGTTAACAGGTCCACTTTCTCTAGTCTACCTAGTTTGGCCTTTGTGCATCTCTCCTGCAACATAAAAAACAAACTTTTCTATATAACCCTGTGGGGATTTAAATTTTGCTGATGCTTTCCGGCCCACTTGCCTAGGTACCTCACTTAGACTTTCCTGCTCTACTGTGCTTGACTACCCCAAACAGCTTTTCCACAGGGCTTTCAGCCTGCCAAACGAGGCACTGAGGGACTCCCGTAAGGTGTCCTCCCAAGCCTGTCTGAGGATCCTGTCATTTCATTTTGCCAAGATCTGCTCTCAGGTTAGGCGTTAAAGGCAGTGAACTCTTTCTCCATGATCTGTATTTACTATTTACAATAATATCACTATATTTACTATGATTATATGATCTCCGTTTACTACTTTGTTCCATTTTCTGTTTGCATGAAAAACATGTTTCCCCAATGAAGAAATGACTTTTCTTCATCTTATGTAAAGACCTTTTATGATTTTATGATCTTCACGATTTTTCTCAACTTTACTATTTTTAGTTTCAACTTTCTGCTTTGTGTTTAAAGTCAAAGTGTCCTTTGTCTTTTTAACATCCCAGCCTTCAACAAAAACTTGTTTTCAAGGCTATTCTCTCCTCAATGGGTTTTAAGAGCCTGTTTTGGAACTCAGTGCCAGCATTTTGATTCTGTGTTCTAAGCAGTATATGTTCTCTCAGGGGGCAGTGGATAAAGTACTTTTCACTTTCTGGGCATTTTCAACCTAAATGGTGGCAAAAGTGTAGTGCAAAGAAGCATTGGTATATCAGCAGTATGAAAAAGTCTCCTCAGTAACATTCAAAAGTCCTCCTTTTTTCTCCCTTTCTTTCTCCCTTATTTCCTTCCTTTCCATCCATCCATCTGTCCACCCATCATCTATGTTTACATACACACCCACATAATCATAGGTATGTATATAAATATCACATGGAATACTACAGTGTTTATTTCTTTATTCTCTTTCTCTTGCATTGTAGAAGGTAATATCTATTTCACTTTCCCCTAGTGACTAAATGCTCATCATCTTAACAACTATCATTAATTTGCTTGGCAAATATTTATTGAACTCTTTCTAGAGGCTGGCATTGCACCAGACACCTGAGAAGATATGATTCCTGCATTCAAAACAGTCACAGTCTAGTAGGAGTGATGGGAAAGTGTATTAGTCAGTCTTCTCTAGAGAAACAGAACCAATAGGATGTGTATGTGTGTGTGTATTTTAAAATTTATTTTAAGGAATTTTCTTACAAGATTGTGGGGTTTGGCTATTCTGAAATCTGCAGAGCAGGTTGGCAGGCTGAAGACCCAGGGAAGAATTGATGTTGCAGTTCAAGTTCAGAGGCATTTTGGAGGCAGAATTCCTTCTTCCTTGAGAACCTCAGTCTTTTTATTTTTTCAAAGGTCTTCAACTGATTGGATGAGGCCCACCCCATTGTGGGGGAAAATTTGCTTTATTTAAAGTCTACTGATTTAAATGTTAATCACATCTAAAAGATACTTTCACAGCAACATCTAGACTGGTGTTTGACCAAAAACCGGGTACTGTAACCTAGCCAAACTGACACATAAAATTAAGCATCAAAGCAAGTAAAAGAAAATTAAATAATGATAACTGATAAATTCTTATATAGTGTTATGAATATCTTCTCTGAAAGAAATGAATTTTATTTTCCCTCCTAAAATAGAAACTGTGTGACATACTCTTATATCAATGCCAGAAATCTGGAAATGATATCCAAAACATCTTATTTCCTATATTATTTGTATCTCTAAAAATTTTTATTGCTTTTCTTTTTAAAAAGAACATAAAAAATACCACCAGATATAAAAAAAAATGACAGTGGCAGAGATAAAGTAAAATATTTAAACCCACACGATTAAGACTTTACACCAAATTTCTTGGATCAAAGACCCAAGGTGAAAAATATGTGAATAAAGAACATTATGTTAATACTCAGTTCATTGTCTTCAATCCTATAATATTGCAAGATAGTTAGGTACTCTACTTCTACAAATGGCTGACTAGATATTTGAGACAATGAAAATGCTTAGTGATGTATAAAAAACATTAACTTCAAAACTCCAAGGAGCTAACAAAGCAATGTAGATATACCAGTCCAAAGTGCAGGAAAGGATTAGAGGTATATGGATATGGCCATACCCTACAACTAGGGCTCTAAATGCTCATTATCATTTGCCAACAGGCTGGCATTAGGCTCTGCTAAAAGGGCATGCTAGGAGGAGACAGAAAGGCTGGAGGATGACAAAAGGACACTTGTTTTTTTCCTGTTCCTATCAGTGTAACCACAACAGTGGTTCTTGACCCTGGCAGTAGCAGTGGTTTAGCCTACATGGCAGTTTTTCTATACCACCAGAACTAATCCCATCATTCCCCTTCAGAGAAAACAGCACCAGCCAGCTGGGACCTCTTCTCATAGAACCAAGCCATACCTCTGAAATTTCTTTTAAGCCTCTAAGATTTGATAATCCATTCTCTTCCCTTTGTTTCCCTACCTCCAGGGGTAATAGATACTTACGTCCTCATTTGCCTTTTTAGTTCTCTGTATTTGATTAACAATCCTTCATATTAAATTCTCTCTGTTAAAATGACTTCATGGTGGTTTATGTCTTCACGGAACCCTGACTGATACAGAGCTACTTTACCTTTGCAGTATCTATAGAGCCAGTAGAGGCAGCTGGATAGACTTGCTGTGCTTTTTTCAGACCTGTGGAATAAAATCCCTAGGTCTGTCAAAGTTTGGAACTCTGATGAACCAATCCTTTTGAATCTGGGGCTTAACTGTGTCCTATGAGGAAATCATTTCTTGCATTGAGTTATTTGTGTGGTACAGAAAATTTCAAACCTCAAATTTTGTTCAAGTTGATCCTACACTTCTAGCTTCTGAAGCACTTGGCAGAAGAAAATGTAAATTCTCTATAGAAGAAGACAACCGCATCCTAGGTACCAAACTATTTCTACAATTTTTTTGGAAATAAATATACAGTACATAGCCAAGATAAAAATATACAAAAGGAGGCAAAACTCTATACACAAATGCCAGGAGAACCAATCAACAATAGAAACAGACCCCCAAGAACCTTTGATGTTAGACCTGTCTTTCATAGGCTTCAAAACACCTGATATGTTTAAGGAGATAAAAGCCAAGCATGAAAATTTTATCAGGGAATTGAAAACTACAAAAAGTAGCATCACTTAACTAAAAATTAGAAAACACACACATATATAAAGTACTGAAAAAAATATAATATAACTTAGGAACACAATGGATAGATTTTTCTCTATTTCCTCCTCATCAGCTTAACAATTTGGAAGAAAATAAGTCCAGAAAATAAAATAACTTTGATTACAGTGTTGATTTTTTCCCTCATTTTCCTATTCTTTACAAACTAGAAAAGATAGACTTATCCAATTTCTACATACTATATCAGACTATGAATAAAAAGGGATGGAATTTCAATCCCTAAAAAAGAAGAAGATAGAGTTGCATGTTCTTGTTGGGGAAGTATTATGTATACCTACTACTTATAGTCAGTCAAAATAACATGAAGGAGAATATTTTGGTATTTCTCAGTAAATGGAATTCTGTAAGCTTGACTCTTAAGCAGCTGTTTTGGTCTTGTAGAGGTCCCAGGCTTCTTATCTTTCATTTTCCATTTATCTGACCAGAAGAACAGACTTCTTGGCTTTTGTGGAAAATGCTGAAAGATTGAGCCCTCATGTCAGTAATTCCTGGTTGCTCAGAAACAATTCTTGTTCTGTCACTGTGAAAAGTTTAGGTCAGCAAATTAGAGAAATACAGCCAATGATGGATTCTATATTGTCCTGTTGAATACAGAGACCACTGGTTCTCCTTTTTTTTCCTCGATGAGAAATAAATTTAAAGGCTATATTCCAAAGACAGCCTAAGAAAATGAGTAATGTCATTTTTATACAAGAAATGCCCACTTTTATCAAAAATATCCAGTGCTTTTTACCACCCACGCCAAAGTCATAGCTCCTCTTCCACCTCACATTAGTAACATATATCAGTGAGGAGGTAGGGGAAAAAACTTAATTGTGCCTCTATATGGTACCTTAATTCTGTGAGAATGCAGATGATATTTCATATCCTTCCATCTGATAAGAGCATCAGAAAAGACCATTTGAGAAACCTCAGAAGAATTTATCTCAAGTAATGAATTTTTGTAGGATAGGCAGAAGATTTCTAAGCTTTTTAAAAATCCATCCAGGCATTAAGGTATAGCACAGAATGTTGATGGAGAACTGTGCCAGTCCCAAGGTGAAAACCACTTGATGTGTTCAAGGTTAACACTCTTCTTCCTTCCTTTCCAGGAGGTAGGCAACCAAAAGTGGGAAAGTAGGGGAGAAAAACTGGATAAAGCCCTTACTTTCCTGACACAGAAAATGAAGGCACTTTGGGTGGGTGGGCACTGCATGCGTTTATGCCTCCAGGAAGAAGTTTCCTGAGATTTGGAATAGAGGCCAATGGTTGCCAAAGGCCTCTGTATTGCTGCACTAACTCTAAGCCAGGGATGGAGGATGGTCCGCAGCGACTGAAGAAAAGACCATTAGAGCAATCGAGAACTTATGTAGGTTTACTGGGGACCTTATGTACCAGGAGTTCAGAAGCAGACATCTCATCCACAAAGTATCCACTACAGAGGTCTATACTCAACAAGCTTTTATTGAGCAGCAACTAATTGCACAACTATCTGGGGCCCTTAACCTTCTGGCATGACCAGCCTCCCAAAGAGATCAAGGCCTGCCCTCTGGACATTATTCATTATCAAGGAGATGCCCAAGTTGGCCACCCCTGGAATCCCTGACCTTGGCATTCCAAACAATATGCTTTGCTTCATCTTTTGCTTGGTGAGGATACAGAGGGAGGATGGGAACTATGCATTTTCAAGATAATAGACTGGGGCATTCTGGTATGCTTGTAGAAACCAGCCATACAGCCTCTTTCCAATTCCAGAATTGGAGAATTTTGTGTGGGAGAGTAGCACCTAATGTTTACATTCATGCATATGATTCTTGAAGAAGTCACAAACTAAATATTAACAGTTATTTGAATAACTTTTCTTCTTTCTTCCCTATTCTGGTTCTTCCCAATTAATTGGTTTGTCTAAGACCAAACCAACCCTCACAGGAACCTCTTAAAATCTTCCCATAGCCAGTGTGATCCCTTCATCCTGGGAATCCTGAATACCTGTTCTCTTCTCTTTACTCTCAGCTTTCTCGGTTCTTTCAGAGTCCTGGGTTTGGCTGAAAGCTTTGACTGCTTTTCTCATCTCCTCTGATGAAAGAACAAATCTATATTTCTTCCACCTTAACTCGCTTTCAGGATATGTCTGCTGGCCCCTGCATATTGCTCTATAGCACTGCAAATAATTGTGACAGTCACCTATCCCCTTGCCCCACTTAGGACCCTGTGAGATCCATCTCACGGATCCTGTCTGACTGTCTCAAACATTAGGGAACGTACCTCCCAGAGTTCCCTGGGGGAGCATAGTATCACGTGTGGCTCCTGAAGTATCAAACATATAGCTCTCTTCTTAGTCATGGTTAGTAATTAATAAAAACAGCTGAAATTTACTGAGCACTTATGAATATAAGGTTAGACATTTTACAGGTAATAGTTCATTCAAGCCCCAGATTCATTTTACACATTAAGAAACTGAGCCCTAGAGAGTCTAAATGACTGCCCAAGGTCACACCACTTATAAGTGACAGGAGAGCCAGGATGGTGTGCCTGATTCTGTTAAGTTTTAACTACCTCAAGAGGCTTATCAAAAAGAGTATGTGCCTTCAGCCACAGTACTAGTTAATGACCAGAACCCTAAACCAGAATTCCTGACATTTAATAGTATCTACTTTTCATTGCAATAAGGTGCCTCTCCCAAGATATATTTTGATATATTTTTTAATTGACATAGTTGATATACAATATTGTATTGGATTTAAATATACAACACAGTAATTTGACAGTTACACACATTATTAAATGCTCACCCCAACTAGTGCAGTTACTATATGTCAACATTAAAAGATGTTACAGAATTACTAACTGTATTCTCTATGGTGCACTTTCACCCCATGACTAATTTATATTGTGATTGAGATTTTGTGCCTCTTTATCTCCTTCACCTATTTAACTCACCCACCCTAAGCCCTCCCCCATGGTCACCACCAGTCAACTTTTCAGTGTCTGTGAACCTACCGCTGTTTTGTTTTGTTTTTAGATTCCACACATAAGTGAAATTATATGGTATTTGTCTTTCTTTGCCTGGCTTATTTCACTTAGCATAATACCCTCTAGATCCATCCATGTTGTTGCAAATGGCAGGACATTCTTTTTTATGGCTGAGTAATACTGCATTGTATATATGTACCACCTCTTCTTTATCCATTCATCTATTAATGGACACTTTGGTTGCTTCCATATCTTGGCTATTATAAATAATGTTGTGATAAACGTAGGGGTGTAATTATCTTTTCAAATTAGTAACTTTGCTTTCTTGAAGTATATTCCCAGAAGTGGAATTACTGGGTCATATGGTATTTCTATTTTTAGTTTTTTGAGAAACCTCCATATTGTTTTCCTTAGCGGATGCACCAATATACATTCTCACCAAGAATGCACAGGTTTCCCTTTCTCCACATCCTTAACAACACTTCTCATTTATTTTTTTTATATTAGCCATGAATATCTATATTTTTAAACAAGTATCACTCCCAGGTAATTCTGATACATGGTAAAATTTAGAAACCACTATGCTAGAATAATAACAGCATGCATATGGAGTGCCCTCTATATATGAGTCAAGCATTAGGCTTATTATCACTTGTAACCTCTAGGTTTATTATCACTTATAAAGTTATGTAATGATAAGAACTTTATGAGATAGGTAATATTAATATACCTATAAATCACTTGAAGATATTGACGGTTAGCTGGACAGATAAAGACCCTCAAAATAATTGGGATTTTCCATCTGCTAAAATCAAGAGCTTCTACATAATACTAGATGCCAGCAGTTCCAGGAACTGCCATAGAATCTACCAAATTGATAGTTTTTGTGGCAATCTCAAAAGACCTTGCTTAAAATTTTTACTTAGAGTATTGGGTCTATTCCAAAAAGACTCCCCAAATAAATTAAACAATCTATTCCTCAAGGTGAACGACAATTTTTAATGTTTTCTTTGCACCATTCTTATATCTGGAAAAAAACCTAAGAAATTAACTGTAATAACCATTTTGTTTTATAGATTAAGGAAATAAACTTAGGAAGGTTAAGTGGCTTTTAAAATTTTAGGGAAGTTGAAACATTTAAGCAACTTAAGCATTTTCATTTGTGGAAAAAATATTGATAAAAATGATTTTAAATATACTCTCTTTTGACTTTTGTAACTAAGAAATTCAATTTTCATTTTTTTGAAGATGGTATTAAATTAATGTTGCTGAGGCTTAAATACATTCTTGTGAGTTTTGTTCCTGCATTGAAGCAGGCTGAATGTGCGTTTGCCAATGTGTCATTTTCTACTTATAAACCTTAACAATATGAAATTTGGAAAAAGCCTTACAAAATTGATTTAAATAATCCCTATTCAGAAAAAAATAATTGAATATTAATATTTTTATGGAGAAATAGACACTAGCCTGCTTTTAGGGGCACCTCAAATATTTTGTCTGCTTCAACTCTGGAGAAATACCAGCAGTGTCTTCTGATGGCTGTGATAATCGCAGTGTTACATCTCATTCCACACAAAAGGAAATCATTATAAAATAATTGATAATTTCAAATTCACTCAAGGCAAAATTATTAACTATTAATCAAGAATCTTACTAATTAGATGGACTCACAGAACAAAGTGATTGCAGCATCCATTTGAAGCTGTGGGAACTGATTCTAGAAAAATTACAGCATCTCAGGATTGGTTCCAAAAGCCTCCTTTGGGAAAATTAGCCTTGGGTAACATTGGGAAAGATATTGTTTTTCCCCACATTGATGCTTCGGAAACTGGTGTGTGTCAGAGTTGCTGGGCACCTTCTCTAGAGTTTCTTATTCAGCGTATCTGGGATAAGGGTTGCTAATTTGCTTTTCTAATGAGTTTCTAGCTAATGGTAATTCTGCTAGTCTGGGAAACACCTTTTGGGAACTACTGCCCTAGTAAATATGCTACCCTAAAAGAAAAAAAAACTACTCATGCTTATATATCCAAAACTATTAAGTTATATTTTAAAATTAGGGAGTGAACACAGTGATAATAATATTTACTGAGTACTTGGCATTTACTGGGCCATTTGCAATAGGTCATTAATTCTCTCAGAAGTCTTCCTAAGGTAAGTATTTTCAATACCTCCATTTACAGATGGGAAAAGTGAAGATAGTAGTTAAGTAAGTAGACTGAAGTCAAAGAGAGAGTAAAAGATGGACCTGACTTTTGGGCCCAGGCTGTCTGACTCTAGACTACAGTGTTGACTTCTGATCTATGAATATACCTCTCAAAGAGATATTGTTGTATAGTAATAAGAGAACAAGCTTTAAAGTCAATAGAATTTCAATGAAACCTAAATTTCACATCATGTTTACAAACTATAAGTGAAAAATTAGTATCTTTAACTTTAGTGTCCATATAAGTCAAATAGGGATAATATCTATCTTTGTAGGAATGTTGGAAAATAAAAATCAAATAATGTATGAAAAACACTTAGATAAGGGTCTTATGTGTTGTGATCAAGCAATGGTAGCCATCTGTTCACACCGATTGTAACTCTAGACACATCAAGAATTAACTGCCCAATTTTACCATCAATTCATCTATCCAACTGTCATGTGTTAAAACAATTATGAAAGAAACATTGAGATGTTTTCCAAGAGCTATATCTGTAGTTACACATCAGTAAATCAGTAGCATTCTATAAATACTAACAATAAACTCGATTCAGATGGAGACTGGGCAGCTGTAATGGATGCAGGCAGTGTTGACTAATTCAGGCTTGAAGTTTTCTACTAAAGCTGTCCTCACAGCATCCCCTTTTGCCTACCCATTCCAAGTGCCAGATCAGTACCTGTAATTTCAGTACTTCAGGACAAATGCCTTTTAGATACGGTACTGCCCAGAAACAGGCAATGTAGCACACTTAACAGCTGCCTCCACCTTTGAGGTGTTGAAACCATTCATGCAGTTTCCATTGCCCCCTTTGACTGCAGTGAATTTGCCATCTGGTACACGGCAGCACTGCACATGCAATTCCTGTCTGCAGATAGGAGAGGGAGATTTCCATAGCAACAGGCCACCAAAAAATGAGACAATGAAAAGTCAAGTTATATAATGGGATTTTTTTGTTTTGTGTTCGTTATGCTGTGAGGGCAACTGTTTGTATTTCTAATGAATTTTAATGAGGTAATACACTGAATTTAGTAAATACATTAACAATAAATTTCTGTTAAAGTTATGCCACCAAAAAAGGAACACAGAAACTCAAAGATACCTGAACTTACTCTCATCAGTTAATCAAATATCAAATTCAGATCTCTTTATCTTGTCTTAATTATAAGTCTAGAAATATGCTTCATAAGTAATTAATAAAAGACAAGAAAATGTGATCTGATGTAGATTTTACTAGTATTTCTTATATATTATATATTGAGTTCCCATTATAATCCAGTCACTAAGATGAACAGTCTTTGCTTTTGAGAAGCTCCAAGTCTAGTAGGGAAGAAAGAAACACAAGCAAGTATAGTCAAATGTTATTACTGATAGATATGGTGGTGTGAGCTGCAGCAGGACTGTTCTTACTGTTAATACAGGAGGTCAGTTTCCTGCAGCACCCTTCTCTGCTGAAACATCCTAAAAATCCTGGATAAGAGATTAAATATAACTTTGAAGCATTAATAAGCTTTCAGAAAAGCAAAAACTTCTCAGGTCAGGCACCAATAAAGAATGGCAATCCAAAGAACTAAGAGCTCTGCATCTAGAATTCACTCTAAGGACAACTGCCAAATAACATGAACTTGAGGTTAGGTTTTCATGAACTCATGGAATAAAAGAGACAGGAAACAAAGCCCAGGGCCTGCCAACTGCAGAGAAGCAAATACATATCTCTGCTAAAACTAGGACCTCAAGAGTATCAGGACCTTTCCAGTAAAAGGATGATTTAGAACCAAAACAAAACCAACAAAATCTTTCAGTTGACTGATTGTCTTGAACGGTGGCAGTGAGTCCCAAATGAAAAATGACCAGTGAGAACTGAAAACCACAAAATGCCCTTGCCCAGGTTTTCATTCTATAACCCTCACTATTTGATTTGAAAGAAATTTTTGAATCACATACTTAGAATATGGCCCAGCACTTGGCAAAAGTGAAGGCAAATCACCTCTGTAATATTTGCCTTCATCCCAAGCCTCCAATAATTCCCAGGACTAAAATCCCAAGTAAAATAAGCTCATAAAAAATAATAAAATCAAACTAAATTCACAAAGAAACAAGGTACCATGAATGAGAACCAGCATTAAGCAAGACAGCAGACACAGTCTTATAAAAGCAGGTAATTAAATAATCATACCAATTATGAAATAACAACTTAATATGCTTTAAAAGTAAAACACAAGCTTGAAGATATGTACTGAGAGAAAGGAGCTAGAACCATTGAACAGATTGGAAACAGTTCATGTAGAATAGGGGGCTCAGTGGCATATTAGAGAGAAAAGAAAAGTAAAGTAGAAGAAGGATCTGAGAAAATTATCTCAAACCAGTATTGGAAAGATGGCATGGGATTTAAAGGATCAAAGAGATGCAAATATTAAAGTAAGAAAATCTAACACATCTCAGGGTTCTAAGAGGAGGAAAGGAAGGGATGGGAGCAATACTGGAATACATTTTGGCTGAGAATTTTTGACCAAACTACATTTTTAAGAAGCCAAATAAATCACAAGAAGGATAAATAAAAAGAACCTAGATATGCTATACTTAAGGCACAGGACAATAAAGAAAAAGAGAACATTTCAAAAGCAGACAAACTGAAATAATAGAATGCTATGAAACTACTGATATAAGGGGGGCCAATTTCTCAGAAGTAACAATAGAAATCAGAATGACAGATTCAATGTACTGAAGAAAAACAACTGCAGCCTACAATTCTAATCAAGTTAGAAGCATCTCTGAAAAACAGTACTGGAATGAATACATTTTAAGACAAAAACTGAAAGAGTTTACCAGAAATAGCCCTATCAAAAAAAAAAAAAGAAAAATCTTAAGGGTATATTTAAGGCAGAAGAAAATTCCTCCCAGGTATAATTGCAAGAAGCAATGAACTGCAAAGAAAGTAGTAAATGCATATCAAAATCTAAACAAACATTGACTATAAAAAACATAATATTGGGGATTCAAAAGATAAAAGTGAAATATATGATAATGATAATATTAGGACCTACTCTAATTTAATCACCTCTTTAAAGCCTTATCTTCAAGTACAATTACATTCTGAGAGACTGGGGGTTAGGGCTTCAACATATGAATTTTAGGACACAATTCACTTAACAAAAGAGGCCTAGAAAGGAAGCAGTTCTGAGTGAGGCTAGAGGACAAGAGAGTAAGGGAAGGATGTCAGTAAAGAAAAAAAAGAGAGAGAGAGAGACAGAAAGGGACTATTGGATATATTTAATAGTGAAAGGTCATTGACTCATGGGAAAGTTGGAATGAAGCAAAAGTAAGTGTGTAATCTTTAAACAAACAAATAATGAAATAATTACTAATTTCAGGAAGCTAAAATGCACAAAATAAATGTAATAAACTACATAGTTCAGCTGTGAATTCTATTTAGTTATAATTACAATGTTGCATAATGACTTAATGAAAAATCTTGTGATACACTATATTGGGAAGATGGAAAGAGATAATAGGAAATTGGGTAGCTGTGCAAGAGAGCAGTTTTTAATTTCCATGGTAGAAATCCAATAGATGTTAAAAATGGTAAATGTGAGGACTAACATATGCATGTTATTTAGAAATATGAAGGCATATAATGGGAGAAACAATGAAAAGATGTCAAAATGATATCCTTTGGGATCAGGATTTATTAGGTAGGGGAGCGGTGTGCAAGGAGACTACATGCATATATACTTGATAAAATAAATTCAGTGTGGATGGTTAGAACAGTATAACATTGTTTTATTTTAGATTGTAAAATTAATGCATGTTTGTGATAGAATATTTGAAAAAATACAGAAGTACTCAAAGAAAATACTCCACATTTAACATGGTTATTTTACACAGATACTGCACTTACTGTTTTATAATCTTATTACTTAAAGCATATGATGTTTTCTTGTGACAATACTTGTTATATATTTTTAAATAAAAGAATGCAAGGAAACCCAAAGAAGATCACAAATACTCCATAGAAATGAGGGGAGGACTACAAATGAAATGACATTTGAATGCGGGTCTTAGAGTATAAGAAACAATAAAATAAGTTCTTACTGTGGGTCAGACAGCTAAAAGCATTACATGTATCTTGCCATTTAATTCTCATAATAAATCTGAAACATAGCTACTATTATCAATCTCAACTTTACATAGCTGGAAATTAAGGTTTAGTGACGTTCTCTCTCAAGATCATTTGGCTAATATAAGTTAGTACTAGAACTTTAAATACCACAACCATATGATAAAGAGTGTCCTGCATGTTGGTCCAGAATAGACCCATATGCCCAGTCTCACTGACTTCACAGCCTGTGACATTAGCTTCTTCAACATAGACAGGCATTGGTTAAGTGAAGATGGCAGGGAGGATATTGAAGACAGAAGGAACCATATATGTACTAGTCCAGAAGCTTGAAGATTAAGGCATGGAATTGCAATGGACATTTTTCTTTGCATGGAAATCATGATATCTGTAGAAAGAGATTTGGTTGAAGAGGTTCACTGGAGCCACTTTGACTAAAATGGACCACTATCAACAGGCCCTGCTTGTCAAACACAGACATCCATACCTTGACCATCAGTGTGAAAGGTGGTTTATGAAGGCACAGGATAAATAGGACTTAATTTTGACTTGTTTACAAATAGTTTAAAACATTAATTTTATATGAAGACAAATGAAAATATATCATGATGTAGAATGCAAAACATGAATTTTTAAGTTAAAGCTGAAGATGTGAAAGGCTTTTTTTTTTTGTCATTTGGAAGGCTCTTATGAAAAGCTTTCAAAATTCAAGGGTCTGAGTTCGATTCCCCTATTAAAAGTGTTCAGTGGATAGTTTTTAAGGAATACTGCCTGGAAATACAAGTTTAATGGAGAATGACATGATTGATCAGATTGTTTAAAAAGTCATATACCAGAGAGGAAAAGTCCAACACTGTGGCATAGAGAGAGCCTGAACTTGCCTCCTCCCACATACGCACTAAATCTACACCTACACACACAAACATTTCTCCTGAGGAAGAACTGAAGCCTGCGTGAACACCTCCTATACAACAAGGAACATAAAGACAACATACAAAATGGCAGGAGAGATGGAGACCTGGTAACTTCAAGAACCCCACCCCCAACACAGTGACCTTGCAGTAGGGAGGGATGTCATTGAGGGACCTGCATGCATGCAGATTCACCTGCCCTGGGGCACAGAAAAAATATTGTGGTTTAAAGGCCAACTAGAGTAAGTGAAGGCAACTGATTTTGAGAACTACAGCATCCATCAAAAAGCAGAAGAAACGTTAGAACTGTCATGAGGATTGGAAGTCATGGAGAGCACCATTGTTATGCTCCTTCTTGCACACTGACAGTGGAGACAAGAGCAGGGCCCTGTGGCCTACATCAGCTCCAGATGTACCTCCATTCAGCTTCCCTCGCTGGTGCCAAATGTACCTGTGCTAGGTACAGCAGTTCCACTAAGGTGTTAGCAGCATAGCACTTCAGGCCCAGGCCAACCTGCCAGCATGCACCCTGGCCCAGAACTCACCAGGACCTCACTGGACTGCATCCTCTCAGCCCCTGGCGGTCTCACTAGCATGACATCAACCTGTTACTCACTGTGACTTCTACAGGCTAAAACTCTTTGGTCCCTGGTCATCCTACTGACATGCTTCCAGCTTAGTGCTCACTGGGGCACCCTAAGCCCATACTCAATTGGCCTCTAGCCAGTCAGCCAAAACTTCCAAACTCCTGAAGTCTATTCAGGGGATGTTGCTACACAAGGCCACACCTTCAAGATGGGGAGACATAGCCATTTCACCTAATTCACAGAAGCAGAAAAAGTTAAAAAAAATGAGACAGAGGACTATACTCTAAATGAAAGAACAAGACAAAACTTCAAAAAGGAACTAAATTAAATAGAGCTAAGCAATCTACTCAATAAAGAGTTCAAAAGAATAGTTACAAAGATGCACACCAGACTTTGGAGAAAAGTGGATAAACTCAGGGTGGACTTCAACAAAGAGACAGGAAATATAAAGAACAACCAGAGCTGAAGAATACAGCAAGTGAAATGAAAAATACACTAGAGAGAATCAACAGCAGGATGCAGAAGAATGGATTAGTGATATGGAAGATAGATAGGGAAAAGGAGAACAACCAAGCTGAACAACAGAAAGATTTTTTTTTAAATGAGAAAATGCTAAGAGATTTCTGTGAAAACTTCAAATGTACTAATGTTCACCCTATAGGAGCAACAGAAGGAGAAGAGGGAGAGAGAAAGGGGTAGAAAACTTATTTGAAGAAATAATAGCTGGAAACTTTCCTAATGGGAGAGAGAAACAGACATCCAGACCTGTGAAGCACAGAGAGCTCTAAACAGATGAATCCAAGGGGGTCCACTTCAAAAGACATAATAATTAAAATGTCAACGATTAACAATGAAGATGATTCTAAATGCAGCAAGAGAAAAGCAATGAGTCAGATATGAGGGAAACCCCATAAAACTATCAGCTGATTTTTCAGCAGAAACTTTATAGGCCAGAGGGAGTGGCATGGTATATTCAAAGTGGTGAAGGAAAAAAAACCTACAACCAAGAATACTCTACTCAGCAAGGTTATCATGCAGAATTAAGGAGTGATAAAGAGATTTCCAGATAAACATAAAGGAGTTTTCCACCACTAAACTGGTGCTACAAGAAATGTCAAAAAGCAACTTCTTTAAGAAGAAAAGCCATAACTAGAAGAAAATTATGAAGGGGAAATTTCAATGGTAATAAGCAAACATATTGTTAAGGTAGTAGATTAATCACTTTAAAAGTTAGTATAAAGGTTAAAATACAAAAATAGTAATATCATTTATATCTAAAAAATTACTTAAGGAAATCACTAAAGGGATAAAATATCATATACATAAAATATGGAAAAGGGGGAGTAAAAAAACATGTAGCACTGTTAGAATGCATTCAAACTTAAGCAAACATCAACATAACATACACTGTTATATATGTAGGATGTCATATGAAACTTACGTTAGCTACAAACCCAAACCCAGTAATAGATACACAAAAAATAAACAGAAAAGAATCTAAGTGTTGCACTAAAGAAATTTATCACACTCAAGGGAAGATAGCAAGAGAAGAAGAAAGCATCAGAGAAGAACTACAAAAACAACAAGACCTTTAACAAAATGACTGAGTATACACCTATCAGTAATTATTCTAAATGTAAATGCTCTAAATGCTCTAATCAAAAGACATAGGGCTACTGAATGGACAAAAGAAATAAGTCCCATCTATATACTGCCTACAAGAGACTAACTTCAGACCTAAGGACACATACAAACTGAAAGTGAAAGGGTGGAAAAATATATTCCATGGAAATGGAAGTGAAAAAGAAAAAAGCTGGGGTAGCAGTATTTACATGGAAAAAAATAGACTTTAAAACAAAGACTGTAACAAGAAACAAAGAAGGGGTAATGATAAAGGGTTTGATCCAGCAAGAAGATACAACAATTGTTAAGTATCTATTGCACTGAAAGGAGTGCCTATATATATATAAAGCAAATATAAAAGGAAACATAGCAGACATAAAAGGAGACATGGACAGTAATACAATAATAATAGGGGACTTTAATACTCCCCTTACATCAATGGATAGATCATCCAGACAGAAAATCAATAAGGTAACAGTGACTTTGAATGATGTGTTAGATCAGATGAACTTAACATTATATACAGAACATTCCACTGAAAACCAGAATACATGTTCTTTTCAAATGGACATGGAACACCCTCCAGGATAGATCACATGTTAGGCCACAAAATAAGTCTCGATAAATTTAAGAAGATTGAAATCACACTAATACCTTTTCCAACCACAACAGTATGAAACCAGAAATCAACTATAAGAAAACAAAAGGAAGAAACATAAACATGTGGAAGCTAAACAGCCTGTTACTAAACAATCAATGGGTCAATGAAAAGATTAAAAGAGAAAATTAAAAAAAATACTTAGAAACTAATGAAAGTAGAAACAAATACAAATGGTTATAAGAGATTGTTATGAAATATTATATGCCAACAAATTGAACAACCCAGAAGTGGATAAAATCCTAAAAATTTTCAATCTTCCAAGACTGAACCAAGAAGAAATAGAAAATTGGAATAGACCCATCACCCATTACTAGTACCAAAACAGAATTGGTAATCAAAAAACACTCAAGTAAAAGTTCAGGAACCGATGGCTTCACAGGTGAATTACACCAAATATTTAAAGAAGAGTTAATTCCTATCCTCCTCAAACTATTCCAAGAAACTGAAGAGGAAGGAAAGCTTCCAAATTCATTCTGTAGGACCAGCATCACCCTGACACAAATAGATACAAAAATCCTCAACACAATGTAAGCAAACTGAACTAAAAAAATACATGAATCATTCACCACAACCGAGTAGAATTTATTCCAGGTATGCAAGGATAGTTCAATATCCACAAAATCAATGTGATACACCTCATTAAGAAAAGTATTAAAAAAATCATCTCAATAAATACAGAAAAAGCATTTGACAGGGGCTCTCTTGCCCCTACTGGCATGAGCCAGGAGCTCTGTCCTCACACTGTATCTCTAAATAAAAGCCTCTCCCTGGCTCTCCTAAAAAAAAAAGAAAAAGCATTTGACAAAATTCAACATCCATTGATGATAAAAACTCAACAAAGTGAGTAGAGGGGGAACATACCTCAACAAAATAAAAGCCATATCTAACAAATGAACAACTAACATCAATGGTGAAAAGTAGAAAACTTTTCCCTTAAGATCAGGAACAGGACAAGGATGCCCACTTTCACCACTTTCATCCAAGATGACTCTGGAAGTCCCAGCTATAGCAAACAGACACTGTTGGTGGGAATGTAATTTGGTACAGCCAATGGAAATAGTATGAAACTTCTTCAGAAAATTAAAAATAGAAATACCACACAATCCAGTAATTCCACTTCTGAGAATTTACCTCAGGAAAAAAAACTCACTAATCTGAAAAGGTATATGCACTTGTATGGTTATTGCTGCATTATTTATAACAGCCATGGTATGGAAGCAACCCAAATGTCCATTGATAGATGAATGAATAAAGAATATGTGGTACATATATGCAAATGGATATTAGTCATAAAAAAGGAAATTTTGCCATCTGCAACAATATGAATGAATCTAGAGGATACTATGTGAAGTGAAATAAGACAGAGAAAGACAAATACCTTATCATTTCACTTATGTGGAATCTAACAAATAAAATACTTGAAGAAACAAACAAAACAGAAATAGACTCAAACGTAGAGAACAAACTGGTAATTGCCATGGTGGGGGGTGGATGGGCAAAACAGGTGAAGGGGATAAAGAGGTACAAACTTCCAGTTATAAAATAAATTAGTCAAAGGGATGAAAAGTACAGCATGGGAATATAGTCAATAACATTGTAATATCTTTGTATGGTGACACAATGTACACTTATTGTGGTGAGCATTTCCTAATGCATATAACTGTCAAATCATTATGTTGTACACCCGAGACCAATATAATATTGTATATCGATTACACTGCAATAAAAAGAGAGGCTACACTAATCTATGGTGATAGAAGTCTAAATAGCAATTACCTCTGTGTAGGGGGTGTTATATGAGAAGAGCATAAGGGAGTCTGTCTACATATTGGAAATATTACATATTTTGATCTGAGAAATGTATTACAGATTATTATACATTTAGGTGTTGTATATATTGTGTGATGTATTTAGTGTATATTTAGTATCTAGCATTTTCCTCAACATGCAAATATCGAAAGAACAAAGTACAGATAAAGAGCATAGGAAGGAAATGGAGAAATAACAATGATATTAATTGAAAGCTAACAGAACTCAGAAAAGATGTGGAAGAAATAAAGAAGCCATCACAACAGTGAAGATCAAACTGGAACAGTGCTGAAAACCTAGGGAGACACAGAGTTTAGGAATGAGAAAAGTAAAGAAAATGAATAAGTAAAATGTTAAAAAGAATTAAAATGTGTGTTGTAGCTACATGGGTGTGTTAACTTTGTGATATACTTCAATGAGCCATTCATTTATAATTTGTGTACTTTTCTATATGAATGTTACACTTCAATAAAAATATTTATAAAAAAATTATGTACCCTAAAGAAATATCATAACACATAACCATAATAATAAAAATGTAGTTTTAGATTTTTCTTTCTTTTACTGACCCTAGACTGAAAACATTTTAATCTGCACCAGTGGTAGTCTGGATTTAGGAAGAATTTCAGTGAGTGAGAAGCCATCATCTAAATCAGAAAATAAAAATCCCTAAATCATATTAGTCCTGTGTACTGATATACTGACCTAGCTCAGACAATTTCTTGACAGTCTGTCTTCCCACTAGCAAAATAATTAGTTCACCTGGAGACAAGAGTTATTTGGAGAACTTCAGACAAAAACCCATCAGCAAATTGAATGCATCTCTTTTCAAACAGAAACATTGACAACATGTGGAAACTGTTCTTAACTACATCTTACAAATTGGAGAAACAGGCTGTAGTTGGGTTTCTGGGGGGAAAAGATGAGATTAAAACCCAGCAGCTTCTAAATGTAACATGGTATCTTGGATTGGATATTGGAACAGAAAACAGACATTAGTGGAAAAACTGGTGAAATTAACATGCAGAGAGCCTAGAGTTTAGGTAATATTTTAGCAATGTTGGCCTCTTAGTTTTAACAAATGTACCACATAATACATGATTAGAATTAGTGGAAAGTGTGTAACAGATATATATGGGAACTCCTGCTGCTACCTGTACAGCATTTCTGTAAATTGAAATTATTCCAAAATAAAACGTTGAAATATTTTAAAACCACTGACTTCAACTTATGAAAATAAGTATTTTTTTATTTGATGCCAACTTTCCAAAGAATTCTTAAAACTATTGTAAGATATGCTTAGGGATTCCAAAATTTTCACCTGTTGCTTAGACTAGATTGTCAGAATGCATTGTCCATTCATCAATCATAACTTTGTATTTGATCTAGTGCCATCTGAATATTTTAAGTCAGATACCCATTTTTAAATTCTCACTCAGATATATGACAATCTCCCATCTGTGCAATAGACAGTGGGTTTGCATCCCTCCCTGCTTGAATAAACATGTAATTATGCCAGGAAAGAAAAGGTGGGGTGAGGTGTTCTCTGCCTTGTGACTCTTTGTTTACATTCAATAGCTTCTATGTGTAAATCACTCAGGCTCTAGACCACAGTATATTCTGAGAATTCAGCCTGGTCAGTAGCAGGATGGATGCTCCTCACGCATGCAAAAGCAAGGCTCTTTGAGGCCTGGGTGATGCTAAACGGGACATTCTGAATAATCCCTCTGAAGATCCCTCCACCTGAAAGATTCATTGCTCCAGCTTATCTCCACCTTTCTGGATATTTCAAGTAACTTTTGCCCCTAGCTTTGGACACAACTTCCCTTTATGGAGAATTGACTGATTACGCATCACTTCTTGATCGAGTCTCTCTGTGCTCCCTCAACTCAGGTCTTCTAAGTTTCCTGAATTTTCCATGGTGACTGAACTCTCAGTCTATTCTGATGCATTTGATGGGAATTACAATTTCACCAGACATATGTACCCTCCACCCTACACACAATTAGTCTGCGTTGGAAAAGCTGGGCGCCTTCAAGGTGCTCCAAGAGAGAAAGTCATCAGTGGGTAAGAGGATTACAGGATTCATAATGAGCAAGAAAGACAATTACCCAAAGCAGATGGAAAACCAACACCTTTCCCAGAAATAAGCCAATGATCCTTTCTGATTAGAAGCCTTTGAAAACAGCATTATGTTATCTTATGGAAATCTCAGATTATTTATCAATAAAATGAGATAAATATTACCTATATCATAGGGCTATTTGGAAGGTTTTTTTAGAGTGTAGCAAGTAGTGGTACAGTTAGAGGTATGTAAATACACAGTAAGTAGTCGTTCTTTTTCATGTTATTTTTTGTATCATGTCAGAATATTTTAAAGTATTAATGGATTTCTTTTTCAAATGTGCTGCCCTGCAACTCACTCACTGCTTGTTCATGTGGACCATGCCATCTGTGACAGCAGGGAAGGGAGGAAGTTTTAATAATCTTAGAGTGCTTTGAGTTTCTAAAGTCTAAGCCCTGTATAAACATGGGACACAGAAAACACACAAGGTCTCAGAGCTCTGCATCCCATGTTGGAAACTGTGTAGCATCTTGACACAGGAAGGGAGGGGAAACTCTGAGGAAAATCTAGAGTAAAAGTGAGGCCCCTGATAATGGGGATTTTCATGTTGCCTTCTGGACACAGTCCAAGTGAAAGAGAGCTATAGAAATCCCAGATGGGTGCAGATCACTTGCCCAGTGAATAGTCCGCAGGAAGCTCTTTAAGCTCAAAACCAAAAGAAAAGGAGGCAGAGAGGCGGTAGAATAGTAGAGGAGGCATCTCAGGCAGAGAATTCTGGATGGGGGAATATTGGTGGATCTGAGGAACTCCACCTAGGTCATTGTGATTTCAGCCTGGTAAGAAAAGGGTAGAATGTGGCAAAAAAAAAAAAAAAGACTAGAGAAGAAAAAGGGTATAAAGCCCACAAGTCCCTGGGGCCAGAATGAGGAACTGAGATGTGAGAAGAATGGAGTGATGCTATGACATGACTTCAGTAACATATTTTAGAGGATCACTCTGGCTGCTCTGTGGGCAGAGATTGGAAAGATGCAGGAACTAAAGCAGGAAGCTGATTAGAAGTCCATGATAACCATCCAAAGGAAAGACTGATTTAGGGCAATGGAAATAAAGAAAACTGAACACATTCGAGTTACATTTCGGAGGTTCTAGGCTGAACAATCCACCGACCCTCGCAAAAATGTCCATAACTAATCTCGGGAATTTGGGAACATGTAATGTTACATGGCAAAAGAGACTTTACAGATGTAATTAAGGTCATGTATCAAAATGAGAAGACTGTCTTGGATTAGCCAGGGGGGTCCAATCTAATCATATGAGTCATTATAAGTACAATTCTTAACTCTCTCCAGCTGGAAGCACAAGGGGACTTTAGAGGGATATAATGTAAGGAGAAGTCGGATATTCAAAGTGTAAGAAAGATTTGACAGGCTGTTGCCAGCTCTCATATAGCACAGGCTGTGCCTAAACTCAGGTGTCTGACACAATTCACAGAGCTCGCAGGTGCCCCTATGTGGGCCTGTGCAGAAGAATGTCTCCTGTGTGCCCAATAGTGTCTTAAGAGATGGCAACAATGAATATTTTTATTCCCAGATGGTTTGGGGGTGTCAAAAAGATCCCGTGGTCTACAGAAAGGAAGAAAAATTCGGTTGAAAGAATGACGAATCCCCAAGGCCACCCAGCTCCACTCCATTGCCTTGTTACTGTATACTAACACAGATGCAGCCCTGGAGGAAGAATTTGGGGAGACTTCAAACTGACTTGGAGGAGGTGGAACTTAAAATATAAATTCAGTTCAGATGTAGAAGAATAAAACAAACATATATTTCTTACACATGTGAATTCTGGACTGCCATTCATACACACATAGTTAAATCACTGTCATCATCACCACTATCACCACCACTGCTGTCATCCTCATGAAAGCTTGAGAGGCAAGTCAGAAGTCCAGAGAGTAAAACAGGAAAAGTGGAGGTGAAGATATGTGGTAGAAAGTGAAAGCTATGTTATTCTGAAGAGCATTTAATAATATCTATAATTGATTAATCAATAAGTTGTTAATATGAAACCAATATAATATTATATATAGGAGGGGCTAAAGATGGCAGCATGAGTAGGGTGGCAGAAATCTGCGAGAACTTAGCATCTCACAAAAAGGGTAAGATACAAAGTCGTGACCCAGCGGGACCTGAGCACTCCCCCCACCCCAGCTCACCAGTGGGAGGAAAAGAATCAGAGTGGGGAGGGAGTGGAAGCACAGGGCTACTAAATAACCAGCCCTAGAAATCTGCAGCAGGACCACAGACACATATTGCATGCTGTACGGGATATTAGAGAAACGGAAAAGTAAAATCTGAGATGGAGGCTGTGAGCAGGTACCTAGAGCCGGCTCCCCTGGGACAAAAGAAGAGTGGGCGCTTTTTAAAAGTCTTAAAGGGACAAGGGCATAAAAGCTGGACAAAATAGACCTGGCATGCTCAGCCCAGCAGGCTGGGAAACTTAAGAAACTTCAGGCGCCCTTACCCCCTGGGGGGTAATGCAGCCCCGAAGCCCCTCACAGCAATAAGCAGCCTGCCATTCATTTCCCCCAGCCGGTGCTGCAAGCAAACTGCCCGACCCACCACAGCTGTGGAGAAGCCAGAGAACAGCCCTGCACACAACAACCACAGTCTTCTCCCAGTGTGCAGCTAACCGGGATAGACCCAGAGGCTGCCGCCGGTGCGTAGCTGCCCAGCACAGAGAGAGGAAGCCAGAGCAAGGTCCAGATGGTACAAAGGGGCACCGTTCTCACAGGAGAAGACACACCGCTCCTCTGTGACCCCCAGCAGTGTGCTAGGCTATCCCGAGGGCCGCCCCACCCACAGCAGCTCAAGAGATTATCCCAGAGACTGCTCCCAGTGTGCGGGTAAATGGCACAGGCAACAGAAACTGGAGCAAGGTCCACAAGGCATGAAGGGGCACAGTTCTCACAGGAGAACACACCCGGCCCATCTGCGAACTCCCGCAGTTCCCTAGGGTATCCCGAGGGCTGCTCTGCCCACAACAGCTCAGGAGATTATCCCAGAGACTGCTCCCCATGTGCGGGTAATGAACACAGGCAGCAGAGAAGGCAAAGGCAACAAGCCAGCAGGAAGGGACTTTGTTCTTCCAGCTGACACAGGCGCAACCTGCCGGCAACCACTTCTAAAGCAATGAAAAGGCAGAAGAATCTGGTCCAGTCAAAAATCACTCAGACAACCCCCAGAGAGAGGGCCTGGAGAGACAGATATAACCAATCTTCCTGAAAGAGAATTCAAAATTAAAGTCATAACCATGCTGATGGACCTGCAGGGAAATATGCAAGAGCTAAGGGATGAAGACTGGAGGGAGATAACAGAAATGAAACAATCAATAGAAGGTCTTAAGAGCAGACTGGACAAGGTGCAGGACACTGTTAATGGGATAGAAATCAGAGAACAGGAATACAAAGAAGCTGAGGCAGAGAGAGATAAAAGGATCTCTAGGAATGAAAGGATATTAAGAGAACTGTGTGACCAATCCAAATGGAACAATATTCTCATTATAGGGATACCAGAAGAAGAAGAGAGAAAAAGGGATAGAAAGTGTCTTTGAAGAAATAATGATGAAAACTTCCCCAAGCTGGGGAAGGAAATAGTCTCTCAGACCATGGAAGCCCACAGATCTCCCAACAAAAGGGACCCAAGGAGGACAACACCAAGACATATAATAACTAAAATGGCAAAGATCAAAGATAAGGACAGAGTATTAAAGGCAGCCAGAGAGAGAAAAAAGATCACTAACAAAGGAAAACCCATCAGGCAATCATCAGGCTTCTCAACAGAAACTTTACAGGCCAGAAGAGAATGGCATGATATATTTAACGCAATGAAACAGAAGGGCCTTGAACCAAGAATACTGTATGCAGCATGATTATCACTTAAATTTGAAGGAGGGATTAAACAATTTCGACAAGCAAAAGTTGAGTGAATTTGCCTCCCACAAACCACCTTACAGGATATCTTAAAGAGACTACTCTAGATGGAAGAACTCCTAAGGCTAAAAAGATGTCACCAGAGAAAATAAAATCACAGCAAAGAAAGCATATCATCCAAATACTGGCTAAAGGCAAAAAATAAAACCAACTATCCACAAAAACATTCAAAGGAAACACAAAAGAGTACAGAATAAAACACCTAACATATAAAGAATGGAGGAGGAAGAATAAGAAGGGAGAGAAATAAAGAATCATCAGACTGTGTTTATAATAGCTTAATAAGAGAGTTAACTTAGATAGTTAGATAGTAAAGAAGCTACCCTTGAACCTTTGGTAATCATGAAACCAAAGCCTGCAATGGCAATAAGTACATATTTATCGATAATCAACCTAAATGTAAATGGACTGAATGCAGTAATCAAAAGACACAGAGTAATAGAATAGATAAAAAAGCAAGACCCATCTATATGCTGCTTACAAGAGACTCACCTGAAACCCGAAGATCTACACAGACTAAAAGTGAAGGGATGGAAAAAGATATTTCATGCAAACAATAGGGAGAAAAAAGGTGTTTCAGTACTTGTATCAGGAAGAATAGACTTCAAAACAAAGAAAGTAACAAGAGATAAAGAAGGACATTACATAATGATAAAGGGGGAAGTCCAACAAGAGGATATAACCATTACAAATATCTATGCACCCAACACAGTAATACCGACTTATGTGAAACAAACACTAACAATTAATGAAGGAAACAGAATGCAATGCATTCATTTTAGGTGACTTCAACACACCACTCACTCCAAAGGACAGATCAACCAGACAGAAAGTAAGCAAGGACACAGAGGCATTGAACAACGCACTAGAACAGATGGACCTAACAGAAATCTACAAACTCTACACCCAAAAGCAACAGGATACACATTCTTCTCAAGTGCACATGGAACATTTTCTAGAAAAGACCACATACTAGGTCACAAAAAGAACCTCAGCAAATTCAACAATATTGAAATTCTACCAATCAACTTCTCAGATCACAAAGGTATAAAACTAGAAATAAATTGTACAAAGACAACAAAAAGGCTCACAAGCACATGGAGGCTTAACAACATGGTCCTAAATAATCAATGGATCAATGACCAAATTAAAACAGAGGTCAAGCAATATATGGAGACAAATGAGAACAACACAAAGCCCCAACTTCTGTGGGACACAGCGAAGGTAGTTCTAGAGGAAAGTATGTAGCAATCCAGGCATATTTAAAGAAGGAAGAACAATCCCAAATGAACAGTCTAAAGTCACAATTATTGAAACTGGAAAAAGAAGAACCAATGAGACCCAAAGTCACCAGAAGGAGGAACATAATAAAGATCAGAGAAGAAATAAATAAAACTGAGAAGAATAAAACAATAGAAAAAAAATCAATGAAACCAAGAGCTGGTTCTTTGAGAAAATAAACAAAATAGATAAACCCCTACCCAGGTTTATTAAGAGAAAAACAGAATCTACACATATAAACAGAATCACAAAGGAGAAATGAAAAATCACGATGGACCCCACAGAAATACAAAGAATTATTAGAGAATACTATGAAAATCTATATGCTAACAACCTAGAAAACCTAGAAGAAATGGACAACTTCCTAGAAAAATACAACCTTCCAAGACTGACCAAGGAAGAAACAGAAAATCTAAACAGAACAATTACCAGCAATGAAATTGAATAGGTTATCAAAAAACTACCCAAGAAGAAAACCCCAGACCACATGGATTCACAGCTGAATTTTATCAGACATATAGAGAAGACATAATACCCATTCTCCTTAAAGTTTTCCAAAACATAGAAGAGGAGGGCAAACTTCCAAACTCATCCTATGAAGCCAGCATCACACTAATACCAAAACCAGGCAAAGACCCCACCAAAAAAGAAAATTACAGAGCAATATCCCTGAAGAACAAAGGTCCAAAAATACTCAACAAAATATTAGCAAACCGAATTCAAAAATACATCAAGAGAATCATACACCATGATCAAGTGGGATTCATCTCAGGGATGCAAGGATGGTACAACATTCGAAAATCCATCAACATCATCCACCACATCAACAAAAAGAAGGACAAAAACCACACGATCATCTCCATAGATGCTGAAAAAGCATTCGACAAAATTCAATATACATTCATGATAAAAATTCTCAACAAAACAGGTATAGAGGGCAAGTACCTAAACATAATAAAGGCCATATATGACAAATCCATAGCCAACATCATACTTCAGAGTGAGAAGCTGAAAACATTTCCTTTAAGAATGGGAACAAGACAAGGATGCCCACTCCCCCCACTGTTATTCAACATAGTACTGGAGGTCCTAGCCATGGCTATCAGACAACACAAAGAAACACAAGGCATCCGGAATGGTAAGGAAGAAGTCAAACTATCACTATTTGCAGATGACATGATATTGTACATAAAAAACCCTAAAGTCTCCACTTGCAAACTACTAGAACTAATATCTGAGTTCAGCAAAGTTACAGGACACAAAATTAATACACAGAAATATGTTGCTCTCCTATACACTAATGATGAACTAGCAGAAAGAGAAATCAGGAAAACAATTCCATTCATAATTGCATCAAAAAGAATAAAATAATTAGGAATAAACCTAAGGAAGGAAGTGAAAGACCTGTACCCTGAAAACTACAAGACACTCCTAGGAGAAATTAAAGAGGACACTAATAAATGGAAACTCATCCCATGCTCTTGGGTAAGAAGAATTAATATTGTCAAAACAACCATCCCGCCTAAAGAAATCTACAGATTCAATGCAATCCTTATCAAACTACCAACAGCATTCTTCAATCAACTGGAACAAATAGTTCTAAAATTCATATGGAACCACAAAAGACCCTGAATAGACAAAGAAATTCTGAGAAGGAAGAATAAAGCAGGGAGGATCTCGCTTCCCAAATTCAAGCTCTAGTACAAAGCCACAGTAATCAAGACAATTTGGTATTGACACAGGAACAGACCCACAGACCAGTGGAACAGAATAGAGAGTCCAGATATTAACCCAAACATATATGGTCAATTAATATACAATAAAGGAGCCATGGATATACAATGGGGAAATGACAGCCTCTTCAGCAGCTGGTGTTGGAAAAACTGGACAGCTACATGTAAGAGAATAGAACTGAGTCATTGTCTAATCCCATACACTAAAGTAAATTTGAAATTGATCAAAGACCTGAATGTAAGTCATGAAACCATAAAACTCTTAGAAAAGAACATAGGCAAAAATCTCTTGGACATAAACATGAGGAACTTCTTCATGAACATATCTTCCCTGGCAAGGGAAACAAAAGTAAAAATGAATAAGTGCGACTGTATCAAGCTGAAAAGCTTCTGTACAGCAAAGGACACCATCAATAGAACAGAAAGATATCCTACAGTATGGGAGAATATATTCATAAATGACATATCCGATAAGGGGTTGACATCCAAAATATATAAAAAGCTCACACACCTCAACAAACAAAAGCAAATATTCCAATTAAAAAATAGGCAGAGGATCTGAACAGACACTTCCCCAAAGAAGAAATTCAGATGGCCAACAGGCACACGAAAAGATGCTCCACATCGCTAATCATCAGAGAAATGCAAATTAAAACCACAATGAGATTTCACCTCACACCAGTAAGGATGGCCACCATCGAAAAGACAAACAACAACAAATGTTGGCGAGGATGTGGAAAAAAGGGAACCCTCCTACACTGCTGGTGGGAATGCAAATTAGTTCAACCATTGTGGAAAGCATTATGGAGGTTCCTCAAAAAACTCAAAATAGAAATACCATTTGACCCAGGAATTCCACTCCAAGGAATTTACCCTAAGAATTCAGGAGCCCAGTTTGAAAAAGACAGATGCACCCCTATGTTTATTGCAGCACTATTTACAATAGCCAGGAAACGGAAGCAACCTAAGTGTCCATCAGTACATGAATGGATAAAGAAGACGTGGTATATATACACAATGGAATATTATTCAGCCATAAGAAGAAAACAAATCCTACCATTTGCAACAACATGGATGGAGCTAGAGGGTATTTTGCTCAGTGAAATAAGCCAGGTGGAGAAAGACCAATATCAAATGATTTCACTCATCTGTGGAGTATAAAAACAAAGAAAAAATTGAATAAACAAAACAGCAGCAGGCTCACAGAACCCAAGAATGGACTAACCATTCCCAAAGGGAAAGGGACTGGGGAGGATGGGTGGGAAGGGAGGGATAAGGGGAAAAAAGGGGCCTTAGGATTAGCAGACATAATATAGGGGGGTGCACAGGGAGGGCTGTATAACACAAAGAAGACAAATAGTGTTTCTATAGCATCTTACTACGCTGATGGACAGTAACTGTAATGGGTATGTCGTGGGGACTTGATGATGGGGAGAGTCTAGTAACCATAATGTTGCTTATATAATTGTAGATTAATGATAGCAAAATAAAAAAATATTGTATATAAACTATATTTCAACAAACGAATAAGTGGAAGCTATGGAGGTCGGATCACTAGGTTGTTGGTGAGAGGGCAGGTGCTAGACACCACAGAGTCTCATGCTGTGGTTTCCATGCTTTACTTCCTAATCTACCCTTTTGTAGCCATTCTGCAGTAATTTCTTATTCATTGACTTTTTTCTATAATTATTTTTCTCCAATTTGTTCATCAGCTTTCCTGATTACTAAATGACATGCTTTGAATTTGGCAAGCTAAGTGACTTTGTTTATAAATGCACATATTTATTTTCCTTCTTAACAAACATTTTAAAAGCTAATTCAACTAGAGCTACCTGATGAACAATGCCATCATTGAAATGGATTTAGGAAAAGGCACACTCTATAATAATGTTTAGTTAAGGATACATGTGAGACCTAATATCTTATTGAGAATTCATCTCTTATTCTCCTTGAAACAACTATGACAAATCTCAGCTCTTTTGGTTCTATGACTATAAAATTAGGACGTTCTCAGATTAACTTGGGATAAAATAGTATGTGCTTTAAAAAATTTTTGGAACACTCCTGCAAAGGAGTTGTTATTGGACTCATGCTCAAAATGTGGAAATAGAGGATTGGAAAGGCAACTAACTGCACACATAGACAATTTAGGGGAAACCAGACAAGAAATTTTTCATAGTAGGTACCTCTGAGCAGTGGGAATGGTGAGGATAGAGTGGTATTACCACCCTTCTCCTTTATTGGAATTTCATTTTTCTAAGAGCACACAATAATTTTAAAATTTCAAAAAATAAAATTACCTAATAATTATAACTTCCCCGTTCCTTAGTTTCATTTAAATACACTTGAATAACTTGTGGTTATCTTCATCTCCCAAATTGTTTCCTGGTTTCTGTCAACTGAATGTTCAGTTCAGTGGATTTTCCTTTGAACCCTTTTTCTGATTTTTCACTGCTACATTAGCCATCTATTTTTCAATAATTATTCAATCAAGGGTAATTATCCAAAACCTATGTGCTCAGCAGTGTACTAGACATTATGGAAGGTATACAATAATGCTAAAGTAGTAATAAAAATAACAATGGATAATATTTATTGAGTACTTTTATGTCAGAGACAATTTTTAAGAGCTTTACATGAACTACCTCTTTTCATTGTTCACAAGAACTCATTGAAGTATACAGTTATTCTCTCCATCTTATAAATGATGAAATTAAGTTTTAGAGATATTAAGGACATTATCCTAGGTCAAACAACTAGTAAGAGATAACTAGGATTTGAATGCAACCTGTTCCATGACTGCTCAGCTTCTTAGGCAGCTCTGGGTAGAGTTTACTGCAGAGCTGGACAGATTTACGCACAGAGTAACCAACTAAAAGCCGTCCCAAGTCATATCAAACAAAGATCAGTGTATGCCTAGCATGATGCCTGTCACATCAAAGACATGCAGTCTAGGACTGTGGAATAGACTATAAACAAATGCAAAAGAACACAGGTCAGTGTTCAGTATGGCAGGAATTCAGAGAAGATCAGCAACAGAGATTATAGTTAAGGAACACTTTGTGAGGAAGAAGTGGGCTTTTAAGCTGGAGTCAGGCAATAGTTAAAAAGGAAAACCAGAAAGGGCATGAGCAAAGGCTTAGGGTAAGAGTGAGTCATGTGCGTTTCTCCAAAAGGAAGGGGAGGGCATAGCCCGCACATTGAGTGCATACTGAAGATTAGTGAGAAATAAGTCTGAGAAGACAGGGGAAGTAACCGTGAAACTGGTACTTTGGAAGCCTGACTCAGCAGTCTAGATTTAATGTGGTGTGAAAGTGGGCTGATCGTAATAAAAGGAACAATACATAGGCTTTACAGTTGGTCTTGTTCTTTCAAAGTCATTATCTCTCTTAATGTGCTTGTGGAATATTAATCTAGCAGGAAGTACACTGGAAGAAAGGAGGCTTAGAATCCTTGAGGTCTATTAGGACTTTACTATTAGCCAGAAGTATGCGGAGGACAGTCTGAGTTGGGGTCAGAATAATTAAGAGGAAATGAAGGGTATAATAGCCATTGAATGTCTACTGTGTCAGAGATGTTATATCTGCTCTGTATTGTTCAAAACAATTATATCCTGCCCATGGTGTTCTGACATGAACTCAAGGCCGGGTTCAAACCCTTACTGATTATGTGATATTAGAAACATTCATTGCCTCATTTTCACATCAAAATACTTGCTGAGCACCGACTATGTGCCAGGCATCCGGCTAGGTCTCTGGGATAGACTGCTGAATAATACAGTCCCTGCACTGATGGAATTCACAGTCTATGAGGGAGACTGGTGTTAATATACACATAATACTAGTTTCCTATTGCTGCTGTAACACAAACTTAGTAGCTTAAAACTAAACAACAAAAACAAACAAACACACACCTAGTTTATTTTTCAGTGTTCTGTAGTTCAGAAGTCCAGGCTTGCTCAGACGGTTTCTCAGCTCCTGGTTTTGCAAGGCCACAATTAGGGTATTAGCCAGGTGGGCTCTTACTGGCAAGTTTTGGGAAGAATCTCCTCTAAGCTCATTCAGATTGCTGGCAGAATCTAGCTGCTTCTGGCTAGAGGTCTGAGGCCTATTTCTTTGCTCCCTATCAACCAGGAGCCTCCTTACCTCCTCCTAAGGTCTCTCTCCATCCTAGCACACAGGCCCCTACACTGCAGAGCCGGCGGCAGCCTGCCACACCCTTCTCACACTTGAAATCTGACTTCTCATACCAGCTGTCTCTGAAGTCCTCCTCCACATCCAGTTGACAGCTCTCTCCTTTCAAGCTCTCATGTGATTAGATCGAATCCACCTGGAAATTCAGAAATTTTCCCTATTTTGAGGTCAGTGACCTTAATCACATCTGCAAAGTCCCTTTTGCCATGTGTCCTACCAATGGGTTTGAGCCCCAGGCAAGTTCACTATGGATTCAATGAGATCAAAGAATGACAATGGAAAGTTCTTGGGGTGAAAGGGTTAATACCCAACATTATTCCCATGATGGCAGGTCAATCACTAGAATCCCATCCACTCAGAGCAAGTCTGCATGCAGCAAGCTGGTCTCTGTCTCTGGGCCTCTTTGTCCCTGCAGCCGTCTCAGTCTCTGTCCTTGGCGCTGCCACCACTCCAGCCTCTGCTCCGCTCTCCTGCAGCCATGCCACCATGTAGCACAGAGCAGTTGGTGGAGCTCTTTATACAGTCAGTAATAACATATTGCCCACACGTGTGTAGTGAGCAAGCCGACCAGGGCCAGGCGAGAATCCTGGCTATAAGAACCTTCACTTCATCCACACCGTGTAACATAACATATTCACAAGTTCCGGAGATCAGGGTAGGAACATCTTTGGGGAGTGGGGTGGATTGTTCAGCCTCTCCAACCTTAAAAATATATTTCAAATATATTCCGTTTTCTTTATTTCTCCTGCCCCAAACCAGTCTTTCATGCAGACTGTTTCCATGGACTTCTAACCAGTTTCCCTGCTTCTGTGCTTGCCTCTTTTCCAATCCTTTCCCACAGAGCAATTAGAGTGATCTAAAATTGGTTACTCACATCACGTCCCTCTATAGCTTCCATTGTTCAGTTCTGAGCTTAGAGATTTTGGTTGACCACTGTGGATAAAGTGAAGGTTTCTATGGCCAGGATTCTCATCTGGCCCTGGTTGGCCCACTCCCTACAAACATATGCGCAACACGTTGTTATTGACTCTATGTAAAGAGCTCCCCCTAGTGCTCTGAGCAACATGGTGGCATGGCTGCTGCATGGCTACAGGGTTGCAGGAGAGCAGAGGCTGGAATGGTGGCAGTGCTGAGGACAGACACTGACACAGCTGGTGGGGCAGAGAGGCCCAGAGGCAGAGACTGACGTGCTGCAAGCAGACTTGCTCTGAATGGACAGGATTCTAGAGAATGACCTGCCACCATGGAAATAAAGTTGGGTATAAACCCTTCCAGCCCAAGAACGTTCCACTGTCATTTCTTTGGTGTCATTGAATCCATAGTGAACTTGTCCAGGACTGAAACCCATTGGCAGGACACCACTCATTAGAAAATTAGTCTTCCACCCGTTCCTTATAGAACACTTCTTCCCTTCACAGTTGTGGGGAAAATGAAGTTCCTATGATGAGGATCCTCACCGGACCCTAAACTACTTGATGGTATAATTGGCCTACCGCTAGGCTAATGCTCTGACACCCGTAGACAATGAGCTGTTATTGACTGAGTTACTGTATAAAGAGCTCTGCCCAGTGCTCTGGGTGGAGGCAGAGATGCACGGATTAGGGACCTGCAGACTGCTGGATGCAGACGTGATTCGTGTTTGACCTACCACTGTGAAAATAAAGCTGGGTATAAACCCTTTTACCCCAAGAATGTTCCATTGTCATTTCTTGATCTTATCAAATCCATGGTGAAACTGTCCAGGGCTGAAACCCTCAGGTGAGACAATACCACTTTATAATTACAATAGATAAGAATAAGCATAACACTTACTGTGTACCAGGCATTGTTCTAAAATCTTTAAATATAGTGTCTTGTCAGTGGGTTTCAGCCCCAGGCAAGTTCATTGTGGATTCAACATGACCAAAGAAAATTACAGCAAAACGTTCTTGGGGTGAAAGGGTTATACCCAATTTTATTTCCATGGTGGCAGGTCAATCACTAAAATCCCATTCACTCAGAGCGAGTCTTCGTGTGGCAAGCCAGTCTCTGCCTCTGGGCCTCTCTTCCCGCACAGCCATCCTCTGGACCTCTGTTCAGCGCTGCCACCACTCCAGCCTCTGCTCGGCTTTCCTACAGCCTCACGGCCATTCCACCATGTCGCCCAGAGCACTGGGTGGAGCTCTTTATATAGAGTCAATAGCAACGTATTACCCACACCTGTGTAGTGAGCTAGCCAACCAGGACAAGTTAAGAATCCTGGCCACAGGAACTTCCATTTTATCTACATATAGTAATGCATTTAATTTTCTCAAGAATGCTCTGAGGTAAGTACTATTATTACTTCCATTTTAGAGATGAAGAAACTAAGGCCCAGAGAGGCTAAATAACTTGTGCAAGGTAGAACCCAAGGCATCTGACTCCATAGTCTATGCTTTTAACCAACATGTAATATTGCAATTATTTGTGTGTAATGAGGTACTCACATGTTTGCTTGCTGTGCTCTCAAAGAAGTCCATACCCTAATCCCCAAATCTGTGAATATGTTATATTACATGGCAAACAGATTTTGCAGACACGATTATGGTTATTTCTCATCTGGCTTTAAGATAGGAAGAATATTCTGATTATCCAGATGGGCTCAATCTAATTACACAAGCCTTTTAAAGCACAGAATTGTCTCCAGCTGGAAGCAAGAGTGCAGTGGAAAGGAACGTCAGAGAAAGAGCCTGAGGGCGAACTGAAGCCTCTGTTGCTAGAGGGACCCACTGGAAGTCATGGAAAGGGATGCTGTCAATCTCCAGGATCAAAGACCAGCAAAAAAAGTGGGACCTCAGTCCCATAATCATAAGGAACTGAAAGAACTCTGCCAACATTCTTAATGAGCTTGGAAAAGGACTCACCCCCAGAACCATCCAAAGGGAGCTCATCTCTGCCAACATCTGGATTTTAGCCTGTGAGACTCTAAGCTGAGAACCAGGTGAGCCACACTGTACCCAGACTTTTGACCTTAGGAACTGAGAAAATGGATGTTGTTTCAGCTGCTAAATTTGTGGTAATTTGTTAGAGTAGCAATAGAAAACTAATACGAGTGTGGGGAAAATGGAAGTTCCTACGGCCAGGATCCTCCTCACCTGAACCTAAACTACTTGATGATGTAACTGTCCTACAGCTAGGCTACTGCTGCCCCACTCTAGGCTATAAGCTATTATTGACTGAGTCACTATATAAAGAGCTCTGGGCAGAGGCAAAGAAGGATTACAGACCTGCAGACTGTTGGATGCACACATAATTCCAGTGTTCGACCTATCGCCGGGAGAACAAGCCGGATAATAAACCCTTTTACCCCAAGAATGTTCCATTGTCATTCCTCGGTCTCACTGGATCCACAGTGAACTTGCCCAGGGCTGAAACCCATTGGCAAGACACAGAGGTTAACTAATCAGGTCTTGGTTATGATTCAAAGCAGGAGAAATGAAAAAAATGGGAGATATCAATAGTAACAAAGGTTTTAGGATTGGGAAACTTGGCAGTCGTCAGTGTTGAGTTAGGGAAAGAATTATAGTTCAAGAGTTCATTTTTCAATATGATAGGCTTGCAATATGTCAAACTAGCAGTTGGGTGTATCAGTTCAGAGCTTAGAAGATAGGTCTTGGGTTTGGAACAAGGATTTGGGGGTCACTGACATGTAGCATCATTTCCTTCATCTATAAAACAGACAATACTAGTTATGGTAAGGGGCTGTTATGAGAAGCAAATGGCATAATGTATAAAAAAATATTAGAATGGTGCCTGGAATTTGCTAAGTACCCAACAAAGGCTTGGTGTAGTATAATTTCAAATTTCCTCATGAGGAAACTGATACTCAGTTTCAGAAACTTACCCATGTGTCTGGCAATGGTGGGGCCAAGTCTTAAACCCAGATCTGCCTGTTCTGCAGTGTGCTCTCTTTTCAGTATGAATCTCTAGATTGCTTTCTTTAGTTGTCAGGGTTTTTGGTTAGAAACATGAGAAACCCTATCTGACTAGTCGAGTCAGAGAAAGTAAACCATTGGGTGCCTCAGAGAATCCTAGAAAAGTTGGAGAACTAGGCTAGGAAAATGGACAGGAACCAAGAGAAGCCAAGCATCAAGAAGCAGCCAGAAGATCTGCTAGGTGAGCCTCCCTCTGACGCCAAATGGAACTAAGCCGTGCAGTAGGTACTGGTGCCACCAAAGGCACTGAATGCTGGGCATGCTGTCACACTAGTCTTGCTCCACATGTGACTGGCATCTCTGAAACTTCTGGATTGAACTTTGTCTTCTCTTTCTTTGAATCACACCTTCCACATTGAGTTCTGGCTTGGGGCATAGTACCAAAGATACTGTTATGGGCTGAATCCTATCTACCATGCCTCCAGTTTCATATGCTGAAGCCCCAGTACCTCAGAATGTGACATTTGGAGATAGAGTCTTCACAGAATTAAATTAAATTAAAATGAGGGCATTAGGGCTCTCCCTAATCAAATATGATTGATGTCTTTATAGGAAAGGAAATTTGGTCACAGACACATACAGATGTAAGGCAATGTCAAGACACAGGGAGAAGACATCTACAAACCAAGTGGAGAGGCGTGAAACAGATTCCTCCTTCACAGCTCTCAGAAGAAGCCAACTCTACCAACACCTTGGTCTTGAACTTCCAGAGTCCAGAGCTGTGCAGAAATAAATCACTATGGTTTAAGCCGCCCGGTCTGTGGTGCTTTGTTATATCAGCCTCTGCAAACTAACACAGATACGAGAGGCAGTCAGACAGTAATCCATGGCTCCGTCTCTGCTTCCGCTTTCCCCGTTGACAGCAGGTTATCTATTCTCTGCATTAGAATCAGGTCCAGGATACCAAATATTGCTTTTAATCCGTTCCTGTCCTTAAACAGGTCTCAAAATTTCCACATAATACACAGACATGATAATATGGGGAAAGCTTCTACAGTAATGCAATTTCCCTAGTAAAAGTAATGATTAAGGAGCTGATTCTTCACACTGACTTTGAAAGACTTGAACCCTTCAAGCAAATTCACCTTTAAAAACTCCATTTTAAAACAATTTTAGGTATTGAGCAGATAATTGTGCAATTAGATAACAATATTTTACTCTTTAATCTGTATTCTTTCTGGCATTCCTTTTTCTTACAAATGAAAATTCTACCCACCTGCTTTCTCAGTCTAGAAACATGAGATATTTTTGACTACTTTCTCAAATTTCTCATTCAATTAATCACCATCTGCTGTTGACTCAACTACCTAAAATAGTTGTCTACCCCATCCACTTCTCTCATGCTTTCTGCTACTCTAGCAGCACACCATCGTCTCCCCCCAAAATCACCACCATAAAATCCTAATTATTCTCCCTGATGCCAGGCTCCATTCCTGCAGTCTTTTCTCTGTATTCTACCCAGAGTGTTTCTTCTACACGGCAACTTGGTTCTGACAAGTGTTTAAATCCTTCCCTGGCTTTCCACGGCCCTTAGAATAAAGACGGGAGCCACTTTGCCTAGTTTACACTGTGCTTGAGCACCTGGTCTTTGCCTCCCTCTGTAGTTTTACCTCTTTTCTTTCTCCCAATCTCACTCTTCACTTCTGCCACATTACCAACATTTAGTTTCTCTTTGGTACTATGTCCAGGCCTTTGTACTTGGAATTCCCTCTATCTAGAAGACTTTGTCTTCTCTTGCCAGAATTCCCTTTAAGTACTTAAAATTTCATTTGATTATCAGCTCTCAGTGCCTCATTTACTATGTATGTCATTATAAAAATTACTTAATCTCTGTACCTCAGCTTCATCAGTAAAATGAGGATAAAATAAAACTCTCTTCAACAAAATATTGTGTAGAATAACTGAACTGAGTTTTTAAAATGCTCCTAATAACTGAGTGACCATTTCAAGCACTCAGTACATGGAAGACGTAACTACTTTTATGATCCTTCTCTTTTGGGAAGATTTCCTTGATCACCACACCCCTGAACTCGGAACTGAGTTTGGTACTCTTCTTATATACTTCCACAGCACCCTATGTCTTCCCCATATTAGCACACATATCTTGTTTAATGTATTGCATGCTTGTCTTTGAGCTCCATGAGGGCATATTTGCATCCCTAATGCCCAGCATAATGTGGGTACCAAATATATTTTCTTGAATGAGTGAGATTCTTCTATTACCAATTCTTCCAGCAGAGGTACCAAGCCTGATCTAGAATTTGCCTTGGCAGTCACCACCTAAAGCTCTGGAGTGCCCTATGAGCTTCTACACTTGCATCAGTCATAAGAAGCATGCAAAAGATTAGAGGGACCCAGCAAGTGTTTGGTACAAATGCCATAAAAGATGTTATAATTGAAGAATTAAACTAATATTTACTGAGAGTCAAATTGGTGCCAATGGGCATGACTCAATCTTCAGAACAACCAAGTGAGTCACCCATTATTCCCCCATTTTATATATGAGATAACTGAGGACCAAGTAAACTAAGATTTTGCTACAGATCACACTGTTAGGACTTACTCTGAAACTAATTTTTGACTGAAGACTTGCCATCTGACCAGGTTAGACAGTCACTTCCCACAGGGGAAAGGAGTGATGAAAATATGAAATATTAAGGACATACACAAAGATATATGAAGGTCTTCCTGACATTTAAGATTATAAGTTAATAGATTTTTGCCTTTTTTTGATTGATCTTTCTAGAAATTACCTGTTCTTAAGCAGAGTTTGGTACTCAGCAAGTTCTCAACTACTTTATGGACACTCCATGTGTGAATGTTAATACCTTGGGTTATGTGTCTGGTACTTCCCAGTGATCCAAATATAGGAAGAAATGCTTGTGCTTATTTTGTACAACAGCCAGAACTCAGGAACCAGTAGCTACTTATTTAACAGAATTCTTCCTTCACTCATGAATTCAGATCCATGGTTTATCTTTCTCCGGTTGGTAATGATGTGGCTCTGTGAGAACTGCTTTCTGAAGAGGGGAAAATACCTAGGAGGAATTTTGAGTTACCCCAGGAACATTTGTGTTCTTGCTACCTTTATCAAGGAGAAACCTCACGGCTAGCATCCCTTTCCTGGGATGAAGAAAATGCCAAAGATGTGGGTGCATCTGAACCTCATGGTGGGTATTTGTCATATTTCTGTTTTAATTCAAATCCTACACTATGGAAACAACATATGACATCCTGAAATAGTTCTGCCAGCTCATCCTCCATTAACTTTAAAAATAGCTAACATTTACTGAGTGCTTACTATGTGCTGACACTATGCAAAACTCATTACTGTCATCATCCTGCTTAGTACTCATAACAACACTGGTAAAATTAAGATTTTCTCCATTTCACAGGTAACTTGTTCAAACTCTATCAGCCAAAAAGGGCATAGCTAAAAGCCCATGTTTGTAATCACTATGCTATGTTGCTTTAGTAAAAAGCACCACTGTCTATGTTACACTAGAGATGTTACAACAGAAGAATTGTATCCTAATCAACAGCTTAGTGAAAGATCCTCTATTTAATGGCTTTCATAAATTTTGCTATTAAAAAGTGAATTCCTGGTGCTTTTGTCTTTACTTCTTGCTTTTAAGTGTTTTACAGATTACTGTCTTATTTCTTTTGATCAAGGACCATGTCTTTTGTCCAACTATGTTAATACAACTCTTCACAGTTGAAGACATGCAACAAATACCTTGTTAATTAAACTAAATGACCAGAGAGGCCAGAGAAAACTCAAGATTCAGGCAGATGGTTATCCACATGTCTGGACTTTGACCTGTCATTATCAAACCTAGGAATCCCAGATCATAGACTATACTTGGCTGCATTCTAATTATAGACTATCTGTGTTTTCGGTAATTGTTTTTCAGTGAAAAAGGATTACCAAATTAGCTATGATTCCTTAGTACATCTTACCAGGACCACCTTGAGTATAATGAGTAAAATTGCATGATTTAGTTACTTTATACACACAAAGAGAAAACTATTGAAGTTTCTAAGTCACAAGTCTTATCAGAATTTTTATGTACTTAAGATATAGTTGTATAAACCCTATTAATATAATGTATTGGGGAAGCAATGAAATAGAAGATAGGAGATGCATCTGGCTTGAACATTAATAAATTTGAGGCAGGTTTCCCCAGCATCATCCATTCATAATCATTTATTGAAGCCAAGTTGATGCCAAAAAATGGACCAAATCCTGAGTATACCAAGAATGAATCTTCATCTGGCCAGTAAAGAGAAATCTTTGTATCATCCTTATAACTTAAATCTCTTCTGTCAGGTTGGTTGTGGCAATATATACCACAGTGGCTTGAAAAATACAGAGAATGAAAACAAAAGAATATGCTTCATTATGTAGTCCAGTGAGCCTACATGACATCATTGGTGAGAATGGGCCCCAGGCAACAGGAAAATAATTTTCAAGTTCCTTTGCCCAAAGAAGTCTCTGTGGAAACTAGAAATGAGGCTTAGTTTTGTGGAAAGAGGGAGACAGAAAGGAGACATGAGAAGAGAGGGCAGAAAAGTGGTAACAAATAGGAAGAGTTAGGGAGATGTTGCTATGACAAATGAAAATGAATGGTAATTTCTGGAAGGATCAATAAATTTTGTTGGGGGTTGAACTAGAGAAAAGGAATAAGTTCCCTTCTTCCTTGGTGAAATTGAGAAATGTGGGAAGTCAGCATGAGTCTTGGGTTTCAGAAAACTGAGAGCAGAGAGCTAAAGTGCCTATGTGTTTACTAGTTGGTCATTGGTTTCCTGAAGATCAGGGAGTGAGGCACTGCTGGGTGATCATCAGGACAATGTCCAGTGGAAGGACTGCCCGCATGTTCTTCCAGTATAACCTAGGTCCTATACACACAGAATCAGGAGTCCAGCATCCTGGTAAGAAACCATATTTGCAATATTTTATACTGATCCTAAGTTAAGGTAGTGTTATAGTCTAACCTAGTGATATTAGTCTGTTTTAAGAATTCCTGTCTCATATTAATGAAGTTTTCAGGAGTTCCAAAAGAGAAAAATGTGTTAAAATGGCATTATCACCAAAAGTAATATAAATTGTACTGATGAGCATGTTTCTTATGTGTCAGTATATGGAAGCTGACTTATAGCTTTAGAGACATGTCTGTGTAGGGTGGTCCAAATTAAAGTATTATCACTTATGTACATTTTTCATTTTATTACAATCCAGTATTTTCTTTTGCTTGCTTGCCAGGGAAGAGCTGTAGAGATTAGTGACTAAAGTCATGCTTCACTCCTATACCAAGAACAACTCTGACACCAGCTTGTCTGGGTCATCTCCACATTCTACCATTCTTGGTCCCTTAGTCATTCTGAGCTTTAGGTTCATCATCTGTAAAATGCTAATAATAACAATAAGTTATCTTCTTTGGGTTCTCATAAGGGTTAAATGAATTAACACAAAGTTCGTAGAATAATGTCTGGTACAGAGTAAGCATTTAAAAATATCAGCTTTTGGTACTGTTCTATTAAAGTCATCATACTTATAATGAGTCAATATAACTCCTCTAAAGTCCTTATTTTTGTCTCCATTTTATTAACCTGATTTTATGGTAAGAAAAATGAGCTTGGGAAGGTTATATCACAGCCAATAAATAGTAAAAATGGGTCTTCAGCCCAGACATAGATAGGCCTGATTCCAAAGTCCTCTCCTTGCCACTGTACTACATTAGCTCTATGAACGTACAAATCCCCACCCTTCCCATCCATCCATCCTCAACACACACAGATAGCCTTCTAAAGAGAAGGCCTTAATCTTTTCTGGAGGCTTGTTTTTTTTTCTGCATTCTAGCTGCCTAATTGTTTTAGTAGACACCAGGATGGGAATCCTTCCAGAAGATGAGTGAGTGTTCTTTGTTTAGAACACATTTCCTTGATGAAGATTTCCTTGATGAACACTTTTCTGAAGACCAGGCCTCCCAAAACCAGAAACAGTCTTGAATTTCAAATATTCTGTGCCTGTTCTCAGAATGTGCCATCCTGCTTGGATGTGAAAAAACTCATTATCTATGCGTGACTATATCTAGACACTAGAGGCTAGAGGTGGTGCTAACTGGTTTGTATATGAGGACAAGTACAAACCAGGATGTCCTGGGCAGCATGGGATGCACAGTTACCCTCCCTTCCCAATAACTTACTTCTGCTTCATTAAGGGACATTTGAAGAATGAATGATATGAGTCTCTGAGATTCACCTGGCTGTACCTTATCTTTCCCTTCCTTCTTTTCCTTTTTGTTGTTCTTTGAAACATTTTCTCACAGAAAGGGAAGTGGGTAGGACCCAGAGACTGAAGGATGCAATTATTTTTTATAACCTGACTTTTCTTTTGGTCCATTAAAGTGAGATTTGAGAAGAGCTATGAATAAATAAAGAAGAACATGTAATAGGGGTTCTAGTAACCATAATGTTGTTCAAGTGATTGTACATTAACAATACCAAAATGAAAAAATTTAAAAAAAAGAAGAAGAAGAACATGTAAGGGAGGCCACTCAAAGAAAAAGGAATTTCAGCTTATTAGACGATAGTAAATGAGGTGAAAGGAGAAGATGACATGGAAACCTGAAGCCCTGGTAAAGTTCAAGAATTTCTCCAGAGAGGAGACAACCGAGAATCATAAAGCTATGTTAATGAGAGAGAAAGGGACAGATTGAAAAATAAGATTTCAAATTATTTGGGCTAAATTTTGGGGAAGGTCACATGAGACAAGATGAAATTTTGGAGTCCAAGTAAGTCGTACTAAGAGGCTCCTAGGCTCCTTCATTTGATGAGACCCAAAATCCAAAGGAGCCTCCTGTGCAGTGGGAGGTGGGGGGAGCTCCACTCTCCCACTGGATAATTCAGAGAGCAAGTCCTGATTGGTATCTGGAAAATTAAAGTGTGTCATAAATAATTTTTAAAGTACACTTATCTAAAAGCTATAATGAACTCTGAGTTCAAATGAATGTGCTCTCTAAAGTCTCTTGGCAAAAATTTTCATTTTCTAGTTTACTTTTGCATGTTATTTCTACCTCAGAAACAACTCTATTTCCTAATACACAGGTCTACCACACTGGTCAAGAGTTTCCCCTCATCAGCAGCTCCCCACCTCCTCAAAACACACATGCACAATCCCTACCATTTGATATGCATTTTTCATAAAACATATGATATTTGTCTCAATGAGAAGTTTATATTTGGCCAGACTGGGCTTGGCTGCCATGGAAACAAGTTGAAGGGGAGAGTGTTGGTTCAACAAGGCAGAGTGGGGTTTCTAGTTAGGTGTTCTATGAGCTTGGTTCCCTCCCACAAGGTCCAGATATTTTTTATTTTCTCAGGTCCTGGATTCTTTTCTTAGCTCATTTGGTCCTATTGAGATACATTGAGAAGTAGGAACCACAAAGGTCTTATGGATACCCACATGTTTTACAGACATGTATATCCACTTACGTCTACCTCTCCAAATCCCACACTGGTCAGATGTGAGGTCTTTCAATAGATGGCTAGTCCACATATGTTCCAAAAAGCCACAACCTGCAACTTCTCTCCTCACACAACATTTTACTGGCACATCCCTAAGTAGAGTCATTTTCTTTTTTTTTTTTTTCAGTTTTCCCTCTGTGGAGGCTGTGACAGGTAGTGAGGTCCTGAGAGATTCCACTTACCTATCCAGGAACCATGTGCCTGCCTCATGGCATGGTTAGCCATCAGTTACTCAGAAGCTGAGCATTTACTTTGCTTCTGTTAGCTCACCAGGACCAGAATGCTGTACCTGCAAATGCTTCTGAGAGTTTAAGTGACAGGCCTGTGCATCAGTAGCTCATGGTGAGGAAGGAGAGGCACTACTCTCGGAGTCAAAAGACCCAGGCTGAAATTCCAGGTTCAAGGCTTATTTCTGAGATAATTTTTGCATATCATTTAAACTATTAAACCTAAATTTGTTCACACAAAGTGGAGTTAGTATCCATACTACATCATAAGGCTGTGGTAAAGTTTAGGTGACAAAATAGATGAGGAAATATTTTAGAAAGCATAAAACATGTTACGAAAATAAAGTGTGGTTCTTTTAGATGTCTATATCGCAGACGTATTAAAAGCTATAATAAGTTATACCATAGGCTCTGGGTAACGTAACTTCTGTCTTGAAGTGTTCAGTTTGTTACAAATACCTCCTTCATTGCACTCATTACCTTTTAATTTTAAAGGCACATAGCTCTATATACATTATTGTTTGATCTAGATTTTTAATATTATATTTCCTCTTCTCTTAGTTTAATCTATTCAGGATAGTTTAACTCTGTTTTGTATTTGCTGCTCATGACCCTTCACGCAATGTTCCATCAAATTGTTACCAATACTCCTTTGCACTTTGTACGGTGCTCTATAGTTATCAAAAACATTTTCCCCTAGATGACTGCATTTGATCCCCTCAGTAATCCCTTGAAACAAGGACTACTCTTTCAAACTGACTTTAATGCAAACTAAAACAGAAGAACCTTAAATTCAAAACGAGTGACTAATTCACAACATTGCCACTATTTCAACTTGTTTCAGGGTGCCTTAAATATTTCCTTACAACATTTTGAAATCTCATTATGTATCAGGCCCTGTGCTAAGTAGTTTGCACAATTATACGGTATTATTATGGGAACCTAATGAGAAAGGAATTGTTCCCCCTGCAGTTGAGTAAACTGAGGCTCGGATAGGCTGAGTAATTTCCCTAAAGGACTTGATTCCCATTGGGTGTGATTCCAAGACTGAGGCTCTTAACCACTATGCCATACTCCCTCTCAGTTTTAGGTCATGTTCCTTACTATTCTCATAATATACCTTATTAATTTTCTTTGCCTATTCTTGCCATTTTCATTGCTGAGCCCTCTATAGATCTACATCCATACAGACTAAACCTAAAGCAAAAGTTCACTTGCAACCTAATGTGTACATGGGTCTTTTGCCTCTGTATATGGGAAAACCTAAAGCTGATTGGCAATTCTTAGTCTAAACTCTGAACAAACATGCCTGGGGCATACCCAGACCAACACGTCATGGACCTAGATAACTGAAGTGAGATTTGAAGTGTTAACTTGAAGACTGAGCTTAACCTCTGAAATATACACATGTGGGCAGAGTCAAACCAACAGAGCAAAAATTTTGAAACCTAACGGAGTTTTGAGTCATTGGTGTAAGTCTCAGCATAATTTTCAAATCATTCATACCTATAATAGTCACAAACAAGCATAGCAGTGATTTGAAAACTGAACTGAAATTTGAAGCACCACCTACAAGAGGCAAGACAGAACCAGGGTCCAAATTTCACTTGTTGATTGCCTGCTGCTATAAAAATATCAACATTCTGCAGAAGATTACAATGGGCCATAGAGTCTAAGATACATTCCAGAATTATTTGACATACAAAGAACCAAAGGAAATGTAACCTATCTTCAAGACAAAGAAAAAGAGTAAAGAATGTAATACCAAAATGACAAATATGTTGGAATTTTCAAAGACTTCAAGGCAGCACTATGCTCCTTGAGTTCAAAAGCAAACACACACAAACATGAACTGAATTAGAAGAGATCTCAACAGGATATACAAGTAAAAAAAGAAACAAATAGAAATTTTAGAACTTAAGATTAAATATCTGAAATAAATTACTGGATGAACTCAAAAGAAAAATGGATATGATAGTAGAAATAAAAGAAAGAAGATTGAAAAAAAATTGATCAGAGCCCCAGGGATCTATGAGACTCAAAGGTCTAACATATGTATATTTGAAGTTCCAGAAAAAAAGAAGGAAAGATATTTGAAAGCATTTAGAGAAAAATGACATGTTACTTACAGGATGATGGTGATTTAAATGATTGATTTCTCGTCAGAAACCATCAAGGCCAGAAGACAACATCTTCAAAGTGCTAAAAGAAAGAAAAAGAAACCTTGTTAAAGATTTTTTTATATTCAAGGAAAATATCCTTCAGAAAGGATGGTGAGCTAAAGAAATTTTCAGATAAAATAAAACTAAGAGTATTTGTCACTAACATATCTTTTCTTTTTGTTTGTTTTTCATTTTTTTATTAAGGTATTATTGATATACACTCTTATGAAGGATTCTCATGAAAAAACAATGTGGTTACTACATTTATCCATATTATCAAGTCCCCACCCATACCTCAATGCAGTCACTGTCCATCAGTGTAGTAAGAACTAACATATCTCTTCTATAGAGAATGCTAAAAGAAATTCTAAGTGGATTGTGAAAACTATTATGATTAATTGTAGTCCCCAAAGGAACCACTGAAAAGAAACACACACACACACTGAAAAAGCCAAATAATAAACTAAAATGGAATACTAAAAATATTCCCCCAAAAAATCAAGGAGAGAAAATAGAAACAAAGACCAAATAAGAAAATGGTAGGACTAACTCAACTGTATCAATAATTACATAAACCATTATAGGTTTTAATACTTCAATTAACAGATTAACAAATGAATAAAAGCAAGACTGAACTATATGCTGCTATAAGATCCACACTTAAAACATAAAGATACAGACAGTTTAAAGTAAGTGGATGGAAAACATGAAATACAAATGGATAACAAGGCTAGACTGGCTATGTTAATATCAGATAAAATAGATAAATGGAGTATTACCACAGGTTACATTTTATAATAATAATCAGAAAGAAATAACAATTATTGATGTCTGTGTACTCACAGCACCTCAATATACATCAAAAATTGAAGAACTAAACGGAGATAATTTTTTGATCACAGGAGATTAGCAACTTTCTTTGAGCAATTGATAAGACAAAAACTCAACAAGGACATAGAAGACATCAATAGCATTATGAATCACTTATACAGAGCACTCCATCCAATAACTGAAGAATACACATTCTTCTCAAATACTCATGATAGACTCACCAAGGCAGACAATTTCTGAAGTATAAAACGGCCATTACCTTAATCTGAGTGACAGTGGGTGTATTTGCCCACATCAATGGAATTAGATTAGAACTATTGAGTTAAACCCTATTTATGTGGAAATTAAACTATATCCTTTAAGAAATTCATGGTCACAGACCAAATTACAAGAAGTTTTACAAACTATTTTGAACTGATATAACTAAAATGCAACTTATCAAAATTTGTGGGATGCAGCTGAAACCTGGTAAGTGGAAGATCTATATGTATATATTAGAAAAGATCTATAATTCAATAACTTAATTTCATGTGAAGAAATTATAAAGGTAAGAAATAAGTAGAATGAAGAAGGAGCAGAGAGCAATAGGAAACATGCAAAATTAACTAAGCAAAAATTTGGTTCTCAGAGAAAAAAAAATCAACAATCTTCCAGCTAGAATTTTCATGAGAAAAGGAGAGACAACATAAACCACCAGTATCAGTAATGAATGTTTAATGTGTAGGATTTGTCACCATTGACTCTGCAAATTAAAAGAGAAAGAATACTGTAAACAACTTGGGGCTGAAATTTGACAACTTATATGAAATGGACAGAGTTCTTGAAAGATACAACCTATAAAAATCAACACAAAAAGAAACAGAACAGTTGAGTAATAGTCTTATGTTAAGCAAGGAAATTCAATTTGTTACCTCCAAACTGAAAGTCAAGAGGGAGGGTTTCCCTATGGGATTAGCATTGTCTTCTTTGAATATGATTCACCTGGGAACATCACTGCATGCTGCTGGTAGGTGACTCCGGGTGGGAGACTGGGACAGATGCACAGTGAGTTGCAGCAGAACAAGGCTTATGTATATGGTTTTGGGGTTCTTGATTAGAAAATTCCCCTATCGTGTTAAAAATACCAATTTAACCTCAGCAGCCACAAGTCAAGGGGAAGAATGGAGATTCAAAGCAGAGTAAGACCAGTTTTTTTAGTGAACACCCAAAAATAATGTCAGTCTCCTGAGGCAAACACATCTACATTACTTCCCCATGCTTTCCCCTAAAGAACAAAATGTAGGCCAGAATAAAATAGCTCAGGGAAAAAGATACCTTGAGATTGTTAATCCGAGGCCAATAATTCCCAATTAAGTACATCTCTGATCAAAGTATACATTTAAATCTAGTAGAGCTTTATTCCATCATTCCCTAATTTTGCTATTTTTTGCATTTTTTTAAAAAAGGGAACCAATTAATTCTCAATTTCTTATACCTGCTTACACTTTTAGTCTAAATTTGATCCATGACTTTCCTACCCCATCCCTAATTTGCAGCTTTCAGGCAATCCTTTTACCATCTGGGAGAATAAGTCATCATCTAACTGGCAAGTTCAGAGAAACATGTAGAGACAGTTACAGAGAACAGCCAGCATTCAATTTCCTCTCCCAGAGTCTTCTTGCAACTCAGTTAAGTGTATCTTCAATGCTTGTCTGCAGACTTTGACCCTCCCCCCTACCTCCCAGGTCTGATGAGGATAAAAGCAAAACAAGACAAGTTGTTTTTACTCCTAAAATATTGAAAAATAGTATTTTTTCTGATTTTGAGCAAGAAAGCAATGGCAATTAAACTTAAGTCTAATCTACTTTTTCAATTTTGTTTATAATTTATCATTCTGTTTATTTCCCATTCAAAAATCAAAAAATATGTTCACATGCCTGTACTTTCACAAGATCCAGCCAACAAAAAGACTTTAAATAATAAACACCAAATTTAGAAATGTCTTCCTTCCAAATTATAATGAATGCTCAATACATAACCCTTCGTGTTCATACAGCTCTGGAGTTTATCTTTCTGGGCTACCAGCCAAAACAGTAAAGCTTAAAGGCATCAACCCAAGTCCACACCCGGAACTGAAAAAAAGCTTTGGATTGTTTGTAAATAAACTACCAGAAAAATGCATACCTTAGGAAGGAAAGGAGTTATTTATTACACGATAACATGCAATTATATCATTAATTTAACCCTTTACTGACATAGACAAGCATTAATTCCAGTGCTGATGTAGCCAGTAAGGTCCTCTTTTTTATGCTAGTAAAAATGGCCCTATCTCTAGCCCACTCATTAAAGGACACATATTTTTCACTCCAGTCTTAAAAATAAGTTCCAGTTTCTCACAAGGGCTTACTCAAGACCAAACAATCTTTGGATTCCTCACAGTAACTCAAAGGCCCTGTACTCACGACCTGCCACCATAGAGCATTGCTCTGCAATCAAGAAGTCCACACATTGGTTCTGTGCACCACGGGAAGGGCTATAGCAACAGGGAAATGCAGCCCCACCAGTTTGGCTCAGATTTCTTGGGGCTTGTACCTGGGTTTGCCCAGGACAGCCCAAATTTGGGCCTCTTTTCCTGCTTTAATTATTATGAGTCACCTTCCCTAATACTACTACTTTCAAATGGCTCTTCGTTTGGGCTATGAATGGTATGGTCATGTTATGGGGTCAGTGTGAGGCCTCAGAAAGGGTTTCAGCATCAGCCACACACTCTTCAGCTCCCTACAATGGTAGAGATTTTGATGTTGAGCCTGGACAGCTCACCCTTTCCTCACTGAATATCATTTGGGGGGCTTTTGTTGTCCTTTTCTGCCAGCCAGCTGCTTCATTACTTTAGTTTTCAAAGAGAAATGATCTCTGTCCTGACATCTTTCCATCCAGAAACGTCCCTGGAAAAATATCATGGGTCAAATAAATGAGTAATAGGCATGCGTCCTAGAACTTAGCCTTCAAATAGAATGTAAATTCTAGAATCTCTCAGAGCCAAAAAAGGATCTTGTTTTTCCCCCCAACAGTGTATGGGGATTTGCTTTGTTTTCTATAACCAAAGAGTCCTTATGATGACCGCAATGAGTAACATCTGATTAAAGGTGGCTTGATCACGCCCCCAACAGCAACACTAACAGCAACACTAACAGCAAGCAGCTCTTAAATGGCCATTCTCTTGACCAAAAAAAAAAAAAGAATTCTGCCTCCCTTTGCACATCCTTGTAAGTACACACATATTCATTACACACACATGCTTTTTACATTAACATCTCTCAAAGTTGACAAAAGAACTCACTCAACCACACATTTTTTTGTTGTCTTCAAAAGTAACAAAGCTTGATAAAATGAACCATAACTAAAGTACCAAAACACTGATTCAGCAAAATATTATCAGTTCTGCTGCAGCCTCTTTCCCCAGGGGGACATCATCCTATAATAATTGATTTTTCCTAGAAATGGAAAAAGAGACTCTCTCCTCTCTTCTTCACACACACACGTATTTATAAACTTAGAAGTTACAACTTCCTCACCCCATCCATAACTGACTGTGCTGCTTTTCACCGACTTCCCAGCCTCCACAAATAATCTTCCTACTGCAGAGTCAATGCGTGCTCCCGTGGGGAGGATTCAGGAGGTGAGGAGAGGGGTAACGAGGAGTGTGCAAAGCCCTCTCAGGAACTGCTCCTTTGTGAGGGCTTATTGTCTCCCTTCAGTTTTGCAGTCTCTGGATTGCTAGTCAAAATAGTTTAGGTATAACATCTATATTTTCTTGATCTCTTCTCCCCTCCCCACCAAAAAAAATACAGCACCAAAGACTGATAGAAGAAATCACTTCTGAGGACCCAATTCAGCACCAGGACACACAAATACTGCCTGCATCCCACCAAAGTGTCAGAAGTACTTCTTTGTATTTAATCTTAGGAATTCTTAGCTTAGTGCTTCAACTCATTTCCAAAACAGTTCTCACTTGTGTCCTGGAGCATCAAAGGGCTTATCCTTTACATCCAGCAGTGAGGCAATTCACTTCTAAAATTCAAACACACCCATTAAAACAAATTTAGTTCTGAAGGTCTGTATTTCATGGTTGTGCCAATTGCTTCAGACTTGGAAGTGCCCTCGTCCAACCCCTGGAGGATGCAGGAATGCAGTGTGCAGCTCTGGACTCTCCTCTGGAAAAGGTAAATTCTCCACCAGGAATTTCCTACACCTCTTTCAAGTGAGAGTAAACAGACACCTTCTACTGAGACTGAATTTAGTATCTGTTATCCTGAAGGGCATTTATTTGCTTGTCTTTCTTCCTCCCCCAACACCCCACAGCTAAACGTGTGAACCCCGTGAATGCAGCGGCTGTACTTCATTGATTTCAGTACTGAGCGTGGCAAGTATGACATAGCACAATGGCGGTTAACGACAATGGACTGAACTGATTTCCACATCATGGAAGTCATACCATTTTAAATGAAAGTGAATCACAAGTTTTTCCCCCACAGAAAATAGAGACTTTAAACTACTAAAAACAGTGCTTGGAATGGCATTTCATGACTAAATGAATTGGTGTTTAGAGGTAAACTGTTTTAAGTTGTTTATGTGCTTGGTCTGAATTACCTGGGAAACTTGTTTACCTCACTTATTCCCAGTGGTTACCTGCATAAAACACAAGTTGAACCTAATGGCTTTAAAATAACGGATAAGGAAAACTGAGGCTACGTAGCTGGGAAGGGAGGGTAGTTTCCATTTTCTAAATTCTAAAAATTCACATGGGCCTGAAGGTGTCATATCTCTTAATCCCAAGATTAAATTCTGCCATTTGTAGCTCTGCCAATAGCCTGGATCCTTCAGAGAACTCACCCTCACTGCAGAACCTGGGTCCCTTCAGAGAATCCCACCATTTGGAAATGGCAGGCTGCCCTCTGAAATTCACAGGCACTCCTCCTAATCATTTCACTTTCTTCCCATTTCACAGCTGTTGAAAACAACAATATCAAAAACAAATTTGCTGCCGAAAATTTTGTTCGAAAAGATCCTGAAAAAAATATCCTTAAGAAAATGGTCTTCTGCCCATAATGCATCTTTCTTAATATTGATCTTAAAAATGACTCTGAACTGAGAAATCAGTGGTATGCCATGATTTGCTAGGCTATGGATTTTAATTTTAGTAGCTAGTTTCAACATATAAATAAGATGCTCTTCCTCCATCCTTGCATTATATCTTTCTCACAGGGCTAAAATTGAATGATGGTGGAGATATATCCAGACAGTAACCACTGAGGGTTAGGAATGGTATAGAGTAGCACAGCATACAGTTGTGCTTTGCTCCTCTCCCCTCCTGTTATTTCTCAAATTGGCCCCATACATGGAGGGCAAGGAGTGATCCAAGAAAAAGGCAGGCCACTTCAGATTGGCAGATAGCAGGTTTAATTAGCAAGGGAACTTACCTACGAGGCTTGTCCTTAGTGGCTGCATGATAAATAGATCTCCACATATCTGCTCATCAGAACCTTAAAAGTCAATACTGAGGCCTTAACTGGGTTCAGTCACGGGTACCATCCGATGGTCTTAATAACACATTGCTCTCTCAAGGTCGCATTCCTAAAACGGCTCCAGCTGCAGGGACAGTGGGCGGAACTCACGTTCCAAAGACAGGTGAAGGGGTGAGGAGCCTCTGATTGCCCAACTCTCAGGTCAGCCGAGGGTCATGACGTCTTGATAGCCTCTAACACCTTCTCTTGCTCTCCTTACTGTCTTCTCTTCAAATCCACCCGGTTTTCTCAGTGATGCTTCCTCCATTAGATGAATAAGCCTTTTCCTTTCTCTAAAGCCTTGACACTAGCCATAATCCAGATCCTGGAGGCTACACATCTACCTGATTGACTTATTAAGGCATGTTTCACACACACACAAAATGGCATGTTTCCTAACTAACAGGAATATCTGTAATGACAGCAAGGTAAACTTTAACATCTGCATCTTTTTATAAATTAATGTGCAATAGTTGTTCTATCACAGGTGGAGTGGAACACCCAGTTGAATTAAAAGGGAATGTTCAGGCACATTTTGGGAAGGTTTGTGAAGGCTCTAGGAGGGACAGGATGTCTTATTCAAGGCAGAAGTGATAACATGGGCTAAGGAGTGGGAGCATAGAACAACTGCTACCTTAGAAGCACAAAACTGGAAGTTTGATTGGAGCAGATATTCGTGATCTGGGAGCTGCAAAAGATGCAGCTGCAAGAAATTCCAGTATTTAAATCAGAAAAATTTCTAAGGTGGCTGAAGTGCCAGTGTATTTATTTTCTACATTTATGTACTCTCGGTCTTTTGACTTTTTCCATGGGTAGCCACCACAAGTAAAGCCATGATAAGTGAAATATTTTCCTCCTAGAAGGAAAATATTAGAAATGGAGTTCTATTCACAAAAATAAATTTTATGCCATGAAAATACCCGAATTGATTTAAAAACTATGAGAGTTAAAAATAGTACACTTTTTTTTACAATATTTAAAAACTATGAGAGTTAAAAATAGTACACTTTTTTTTACAATATGTAAAAACTGAACAGTTAATACAGAAAGCTATAGGGTAAGTTTTTCTGTGGGCCTTTTACGCAACTGTTGGGCTGGCTAAGATTCCTTAAAACATAAGCCTATTGAATTGTGGACTAACGAGTCCCTCTACTTTTCCTTAGGAAATATTTCTGTTAGTAAGCAGAGGAAATATGTATTGTTCCATTGCTCTGAAGACTCTCAAATTTCATCAAAATTAGAGCCATCAGTTCTCAAATTTTTCATGGTTTATTCAGCACATCTGAATGTTTCCATAAAGTCTTTTGATACAATACTCTGGGAGAAACATAGTTTTCTTGGTGATCTCCTTTTATTCAATAATCTCTTGCTCTTCCATTTCAACAATCTCTCTGTAGACCTCTACCAGCTATGAGGTTATAAATCAACTTAGAAGACTGGCCATGTCCACATCATGCATAGTTATTAAGGAGTAACAAATAAATAGTTTTTATCATCACACTCGAGGCATTATTGACTGTAAACCATGGTTTCAAGTTGATCCACTCAAAGTTATTAAAGTTAATGTGAATAGAGAAGGTGCAGTGAAGTGGAAGTTTTAAAATATGACTTTACAAATAATGGTTTGTAACTATTTTCAAAGATGATCAGACAAGAGAAATTATATAAAGGTCTTTTATAGAATAAATACCTAAACTATGGAATAAAAATAGGAATGAAGGTGTTAGAATTTAGTCTTTTCCTACATTGAAGATACCCTATATTCTCCAGTTGTAATAGGTATTTAGGTTCTTTTTTTTACATTCATCTTTTGAACAAACACAAATAATTCTGGCAGTTCTACCAGTAAATCAGGATAGCCTCAGCATATTTGTTTAGCAGCTCTATCTCTGTACTTTTCTGTCTATACTTTTTATGCTTCCTATAGGGAAATATGTAATCTGGCAGTAAAACACAGAAATTTTCAACATTTAATTAAACATTTCTCAAATTTTTAAACTAACGGATTTCTAAAAGTCACCATAATTTTATAAAACACCATGATGCACTTAAATACAAACTCAGAACAATTAAAGACATATATTTTTATACATAAGACATCATCTGTGGTAGAGACAGAGCTATAAAGTCACCAAATCGACTTCATTTTATTCCTAGACACACAAGAATATTACATATCCTATCCCTAAGAAGTAAACTTGGAGATATAAACTGCATTCTAGCCAAAGAATTGAGTGGAAGTGATCCACTCCATTTCCATGACCGTCACATCAATCCATCTGTATGCTTCTCCACTTGGTCTTCTGCTGTCCTATTGAAACTTTATGTTAAAGATGGAGGTGACATGACATGGAAAAATTCTGAGCCTGTGAATGACTGCATGGAACACAACCCTCACCAACTCACATGAACTATAATAGGAACAAAAGGTAAATAAACCTTTATTATTTTAAACCACTAAGATTTGAACGCTGTTGATTGCAGCAACTAGGCATACTTATCCTAATACATCTTACATAGATTTTAGGATATGAAAGTAATAACATATATCAAAAGTTTTAGGTAAATTTATTACTGGAAATTTTTTTCATTAAACCTGGGAATAACTGAAATAATTCAAATCTATCATTAGAATATCTTGTTCCTTGAGAACAACGAGAACAACTTGAGAACAATTGCTTCCAAACAAAATGGAGGTTGAATTATGTTGTGAAATATAGATCATCAATGTTTATCATACTTGACTGAAGCAGGTTTTAAGCTATATTTCAGTCCAGTAGGTAAATATTTCATTTGACAAGGAAATGGTATAATTTACTTTTAGATTAAGAATAAGAGCCAAAAATAGTCAAACACTTGTGAAGAATAAGGGAAGGAAATAATACTCTTCTTAATAAGAGAGCAGAATTTCTATGAAGTTTTATTAACTGAGAAAGCATGATGTTAGTTGAGGAATGAATTTATTAATGGTTTATAACAGAGAGTCTAGACACGACGCACATATGTGAACTCTGGCAAATGATGAGGTTGTATATCAGATCAGTGGCAAAAAGAACTATTAAATGACTGGAACTGGAGTGAATTGCTAAATCTATACGTTAGTATATGTTAGTTCCTTACATGTTAGTTTTGTATTCCACACCATTTGTAAAAATAAAAACCCTACATCAATGGTTAGCAAATAATGACCCATGGGCCAAATCCAAGCCACTGCCTATTTTTATAAATAAAATTTTTTTGGAATATAGTTTTCTTTACAAATTAATAAGTAATTTTTGCATAAAGTTTTATTGAAACATATACAATAACATGTATTTCCTATGGCTTTATGACCTTTTTCTGCTACAACATCAGAGTTGAATAACTGCAAACAAATCTTTGGTTCACAAAGCCAAAAAGATTTACTCTCAGGCCCTTTATGGAAAAGTTTTTTGACCCCTGCTCTCAATGGATTAATAAATATAATAAACTTTAAAACTAGTATAATATATAATTAAATATATTTTAGATCCCTTTTGGGGAAATATTTTTAAGCAAAATTAAAAAATTATTGATTATGAAAGAAAAATTATAATCTTGTCTGTATTAAAATAAACATCTATAGTTCATAAACACCTCAAAGAACATGGATAGACAAACTATAATGAGGATATTTGCAATATACACCACTGATGAAGGACTAATATCAATGATTCATAAAGATATATAAATTTTTTTCCAGTAAGATAAACTGCAAAGAATTCTGAACCCATGAACCTGCATTTCACAGGTAGGGCAATACATAAGGTAAACACAGGAAGATATGTTTAACCTATCATTATTCAGGTAAATGCCATTTCAAAACTATATTGAAATAGCTTTTACACCTGATGGAAAAAATTTAAAACTCTAATATTGTCAAGTGCTAGAAAAGTTGTGGAGCCACAGTATACATTGCTGGTGAGAACACAGATTAGTGTAACCACATTGTAAAAATATTTGACATTATCTCCTTATGTTGAATATTTATATAACTTTATTCCTGGTTATATATCTAAGAGAATACTTTATATATCAGTACTCCCTTAGATGTGGGCAAGAGGAGATGCTTGCCCTGATGTCTAACCTCAGGGAACACCATGCTTTAGAGTGACTTCCTCAAAATTTTCTAAGTTTTCTTCCAATGTGTGGGACTAGCCATGGCCTACTGTGCCATCCAAGGGGGCCACCTTGATCCCAAGTTAGAACCTATGGGCCTTGGTCACCATTTCTGCCCTTTGGGGCACTTTGTGGTCCTCTACTCTGTGGGGGTGTTGACCAAATGCTCTGAGGAACTCCAGACTCATGCTTATGGGGTTCTCCTAGGGCTCCATAGCAGGGTCCTGGATTCAGGAGCACAGCCTGATGAGTAGACTGCTTCCACAGGCTAGAAAAGAATTTCATTCATGGGATCACATGAGATTAGGCAGCCAGAAAGGTTCTGGCTGATTCAAGGGATGATTCAAATTATTTATACACAGAGGTCCGACAAAAGGCCCTGCAAGTCCTAAGGGCAACACTCTATCATTGTATTAAAGTTAGTAAATTAAAATAACATTTTTAACTCTAGGAATACATATAGAACTTATAGAGTACATATAGTATTTACAGAGAGGGCAAGGAAATGATGAATTGCTGGGGAACAGATAGGAAGGAAGGAAACACATAGTTAGATGTAAGTCATTGTCAAGGTCTCAGGTTTTGCTTTCAGTGATGGATTTACAGGTGTTTATTAAATTGTCAAGCCATCAAATAAGTGTAACTAGATAATTTATAAACCAATGGTGACAGCATATCATAAAACAAAGAAAATGATTCATAAATTGTGTCCGAGTCAAAAAAATGTATTATTGAAGAATAAAGTCAAGCAACAGACTTAGATGTATGAAGAATATAACAAATTATAAAAATGATATTTTTGTGTCATTGGGAAAGAATGAACTATTTAACAAATAATATTTATTATAATTGTCTATCTATTATATATTACCTCACAACATGCAACCAAATTCTAAATGCATTAAAAATTAAATAGTAAAATGAAATTTAAAAATTAAGGATAAAATAAAATAAAGATTTAGGAAGGCTAATATGGTTTTATGAAGAACCTCTAAACAAAACAAAGAAAAATAACTACAGAGAAAATAGTTGACAGAGGTCACCAGTACAATTTTAAAACATCTATATGAAAATGGCATAAATAATGTTTCAAGAATAGGGGCAGTTTAGAAGAAAATATATTTGCCTTATGTAATAAAGGATTCATATATAGGATATATGAAAATTGTTTGAAAAACATCTGAAAAATGACCTAATAGGAAAACTGTACAGGTAAGCCACAGAAGAAAAATTATAAATGGTCAAAACATATATGAAAAGATGATAAACCCACTTAGTTATCAGATAATGCAATTTAAAAAGAAATACTATTTTCACTATATTTTATCAAAAGATAAAGTTATAATATTCTTGATGGCTAGGATTTTGTTGTGTTTTAAGCTGACTGAGTCTATGGAAAAGCAATTTGTCAATATCTATCATAATTTAACTGTACATAAACTTAAATAGCCCAACAATGATACTTCTAGGTATCCATCAACATCAGTAAGGTATCTTTTGGATGTGATCAACAGGAAAACAAACTAAACTATTTAAGCAGAAAAGGAAAACTGGTTCAAATAAGTGTAACATACAGGGTTAATTCTTGCTGGCATCAGAAACAACTTGTTTCAGGGATTGACATAAGGTCAACGGGACTTTATTTGTTTCTTGGCTCTGCTTCCTTTATTTTGACTGTTTTTACAGACAGGTTCACTTATGGTGGTGGCAGCTTCAACATTATATTGTATCAAACTTGTTTTCAGTAGAAAATAATATTTTTCTTCCTTCTATATTAAATGAAAGCCATTGATGATCCTCACGGGCTCAAATGGGACATGTGACCACCACGAAAGCAAACTATACACCTGTGGAATGGATACTCTGACAGCAAAGGTTTGGGCCACCCCTAGATTAACTGGGATAGAGTCATCTTTGAATCACACGGAAGACTGGTGGGGATTCTGACAAAGGTCATTTGGATGTCATTATCAAAAAAAAATGCACAATGGATGCTGGATGTTCAGGCCTAAAAGTGCTCACTACACTATACTAAAGAAAGATAACATAAGGATGTCCATCACAGCATCACAGTAGTGACAAAAATATGAAAATACTAAGTATCCATCAATAAGGTAGTAATTAAATGAATTAAATGACTAGGTCAACTGAATTAAATCCAATTGTATGGACTTAGAAATATCACTAAGAAACATCATTAAGTAAAAAGGGCATATTACAAAACAACACAAGCGGTGGGTTCCTTTACATAAAAATTAAATTATAATTTATAAAGTTACAGGTATATGCAATGTACATAATGGTTACAGAGGAATGGATATAAGTCTGTCAACAGTGATGACTTTTAGGGAAAAGGGGAATTTGAGGGGATGAGATAAAATAAGATGTTCCTTTTAATTGGACATACTTCTATATTACATATAATGTTATAAAGAAAGTGTATTAGTAAATTTTTCATAAACTATTAAAATGGATTTGACCTTTTAAAACAAAATTTGGAGTTACCTGCCAAGCAACTTATTTAATTATGTTGAGCTGATTAAAAACTATTTTTTTTTAAAGAAACAAGAAACCTCAACTTGTTTGGTAGAAAATAAATAACATCTGGACTCTGTATTATCTGAGAAAGTCAATGTAAAAGATAATAATTTGTTAACTTTATCCTGTAAGTCAGAGCTGTTTGCATAACCAGTTGTAGCTTTTGGAAGAAATAACTATATATTTTAATTTAAAGTAAAAATCCCACTTTGACTAGTATATATGTTCTATAACTATAAAGCCCTTTTCTTGATTGGTAAATAAACCAAAGGTACATTATTTTAACACAGTGCTCACTCTAATATAGTAACTCATTTATATGCATCAAGTCAATAATTAATCCAACACAGGTATGAAATCAAGGGAAGATTTTTAAAAATAAAATAAACTTGGCTTACATAGACACTGTATAACAACCTTGGATAGAGGTTGCACAACTGCCTGAGATGGTTTTTCCCAAATTATTTTGACCATGGAATTTTTTGCTCATGAAATCCTTCATGGGTAGTTATGTGGAAATTTTGGAAAACTACATTCTGCCTGGAAAGGAATGCCAGGACCATCCTTCCTACTTGTGTTGGTCCTCTGTGTTTCACTCTCAGGCCTGGTGATGATCATACTGCTGTTCCACTAGACTGATGTAATTCTCCTTCCACTGAGCCTATTCAGGCACTCCTCATTTATTTATTGTGGAAAATTTATGGTGACACCTCTTATAGGAGAAAATGCCCAATAAGTCTAATTGCTGGTTTCCTGATTATGTAAAACACTTAGGGTTTAACAGTACATTTGAGCCATGTTATTACTTTATGACATTTATATCATTTAAGCACTTACTCTGGGAATAAAAATAATATGAAGTTAAAAAAATTCTTCTTCATCAGAAAACAGACGTAATTTTGGAGTATCTATAAAGGGAAGAAAGAGGAAGGCAGACTGAAACACACCCCCAGTCTTTCCACAGAAAAGGCATATTTAATTGTTCTAGAGCTTCAGGTTTGCGACACATCTCCAAGCTACAGAGGTGCTCTCAGGGAATGTAGGCCAGGGTACACCATCTTTGCACTCTCCCCTGGCCCAACTACAGCTCAATGGCATCTCCCAGAAAGAAGATTACACACTTATTTAAGACCCTAATTTTTACAACTGTCACCCAGTTTCATACCTCCATATCACCTTGTCTGGAGTCTAGGAGTGTTTATGATTATGGTTCCACAGTACTGTATAATTTACAAAAACTTAAAGCTATTGTTTGGCTTTCAACTGTCCTGAATCTAGGTACTATGATCCCTCCCTTGGGAACACTGACAGGTCTTGGCATACCCCCAACCACTAAGACCTATCAAGAATAAATCAGGCTACTTAAAAAATCACAAAGTTTGAAGAGACATCCAAGAGCTATGGCAAGGTTGAAAGATAAGTTTTACCTCCTACATAAGGCCCTCCTTCAAGACTGAGAGAGATAACTGTTTTGCCTAATATGCAGAAACAAATACAGAAAGTCAAACAGAAGGAGGAAACAGATGATATGTACCAAATGAAAGGACAAGATAAAACTTTTAGAAAAAGAAAATGAAATGGAGATAAGTAATGTACCTGATAGAGTTCAAAATAATGATCATAAAGATGCAAGTAATGTACCTGATAGAGTTCAAAATAATGATCATAAAGATGCTCATTGAACTTGGGGAAATAACAGATCAACACAGTGAGAACTTCAACAAGGAGATAGGAAAGATAAGAAAATACAAAACAGAAGCCACAGAGCTGAAGAATACAATAACTGAACTGAAGAATACACTAGAGGGATTCAATAGCAGACTAGAGGAAGTAGAATAAAGGACAAGTGATCGAGATGACAAGGCACTAGAATTCACCCAAAAGGAACATCAAGAATTTTAAAAAGTGAGGATAGTTTCAGTGACCTATGGGACAACATAAAATGGGATAACATTCCCATCACAGGGGTTTCAAAAGGAAAATGAGAGAGATGAAGAAGAAATAATGGCTGAAAACTTCCCTAACCTGGAGAATGAAACAGACATCCAGATACAGGAAGCCCAGGGAGTTCCAAATAAGAGAAACCCAAAAAGATGCACACAAAGACACATTATAAATAAATGTCAAAAGTTAAAGATAAAGAATCTTAAAATCATGAAGAGAACAAATTTTTATAGTCAAGGAAACCTTTGTAAGATTATTGGCAGATTTTTCAGCACAAACTTTGCAGGCCAGAAGGAAGTGGCACAATATATTCAAAGTGTGAAAGGAAAAAAAACCCTTCAAACCAAGACTATTCTACCCAGCAAGGTTATCATTCAGAAATGAAAGAGAAATAGAGTTTTCCAGGCAATCAAAAGCTAAAGGAGTTCCTCACCACTAACGATAACATTTAACAAGAAATGATAAAGGAACTTTTTAAGCTGAAAAGAAAGAGCATTAATTAGTAACAAGAGACCATATGAAAGTATAAATCTCTCTGGAAAAGTAGTGGATTAATCACTCATAAAACCACTATAATGGTTAAAAGGTACAAGTAGTAAAATATAACAATCAGTTAAGAAATACATGATATAAAAATATGTAAAATGTGACATGACAAACAAAATGTGTTGGGGGAAAATAAAAATGAAGAATTTTAGAATGTGTTCAAACTTAAGGTGTTCTCAACTTAATGTAGACTGTTTTATGTATATAGGTTGTTATATGTTAGCCTCATGTTAATCACAAAGGAAAAACCTATAGTAGATACACAAAAGTTAATAAGAAAGGAATCTAATCATAACATTAAAGAAAGTCACCGACCACAAAGGAAGAGAGCAAAAGAAGAAGGGGGAACAGAGGAACTACAAAACAGCCAAAAAACAATTAAGAAATGGCAATAAGCACATAACTATCAATAATTACTTCAAATGTAAATGTTCTACATTATCTAATTAAAAGTTAGAATGGCTGAATAGACTAAAATAAAAAAGACCCATCTATATGCTGCCTACAAGAGACTCACTTCAGCTGTAACAATACACAGAGATTGAAAGTGTAAGGTTAGAAAAAGTTGCACATGGAAAGCAAAATAAGCTGGGACAGCTATACTCACATCAGGCAAATAGACTTTAAAAGACTATAAAGAAAGAGAAAGAAGGGCATTATGTAATGATAAAGTGTGCATTCAACAAAAGCATATAACATTGGTAAATATTTCTTTCCTCCACATAGGAGCACATAAATATTTAAAGCAAATATTAACAGACCTTAAGAAAGAAATTAACAATACAGTAATAGTAGAGGATTTTAATACCGCACTTATATCAAAGCAGAGATCATACAGACAGAAAATCAAAAAGGAAACATTGGCCTTAAATGACACATTAGACCAGATGGGCTTAAGAACATTCCACCCAAAAGCAGCAGAATGCACATTTTCCTTAAGTTCACATGAAACATTCTCCAGGATAGATCACATGTTAGGCCACAAAATGTCTCAATAAATTTAATAAGAGTGAAGTTCTATCAAGTATATTATCTGAACACAATGATATGAAACTAGAAATTAATTAAAGGGATAAAAGTGGAAAAATCACAAATACGTGGAGTTAAACAACGTGCTACTGAACAATCAATGGGTTGATAAAGAAATCAAGAGAAATTATTTTTAAAAAGCCTTCTGACAAATGAAAATGGAAATGTGTAACTAAAATCTGTGGAATGCAGCAAAATCAATCCTAAGAGACAAGTTCATGCAACAATGGCCTCCCTCAAGAGACTAGAAAAAATATCAAATAATCTAATTTTATGCCTCAAGGAACTAGAAAAAGAAGAACAAATTCCACAGTCAGTTCAAGGAAGGAAATAACAAAGGTAAGAGAGAAAATCAATGAAATGGAGACAAAAAGGACAATAGAAAAGATTAATGAAACTTAGATCTATTTTCTTTGAAAAGATAAACAGAACTGGCAAACCTCTAGCTAGATTCACCAAGAAAAAAAGAAACATAGTTCATATAAATACATTCAGAAATAAAGAGAGAGAGAGAAATAGCAACTGATACCTCAGAAAGACAAAGGACCATAAGAGACTATTATGAAAAAATATTTGCCCACAAATTAGACAACTTAGAAGAAATGGATAAATTCATAGAAACATACAATCTTCCAAGACTAAATCCTAAAGAAATAGAAAATCTGGATAGATCAATTACTAGTAAGGAGATTGAATCAGTAATCAAAAACACCCCAGTGAACAAAACCCAGGACCAAAAAGTTTCACTGGTGAATTTACCAGACATTTAAAGAGGTTTTAATACCTATTCTTCTCAAACTCTTCCAAAAACCTGAAGAGGAGGGAATGGTTCCAAACTCATTTTACAAGGCATTAATTACCCTGAAACCAAAATCAGTTAAGGACACCACAAAAAAAGAAAATTACAGGCCAATATGTCTGATGAAAATGATGCAAAAGTTCTCAACAAAATATTAGCAAACCAAATTCAACAGTATAGTAAAATATATAATATACCATTATATATATATACCATTATGAAGCAGGATTGACTCCAGGGATGCAACTGTGGTTCAACATCCAAGAATCTATCCATGTAATAAACTATGTTAACAAAATGATGGATATAAATCATATGATCATCTCAATAGATGCAGAAAAAGTATTTAACAAAATTCAACATCCATTTATGAGAAAACACTCTCAACAAAGTGGGTATAGAGGGAATGTACCTCAACATAATAAAGGCCACATCATACCACTAATCATACTCAATAGTGAAAAAGCTGAAAGCTTTTCCTCTATGATCAGGAACAAAAAAAAGAATGCCTACTCTTGCCACTTTTATTCTACAAAATATTGGAAGTCCTAGCCACAGCAATCAGACAACAAAAAGAATTAAGAGGCATCCAAATTGGAAAAGAAGTAATACTGTGGCTATGTGTGGATAACATAACTTTATATATAGGAAACCCTAAAAGCTCCATCAAAAAACTGATATAACTAATAAACTAAGTAAAATTGCAGGGTACAAAAGCAACATACAAGAATCTATTACATTTCTATACATTCACAACAAACTATCAGAAAGAAAATTAAGAAAACAATACCATTTACAAAAAATAAAATACCTAGGAATAAATTTAACCAAGGAGGGGAAAGACCCAAACACTAAAAGCTATAAGACATGGGTGAAAGAAAATGAAGAAGACATAAATAAATGGAAAGATATTCTATGCTCATGTACTAGAACAATTAGTATTATTAAACTGTCTACAGATTCACTACAATCCCTATCAAAATCCCTGTAGCATTATCTGCAGAAATAGAACAATCCTAAAATGTGTATGGAACCACAAAAGACCCCATATTGCCAAAGTGGTCTTGAGAAAGAAAAGCAAAGATGGAGGTAACACATTCTGATTTCAAATTTCATATTACAGCGTTATAGTAATCAAAATAGTATGGTATTGGCATAAAAACAGAAACAGATCAGTGGAATAGAACAGAGAACCTAAAATAAACCCATTCATATATGGTCAATTAATTTTTGACAAAAGAGGCAAGTATATACAATGGGGAAAGGGCAGTCTCTTTAATAAATGGTGTTGGGAAAACTGTACAGCTACATGAAAAAGAATAAAACTAGATTACTCTCTTATTCAATCTATAAAAATTAACTAAAAATGGATTAAAGGCTTGAAAATAAGAGTTGAAAATATAAGATTTCTAGAAGAAAACAGGCAGTACACTCCTTGACATTGGTCCTGGTGACTTTTTTGGTATCTGACTCCAAAAGCAAAGGCAACAACAGCAAGAGTAAACAGCTGGGATTTCATCAAACTAAAAAGCTTCTGCACAGCAAAGGAAATCATCAACAAAATGGAAAGGCAACCTGTTGAATGGGAGAAAATATTCACAAATCATATATCTGATAAAGGGTTAATGTGCAAAATACATGAAGAACTCATATAACTCAATAGCAAAAAACAAGTGAGCAGAAGCTCTGAATAGACATTTTTTCAAAGAAAACATACAGATGATGAACAGATACATGGAAAGGTGCTCAACATCACTAATCATTAGGGAAATGCAAATAAAAACTACACTGAGATATCACCTCACACCTATTAGAATGGCTGTTATTGAAAAGATAGGAAATAACAAGTGGTGGCAAGGATATAGAGAAAAGAGCCCTCGTGCAGTGTTAGTGGGAATGTAAATTGGTGCAGCCACTATGGAAGCCAGTATGGCAGTTCCTCAAAAAATTAAAAATAGAGCTACCATATGACCCAGCAAATCTACTTTTGGGTATTTTCTGAAGAAAATGAAAACACCAATTTGAAAAGATATATGTTACCCTTATGTTCACTGCAGCTTTATTTACAAGATATGAAAACAACCCCAAGTGTCCATTAATAGATGAATGGCTAAAGAAGATGTGAGACATAGCTATATCTATCTATCTACACACACAAATGTGTATGTATATCCATATATACATGCATACATACATACATAAACACAGTGGAATACTACTCAGCCATAAAAAGAACAAAATCTTGTCATTTGTAAATACATGGATGGACCTTGAGGGTATTATGCTAAGCAAAATAAGTCAGACAGAGGAACACAAATAACTACATTATGATCTGACTTAAATGTGGGATCTAAAAAATAAAACAATCAGCACAACAAAACATAATTCAGGGGCACAGCACAGAGCTGTGGTGGCCATGGGGGTTAGGAGATGGGTAAAATGGGTGAAGGGGGTCCAAAGGTACATACTTCCAGTTTGAATTCAGAAATGATAGGTCATGGGGATGTGGTGTGCAGCATGATAACTAGAGTCCGTGGTGTTGTGCATATTTGAAGGTTGCCAGGAAAGTGGGTCTTAAAAGTTCACAGCACAAGAAAAACAAATTTTGTAACCTTTTTGGTGATGGATGGTGGTTAGACTTATTGCAGACATCATTTCAATACAAGTGTCAAATCATTACAAACTAACATAATGTTGTAGTGAATTATACCTCAATTTAAAAAGCAAAGAATGAAACCATGACTCAAATGTAGGTTGGTCTCCTTTTAGGATGATAAATTAAACTATCTGAAAAGGACAATATTAGGAAAAAGAATAAGGATATCCAAAACAGGAATGAAGTGGGGATAGAGGCAGGGATGAGAGAGTCACTGAATATTGCCAAAATATTAAGAAATGAATTGAACAAGGTTTCGGGTTCTCTGGGTATATATTAACTTAAATTTGTCACAAGCACTCTGGCAAGCACTGATGCTACTCCATGGGCAACATCTTTGCAATTGAGTCACTTCCAATACCATTGCTTTCTCTAGCTTTGACTTTTTTATAGCTTCTTTTTATAAATATATTTATCGGATAAAAGTAAGTCAACCCTACTTAGACTTAATTTTTTACCTTTCTATCAAAACCAAAGTGAGCTGGATTCTATTATTGATTTTACCTGCTTCCTAAAGCATCTTAGCACTTCCACTATGATACACACTCATTGAGAAAATTCCCCTTTACCTAAACTTTTTTCATTTTTTCCTCTATTTGTTCCATTTCAATGTGTATTGAACTCCTACCACTGCCAGGTAATGGGCAAGGTGTTGTAATAAGATACAGTCCCCTCACACTGTTACTTCTATTACGTACTTACACAGTCTTCTTAAAAAAAAAAAGGAAGTGAGATCAATGACTGTGAAATACCCAACAGGGAATGGGGTGCAGTGAGAAGCACTCTGTTGAGGATAGAAGTCAGAAAAATTCCTGGAGTGGGCTGGATTGTGCTGAGGAGACTTGGTCAAGCTGGGAACTATGCTTCTCCTTCCCTGTATAGCTCTAGGTTAGAGGTGGTCAAAGAGAAACTTGCATAAGATCTGGAAGGCCAAAGTGAATCAGTGGCCACTGCCCTTGGAAGCCATCTGACATCAGTTGCGGTGATTAGTAGATGGAGATGTGACTTCATGGAGCCAAACTGTCTTTGCACTTCTCTTGTTTGCATCCAGCCTATTTTACTGAAGGCTGGTTATGAATAAGAACAGAAGTCCTAGACCCACTACCACATGCTTGGCAGGAATACAGCAGAAATGGTTGCTACCCAGAGGCAACAGTTTTCTATAGACCTTCTCACAAGTTCCCACTCTGTGATCCCCTTATCATGCTTGCCTGCTCAAATTTCCCTGCAAGCTCCAACTTGCCCCTCTGTGATATCTTCTCTGATACTTTGCCTTGCTTATCAGATCTTGGCTTCCCCAGTTTTTCCCCAGTTTTGTAAGGTCTCATTTTTTATCATAAATTTTTATGCCATAACACTAACGGGCGGCTCTGCTTCCCTGAATAGTCCTGACTGGCACACATCACGGAAGGAAAAGATCAATGGACAACGCCTTTAACAAAGTTAGATTCATTTTATTCTACAATATCCAAAATACAGGAAGATGACAATCAAGTCCTTACACTGATAAGCCTGTATGGGATCACAAATTGTATAGGAGGCAGTGAAAGGAAGAGACACATAACTCCTGGTGGTTGCAAGAACTGGGGAAATCTGCATACATACACACATAAACACAATGGAATACTACTCTATAAGAAATTTCAAACTCTACTGTGAAATGGGATGAGAGAAGGGGTATATTAGAAACTACTGTGATATTTCCCATACAGAGAAGCCATATTAATTTTCTCAAAAATATTCACTTCGAGAAATTTTGACACTATAGAAAAAGTGGAAGATTAATATACTGAACATCCAAAAACCTTCAGCTAAGATTGACAAATTAACATCTTGCCACATTTGTTCCTTTCTCTTATATACCCATGTGTACACACATACCCTTTTATTTATGTTTTTTGCTCAGACCATTTGAAAGTAAGTTTTATACATCATAATATTTCAACACTAAGTATTGCAACAGGTGTTTCTTAAAAATAATTAAAATTTTCTATGTAAGCATAGTATCTTTATTACATTCCAGAGCTTTATCCTGGATATGTCATTCAATATGTGGCCTATATTTAAATTTCCCATTGCTCCAATAATGTCTGCCTATCACTTAGTACCTAAAGTTCAGTCTGCAGACTGTGCAGCAATGGCATGACCTGGGAACTTGTCAGAAACGCAGAACCCCAGAGTACTCGTGTAACAAGAGCCCAAGGATTCAAGACACATCATAGTTTGACAGTCACCACTTTACCATATTTTTTTTCTCTTTCAAATTCAGGATGCAATTCAGAGAAACCCAGATAGGATTTAAGTGTCTTACCTCTTTAGGATCCTTTAATTCTAAATTCTTGACTTTCTTATTTTAATGTTATTAACATTTTTAAAGAATCCAGGCCAATTGTCTTACAGAATGCCCCACATATGATTTGTCTAATAGTTTTCATATTAAATTCATGAGTCGTCTGTTTATCCAAAGATACCCCAAACATTTAGCCAATACTTATTCACAACCCATGCTTCCATCTATCTTCACATAACCATGAATAAAATTTAATACATAGTGTTGTACAGGACCTCATTTGCTCTCTATGAGGGATCTGGTGATCAGCAAAATGACAATACATTTTAGTTACAACGTGACATCTATCCTATCTTTACTCACTAAAAACACAACTCAAAAATAACTAATTGCTTAAATGACAGAAACGACTAACCAATATCTGCTTTTCCCTGAATGTGAAATTTGGTGAAGTACTAGATGCTTTCAAACCTGGCGTGTGTGTGTGTGTGTGTGTGTGTGTGTGTGTGTGTGTGTGTGTGTGTTTCTCTTGCAGTCTCTCCTATGCAGAACCTTGGTGAGGCAGCTCGCCCATGGGGCCACATTGCTGGGGCAGCTGAGGTAACTACAGGTAGTGAACATGGAACCGCTCAACACTATTCCCTGCTTTGTGATTTTTTGCATGAATTGAACCTCATCCAGCTTTAGTTTCTAACCCAGTGGAGATAATACATATCAGGGTAATTTTTATGATTAAATGAGCACAGTAGGGGGCAAACAGTGGTACATCTTGTCATTTTTAAAGACTAAAATTTTGTCTTCATGAGGTAATTTTAGTCTCAGTCTTTGGAGTTTTGGAGCAGTAGATATGAAACAGAAAAAAAAATACCATGAAAAGAAAGGACTTCACAGTAATGGGGAAGTGTCTAGGCAACCTTGGTCTAAAAGTCACCCATCGCCTTACCTAAAACCAAACCTCTTTAGTATAACCACGGAGAGCTCTCCCAAAGCTTTTCTGGAACTTACTTTTAAGCAGAAGACATTGCTGGAGCTTCCTGACATGTAAGAAGAATTGGACCTTTTGGATATCCAAAATTGCACAGATGTGGGCAGTAAGGATCAGAAGATGTGGTAATAAGCAGAGAATTAAAACATGACTGATAAGAGTCTGAAGTTGAAAAAGGTAACCTCTTCACTTTATGACTGAATGCTTAATATTTAGCTAGTACTTACCCTGTGTCATATACTGTTCCAAATGCTTTAGACTTATTAGCTCACTGAATTATCATGGAGTCTTAAGAGGTAGGTGAGACTATTATTTCTATTTTGCAGATGAAGAAACATAAGAGAACCCAGAGGCTATTACACTGAGGTAGTAAATGGCAGAGATAAGTTTCAAACCCAAGTTGTGCCACTCTACCCTGACTCTGCCCAGTATACAGTGCAATGTCTCCCAGGTGAAAGGACAGAACACCCAACAGTCATGGACAAAGATGCTGAACCCCTCTACAGTGGTTATGTCAGGACTGATACATGGAAATGGCTTGTCTGACATGAGTATCTGGAATGTAGGACATTATGGGACAAAGACTGTGACAACAGAAATTATAGAGTGATCCAGATGAGTGAGGGAGAGATAGAGGGGGCTTTAAGAAAGGACAACTAGACCATGTACTCCTATCACAAGGCTTCTCTGCTACTGAGTAGACCCCACTGAGGAAGTATGTAATCCCAGGGACACTATTATTGGTGCTCAGCCTGTATCCCCACACACTAGCTGCTGCACCACTCCAGCTTCTTCTAATATCACCTCCTTCTCATGAGAGCTGTCCCTGCCATGCAGGAAAGCTCCCCGTCTTAGCCCCACCTCTTTCAGATCATTATACTATGGCCAGTGACTGCCTTGCCTGCCTGGGGGAAGTGTTTGCTGCCTTGCTGCCCCAAGGTGAGCCCACAGCCTTCACACTGTTCTACTTCAGAGCTTCCCACTGGGAGCAGATTGAAGTGAATTTCCAGCTGAGACCTCATTTACCTACCCTGTCCTTAACCTCCTATCAGAATCTGGGGAAGTAAAATCATAAAACCAACCATTCTAAATGTCACTATTGCTATAACTTATATTTTTGTGGCAAACTGTCCTTTACTGTTCTCTGCTGCATGATCATTTGTTTTCATCAACCAAATCCCAAGGCCAGCTCCTATATTTTAAATTATTTGTTATGCTCCAGACACTGGGATAAGCACTTAACACATGATCTCATTTAATCTTTCTAAGAAATTAAATGACCAGTCACAGCCACCTGGCAAGTATGGCTGCAAAGCCTGAAGATGAACCTTGAAACTCACCCCAAATTAGTGCCCTGCTCACTCTACTACTGAGTTTCTGTAAATAGATCTGCATTAACAAAAGTACCAATTCTCCTTGGGAAAATGCAATAATTATATAGTCATCAGACATATCACAGCAGCAGCTATCATTATAAAGTACATATCTGGTATTTATTTCTTGTTGTTTCATTGATTTTTGTTAAGTTCAAGTAGTTGTGAAGGATTTACTGAAAAAACATTGAGGTACATTCAAGGTTATTTTAATAATATCATAACGGTTCATTTGTATTCTGTTATGCTGAATGGGAAACAGTTCCTATCTAGGCAACAGAGCCCAACCAGTTGGCTACATTCCTGAGTACCTATCTCTTCAATGTATATCAGGAAGGGAAATGTACTGAATATTTCTATTACTACATTCACAAAAGCATGGGCCTGTTCCCAAATCAAAGGCAACTAGGCTAAGCCAGTACCATGGGAAAAAAAAAATCAGTACTATGTAATATGTGTTAAAAGTCAGAAAATTTTATCCATTGTAATTTTACCAATAAAATAAATCATGTTTGTGCTTGTCCTGAAATAATATAAAGTTGTTCATCTCAATCATATCTGTGGAATAGAAGCCTGGAAAAAAATTAGACCTTCTTGTGTCTTTAATTATTTAGCTTTTAAAGTAAATACTTACGTGAGACTGCTTTTATTATTCACATGCTCACAATAAATATTTTTTATGAGTGCCTCATCAAAAAGAAAATATTTCTTTGGGGATATTTACTGTACTTCCTGGCAAAAGCTTTTACAGTTTTGTGGAAAAATCTGTATATGCCCAGAATATTAGACTTATGAATGTCATCTGCCATGAGTCATTGTGAAAATGGCTCTGCCACAGATGGGTATATAAAACAGATTTCAACCAAAGCTGAAATAGGCCTTATGTGTATGATGCAACTAGGTGTGCTCATTTTTAATTCAATTTTTTAAAAAGAATACCTTTTGCCAAATAAAAAAAAATCACTGCAGGATCTACATACCTATTGCCACCAAGACTTCATCAAGTTTTCTTTATTACAACCTTTGGCTCCCCTGGCTTTTTGGCCACTCATGTTTCTTTATTCTTGTTTTTCTTTGGGTATATTTCTTAGCTAAAATATCATCCTATTTGTATTTTTTAATAACATTGCACATTAAAAAAGATGTGCACATAAACTGCAACAGGAAAAAAACTCAAACAAGATATAACATGACGGCTCCTGTCCTCTGCTGGTTATTAGACTTGGATTCTGAAGGTGGGGATTGGAAGGGGAAGTAGGGAGCCGAACTGACAGCCTTGGAATCATGTGGGATTTTTCTCAGTCTGGTGTTTTGTGTACGGAATAACTACCATAGTCTGTATGTTTGTGCTTTTTGCTCAGACTAAATGAAAACTATGAGTTTTCATTCACAATGCAATCATTCAATCCTGTATTTTTTATGCAACTGAATTTTTATACCATTCTTAGCATTATGTTGTGTTTTCCTGGATCATGCAAAATGTTAAAATGGTTTTATAACCATATTTTATGTACAAACTATCCCATTTGTTCCAAACTTTAATTTGGATCCGAACACTGGGTTTAATACGTAATACGTACAAATTCAATCAGACAATTTTGAGAAAATTATTTTTAGGTTTAGTTGATTTCACCTGAGGGTCCTGATCCGATTCAAGTTTGGTTTGTCATAGCGTGTCACTGTGTATTCCGACTGCCTCTAGGACAAGTTGTGAAATGTCTAAATCACAGAGATGCAGACTGTGATCTATTCTCAACAACCCCTCCCCACCTCCTGCCACCAGCTCCTATAAAGCAGCCATCAGAACTTGGTTGGCTTAGTTTAGATAAGACGTAAGCCTTCATGTGAAAAAAGACTACACCTAAATAATAAGTCTCCAAAAATGTCATTTACACTTGGATTCTGCATGAGATCCAGAAGCTTGTGGTTGTACACATACACACATACTCACTACATTTACATAGTTTTAAATGTTTGCAGTGTCTTCCAATAAAAAAGCATAAATTAGTCCATAAAAAATCTTGCACAACTTTAATTTTAGAGCAATAGACATACAGAAAAATGAAAATGGAAAAACCTTAAGTATGTGGCCCAATCCATTTTCTTCTAGTCCCTCTGCACCTACCTTACTGAATGATCTCCACTTGGCTACCAGTATGGACTTCCTAAGTAGTTTCATTCTCAGAGCTGATCTCAGTGAGGTCCGCTTCACCATCTGAGTCACTATGGCAGTCATCTAATCAGATTCTTCTCCTGCTGCATAACTCTATACCCCCAGATGCCTCACTTGTCCTTTTCTCTTCTTGAGTACATAAGTAATCTCTGTTATGAGAGCTCTAGATCACGGTGTGTACTCTGTTTTATAAATCCTGTACTCATTACTTCTCCATATACCATAATGCAAATAAGTGTTATTATACCCATTTTCATAGAAGGAAACTGAGCCCTGAGTCTGAGAGAATTTAAATAAATTTCCCACAGTTCCACAATTGTCATGAAGTGGGCTTGGGATCAGGAGTCATTTTTCCTGACTTTGAAACCTAGGCTTTACCCATTAAACTCTTTTAAATTTAATTGTTCTTGCACCTCCAATGCTCAATGTATGCTCAAAGAAATATTTAATCTGAATTAAATGATCTCTGTCACTTACTTGTAAATACCCTGGTTATGCAGCTCAGAAAACAGCAGAGGACAGTGCAAGAGCTTTATAACATTCCATAACATAGATAATAAAATGCTGTAAGACTGTAAAATGAAGAGGAAAGCATTCCATGATTTCTGGAAAAGTTTATCTCAAGGCAATGTTGAGCATGTCAAAGAACGCTCATCATCAAGAATATTCTTTCCATCAAGGATACTCTTAGTTTTAGAAAAGCAATTGTTATTGCTGACAGTGAGCCTGTGCTAAAAATTGCATTTCCCACTCCCAGTTTCAGCTCCTTTTTATTTCATGTACTACCACATATGGGTAAGCAAATCACAGCAGTTCAAGCCAGCTGCATGCCACTTACATCTGCAAAACAGTGGGTTCACCAGGTGAGCTCCTTGCTCAATCCACCTCTTTAATCCAACCTGTGGAGAGAAAAATGTGACTTTGGCTCAAGGATGAAATTGTTACTCCACCTCATTATAGCATTCTCATTAAATCTGTTATTTCCACATTATTGCAATGGAAAAGATCCAAGTCAACAATCCTATCCTAGCTGACTCCTCTAATTTGCAGAGCAATTACTGAATCTTTCCTGCCTCAGTGGGAATTTATATTGCCTAGGAATTCAAATTCTGGCAGAGGGGTTGGGGGAGGCAGGCAGGTCATATTAAAGCTAGGCAGAACAAAGTCACTTCTGTTCTACTTTTTTATTGTGGAAAGATAATAGTTTTTACATTACAATGTCATAAATATAAATTGCATTGTTTACTAATTCCTACTTCAATCACTAAAACAAGAAATTACTTAAGCTGAGAATAACATTTCTTATTTACTTGAAATGAGACTGTATGCACTCACAAATATTTTCTTATTTGTTTATGTTGATTGCAACCACATTGCTAGAGCATAACACAACCCAGCATAAAAGACAAATTTCAAAGGGGGCACCTGCTTTGCTTCACTTTGCTTTGCTTTGCTTCTCTCTTTAGCTGGGTAGGTAGGTTTGCAGATAAGGTAGATTAGATAGATAGTAGATAGATGGTAGATGATTAGATAGGTAGGTAGGTAGGTAGGTCGATAGATGATAGATAGATAGATAGATAGATAGATAGATAGATAGATAGATAGATAGATAGATGATAGATAGATAGATGATAGATAGATATAGTTTTGCTGTGACTGAGATTTTTTAAAGTTGGGACTACAAAAAGACCAAAAGACTTGTTTAAAAAGGTAGGTCCAACCCTTTGGAGTGGGAGCTCTGTGAGCTTTATTTTTAGAGCTCTGTGCAGCAGAAGGAAGCATATAGTAAGTTCTGCTGTCATCTCTAGTTCTTCATCACTAAGGGGCTGGTGAGAATCTGTGGTCATGGAACAGACTCAATGCTCATTTCATGTGGGTTTTCTGGGAGTTTTACATTATTTTCATTCTACATGATGCAATCTGGGGTAAAGCCATCCATTTTATGTTTTAGAAACTTTCATTAGTAAGGCTAATCATTGCTTATTCAGTTACTCAAAGCACACCAATTATTGTGTGACCTTGAGCAAGTTGCTGGTTTTCCTAAGCCTTAGTTTACCCATCCATAAAGCAACAGCAATAATAGTGTCTGTCTCTTAGCATTGTGAAAAATAAATGCAGTCATATCTGTAAAGTGCCTGACACAAAATGCTCAAAATATTAAAATTATTGTTATTTAAAAATATTATTATAGTTCTCCCACATGTTATACTTGCTCTATCAAGACACTCATCTTACTTCATTACAATGGCCTGTTTATCTTCCCTTTCATACTGCAAGCTAGAAGAGCATTGGAACAATGGTTCACAGTAATAACTTCATATATAACTAGTGAAGGAATTAATATCTGATTATTGGATCTGTATTAAAGGATTTCTATAGACTATTTTGTTTCCCATCTGTGTTTTCTATGCCTGTTGGCTATAGCTACAAATAGCAGCAATTATTTTTAAACTCAGTGTTGGAAATGTAACATGAGACAATGTCACATGTTCACCAAACCATTTAATTTTCCTCCTTGGCACACAAAATGACTATATTTTCCAGTCCTCTTACAACTCGATGAAACCATGCAAATGGAATATGGATGAAAGTAACGTATATCACTTCAAGTTCTGGCCACAACATGTCACACATATCTTCCCTGCCCCCTCTATCCCCATTTTAAAGCTTTGAAAAGAAAGAGTTCAAGATCGTAGAGGCAAAAGATGGAAAGAACTTAGTTTCCCAAGTCACAACTTACAGGAAAATGACTCAAGAGGCTGTGATATGAAAGAGAAGTTATATTTTATTGGGTTAAGTGACTAATTGTGGAGATTATTTTTACCACATTTAGCCTAGTATAGACTGACAAATACACTGCTTTAAGTTGAGGGATTTTATATTACGTTTTGGGGAGGAGAGTCATCATATATATATATATATCTTATATGTTTAGCAAAACTCTTCTTTTTATATTTAATGCTGATAAACTATCCCCCAAGACAGTAGTTCAAAAGAAACCCAGAATTTCCCTGTTTAATCTCTTTAGAACCAATATTATTCACTCACTCACTCATATATTCATCAGCCCCACTAACGGTTGATGAGTAGGGTCTACGGAGGGCCTCAGTGCGGAGCAAGACCCTCAAGCTGCTGCGGCAACCGAGGAAGGCAGGTCTTTTCTTCATGGAGCTCACTTTATGGGGGGCATATACTGTAGACAGTTGAAAATAATGAATTCATAATAAAATATCTAGTACTGCTGAGTGATACAGTGAAAAATAAAGGACTTTGTCTTATTTCAATGGTATCCGCAATATATAAGTACACCTGGCACATAGAAAACGCTGAAAGGAATGGAAAATAATGCAGGCTATTTGGGGAAAACACTGCCCTCTGCCCTCCTGTTCAGGGCTCAGGACATTTGTGGAGCCACATTTTATGGGTAAAATACTGACTTAAAGAACAGACTGCAGACTAGGCGCTAAGGTGTTGGATCTTTGTGCCATTGTAATAAAGCAGCTCTCATACTTTGCTTTCTCTTTGTCTTTCTACTTTTATTTTTCATCTGTTTCACATTATTTTTGTTTTTATCTCTGTCTTCCAGGCATAAACTCAGGCTGAATTTAGAGACATTATGTTACATAGTATTCTGTTTGTTATTCTCTTCTTTATATTTAATTTTCTCACTGTTTCATTATGACCAATATTTCCTTGGTCATACTATGAGTAAGAACAAGACCATAATAACAATACAATCTCTCTCAGGTTCCAGGTATTTAAGAGTTATTAGTGGATTCTCTCTTTTGAGCTCCATAAATTAGCTCTTTCAGCTATGAAATGCTTTTTTCTCTAGTTTTTCCATTTTCTTCTCTGGCTTTGTGATCACATTCCTGTCATTTTAATACTAAATCCAGAACCTCATTCTTGCTCCTGCTAAATGCATCACAGTCAAACCCTCTGCCTGGTGCTCACACGGCCACTTACGCCTCCATGAAAGAGGAGGAACAGCAAGAACACCGCTTCTCCCCTTGCAGAGGGCTGGCCAGTGTCTGGGCAGGCAGTAAAACCTTAACCAGTACAAATCTTCCTTTCCTGCCCTACGTTTCCATTATCCTTCAAACAAATCAATTCTCTCCTATCTCCGTTTTTAACACAAGTTGTTATCAGAAGTTTCCTTAGCTACTCACCAGCCCCCCAGACAATCAGGCTTGAATCTTTAAAATATCCTTAATTTTTTAATACAATTTCATGTTGTTTTGAAGCTGGGGTTTGTCCTTCTGGTATCCTGGACTGTCTTTGGCCCAGTGTGAGTACACAGCTGGCCCATAATGAGTCCAAGAAGTTCTTTCTATGTTTTTTCACAGAGCATAGTAATTTGAGCTTGTCTTTGGGCAAATGTGAGTCTAGCATGCCGCTTATAAATTTGTGTACAGGGGTAGGTGTGGTCCTCAAACTCAGATGCATTTCAGAATCCCCTGTGTGACTTTATAAAATGTAAGTGTATGGGGCCCCATCATAGATCTTACACTTGAGAATCTCTATGATAAATACCAGAAACTTGTATTTTTCAGATCTCCTCAGGTGATTCTAGGTCCACCAATCTGCAGATTGCATTTGGGAACCATTCCACCAGTGTAATGTAATACTAATTGCATTCTACCAACATTTCTGAAGTTCTTACTTCTTAATAGACACCATGCTAAATGATGGGACATGACTGAATAAATTAGTTTCTGTCCTCAAAATAGAATAGGGGGTGAGGTCTGAGATGTAGAGGAACAATTAGAATAGGATGTGACAAGGAAATAAGAAGTCTCTGTAGCAGTCTCTATAGCTCCCTTCATTTTTCTCTGTCTGTCTTTGCCAGTTTTTCCTGTTGGTCAGAGAATTTACCATTAGTTTCCATGGAAACCAAGTTCACCTATTTTCTTAAGGAGTGTCTGGGTTGTTTTTCAGAAAACGGCTTTATTAGGCACAATTTTTATGAGCTTTCCCTTTCTCCTCAAGAGGACAATAAATCTAGCTGAGATTAAAGTGGAACTTACTCTATTTCCCTATTTTTATTGTTCTGTAAGGCAGCTTTGAGTTCCAGCATTCATCTAATTTTCACTCATTTATTTTTTACATTTGTTTTTCTATGTGTGACTGTGGTGGAGAAAGCTCCATGAAATCAGCCAAGCCAAGTCTAGAAACATCCTCACTGGATTTTACTCTGGTTACTGCAGGGGATCACAACTTACAGGACATGCCATCCAGAGCAACTTTTATTTTCAACATCAACTTTAAATTACATATCTCAGAATAAATCCCCCTCTACCACCACACCACAACCCAACTGTTGCCATGGCAATTCTCTGCTGAGCCAGAGAATTGACAGAGGAGACAGCAGGAGGAGGTGGACAAGAACATAGACTTGGGAATTAGATGACTTTAGTTGAAACCTCAGTTTGACATGTATTGGAGAGGTTACTTTTGGCAAGCTCACCCTCTGAGCCAGTTTCCTCATCTGCAAAATGAGGATAAGAATCTCTACATAATGGTGTTTTTGAGAGGATAAGATAATGCTCAGAAAGCATAATAAATGGTAGTCATTTGTGGTAGGCAAAAAATGGTCTCCCAAAAATGTCCACACCCAAATCCCTGGAACTGTGAGCATGTTCCCTTATATAGGAAGTCCCTGGATGGGTCCACATGCTCTCAAGGCAGAGAAAGAGAAATAGCTGTCAGTGGTGGGCTGGAGCTGCCTGGAAAGATATACAGCAGGAGAAATGCCAAATGCTACAACTGGGGATTTTTTTCCCCCCCAGAGAGCCTGGTAAGCATTTACTAGCATACCGTTAGTTGGTTTGCAACTAGTTAAGTAGGCTCATTCAACCCAAGGCCAACAAGGTCAGGGGAAATAGCTATTACACTAACTCCTAGTGCAAAGCACCTTTATTTTAATTGTCTCTTCTAATCCTGACAGCTGCCCTAGAAAGGAGATACTAGATTATTCACGTTATAAAAACAAGGTGAGGTTTAGAGAGATGAGCTGACTGTCCAAGATTATACCGCGTGATGAAGCCAGGGCTCTTGTAGACATCCTGATGCCTAAGCTCTTGCTTTTTTCTTTTTACACGGATGTCCAGTGCATTGTGTGGCATATCACTGTCTTGAATGAGTATATATTCAATAAATAGATTACATATGCCACCCAGTTTTGGAACAGAAGAAATAGAAAACAATTTTCCTTAGTCAATTTAACTTTCTTGAGGAAAAAGCCAAAGACTAAAATAGACTATGATACTCAGCCCCAAACTAACCTCATGAAATGAGAAAAGAGCCCTGCCTTCCCACAGGTGCCTTTGTGCTAGGCAGCTTGCTAAGTGTGACAAAACTACATTCATTATCTCCTCTAAAGCAACCAAAAACCCTGCAGATCGGCAATTATCGTCCCCCTTTAACATGAAAATGCGATTCTGAGAGGCTAAATATCTTTCCAAGTTCTTGTAGTCAGTGAGAGATTTATTAGAGATTGAAACCCAGGTATGTCTGATGTGCTACACCAAGAAAAAGCTGGGGGTCTATAGTTGGTTACCTACTGTTGTCCTGGACACCCTTAAAACAGGAATTTGTTATTTAACTTTCCAGAAACTGACTAGTATTTCTGATGTGCTGTGCAAAGTGCTGTTCTATTGATGTAATGTCTGGAAAATATTTGAAAAGTGTAGAATGTGATGTTTAACAGGGATTGTTAAGAAAACCCAGAGTTAAAATCCTGACTCTTCCTAGTGGTATGTATGTATCAGGGCAAATTATTCAACCTCTCTAAGGCTTATTTCCTATTCTGTAAAGTTAGAAAAATAATGACAACTTGACAAGATTCTTTTTAGGATTAAAAGATATTATATGTGATGTAACACAATACTCAAAAGACAACAGTACCTCAAAAACATGGTAGCTGGTCTTCTCGTTGCTAGACCTTGCTCTTTAAAACTTCCATCTGGCTAAAGGGAGAACACAAACTCATGAATGAATCCCAGAATTATGTGGGGCATTTTAAACATGGGTTTTTACCATGATTCCACTTTATACAATAAGCAAATGAAGGAAAACAGTAATACAAGCAAAAATATAATAATAATAGAAGTAAAACCAGATTAACTATTCTGTATAACTTTAGTCTAAGAATATTCTAGTTGATGCTTTTCTATACAATATTCTCCCTTGCACCATCAAAGACATTGTGATGTAGCATTTCTGAACCATGTCCAATATTTCTTTGAGATTTTTCTCCCAAGCCTTAGACTCTAATTCTACATGTTCTAGTGGTAGTGATTTCTTGATTTTACCATGTGTTAGAAGAAGGCTTTCAGAAAACAACTAGGGATCATATTTCTTCAAATGTTCCTTAAATAGTTTGTTGGTGAAACATCAAGTGACTGCAGTTATCAAATCATGCTTCCAGAATAACACCCAAGTTTGTGCACACACAGGCAAGGACAAATAGTCACAATTCTCTTTGGCTAATAGTAATTATAACACACTACTTATTCCCTTTCTATATATGCTCATCATGTATGTGTGTGTGGGGGGGGTCTTAGAATTGATAAAATACAGCAAATTGTGAGAAGCTAGGAAAAGGGGAGAGCACTGTGATATTAAAAGGACCACCAGCATTGGAGTTAGGCAAACTGGAGTTTACATCCCAGTTGCACCACTGTCTGTGTGACCTTAGACATATTAATCAATGTCTCTGAGTCTCAGTTCCCTCACTGTAGAATATGGATAAAAATGTATACCGAAAAGGAAAGTTGGAAGGGGTGAATCAGATTATATATGTAGAAGGACCATTTATACACTCTTCACCTTTCCTTCTTCCTCGACTGCCTTTCTGGTAAACCTTCAAGAGCAAGGTGTTTAAAGGAAGAGACACCCCCATGTACACACGTGCTTCTCACTCCTGGCACCATGTGAGGAACCAGACTTAACACTGCTCTTGGGGAAGGAGGAGGAATCAAGATGGATTACTTCAAGGATTAAGTTGGCCTTGATGTACTTCCGGGAAGATAGCGTCGTGAGCAGGGCAGTGGAAATCACCTCCCAAAACCATATGTATTTATGAAAATACAACAAGTACAACTATTCCTAAAAAAGAGACCAGAAGATACAGGACAGCACATAGCCTACAGCTACACCTGAGAGGACTCGGCACCCCGCGAGGCAGGTAAGATACGGAGCTGCGACCTGCCGGGATCTGAGCACTTACCCAGCCCAGCGCACCGGTGGGAGGAGAGGATTCAGAGCCGGGAGGGAGTGGAAGTACTCCCCATGAAATAACCAGCCCCGGTGATCTGCGCGCAGGGAGTGCTGACACACATCACGTGGTATAGTGGAGATTGGAGAGACAGAGAGTGCAGGATCTGAGCGGGGAATATGCCAGGGTGCTTGCAGCCGGCTCCCGGGAAGAAAAAAAAAAAGCACGCACTTTTTTCAGCAGTCGTAAAGAGACAGGAGCCCAGCAGAGGAGCCAGATCGCCCTGGCACACTCAGCCTAGCGGGCTGGGAGTCCTGCAGAGTTTCAGACCCCTTAGCTGGTGACTGGGAAAGGGTGGCTGCACTTAGACTTCCCAAAGAGATCAACAGCCTCTCATTCGTTCCCACCCCAGCAAGAGCTATTAAGGGCCCTGGAGCAGTGCGGCCACACCAGCGGAATAGTGGAGCAACAGCGCCACCTACAGCATCCCCACAGAATCTACTCCCGGTGGGCGTTTTTTTTGTGGTGGTGTTTTGTTTTGTTTTGTTTTTGTTCTTTTTTGTTTTTTCTTCTCTTTATTTTTTCTTTCTTTCTTTCTTTCTTTTTTTAATCTTTTTAAGTCTTAAAGAGCCCAGCTGACATACATGGCACCAACCAGCGACCACTTCTATAGCCATGAAAAGACAGAGGAATATGGTCCAGTCTAAGATCAACTAGACAACCTTAGAGAGAGAGCCTGAGGGGTGAAAATGCACAAACTTCCTGAAAAAGAATTCAGACTAAAAGTCATAACCGTACTGATGGATCTACAGAGAAATGTGCAAGAGTTGAGGGAGGAAGTGAGAGAAGTGAGGAAAGACAATGCAGAAATCAGACAAGCAATCGATGGGCTTAACAGCAGACTGGATGTGATGCAAGAGACTGTTAATGGAATAGAAATCAGAGAACAGGAATACAGAGAAACGGAGGCAGAGAGAGATAAAAGGATCTCTAGGAATGAAAGAATATTAAGACAACTGTGTGACCAATCCAAACGGAACAATATTCGCATTATAGGAGTACCACAGGAAGAAGAGAGAGAAAAAAGGATAGAGAGTGTCTTTGAAGAAATAATTGCTGAAAACTTCCCCATGTTGGGGAAGGAAATACTCTCGCAGTCCACGGAAGCCCACAGATGTCGCAACACAAGGGACCCAAGGAAGACAACACCAAGACACATAATAATTAAAATGGCAAAGATCAAAGATAAGGACAGAGTATTAAAGGCAGCTAGAGAGAGAAAAAAGATCACCTACAAAGGAAAACCCATCAGACTATCATCAGACTTCTCAACAGAAACCTTACAGGCCAGAAGAGAATGGCATGATATATTTAACGTTATGAAACAGAAGGGCCTTGAACCAAGAATATTGTATCCAGCACAATTATCATTTAAATATGACGGAGGGATTAAACAATTTCCAGACAAACGAAAGTTGAGAGAGTTTGCCTCCCATAAACCACCACGACAGGACATCTTAAATGAAATGCTCTAGAGGGAAGCACCCCTAAGGCTAAAAAGATGTCATCAGAGAAAATAAAATCATAGCAAAGAAAGCAGACCATCCAAATACTAACTAAAGGCAAAAAATAAAACACCTAGTATATAAAGAATGGAGGAGGAAGAATAAGAAGGGAGAGAAATAAAGAAACATCAGACGGTATTTACAATAATTTGACAAGAAAGTTAACTTAGATTGTTAGATAGTAAAGAAGCAACCCTTGAACCTTTGGTAACCACGAATCTAAAGCCAACAATGGCAATAAGTACACATCTATCGATAATCACCCTAAATGTAAATGGACTGAATGCACCAATCAAAAGACACAGAGTAACAGAATGGATAAAAAAGCAAGACCCATCTATATGATGCTTACAAGAGACTCACCTCAAACCCAATGATATACACAGACTAAAAGTGAAGGGATGGAAAAAGATATTTCATGCAAACCACAAGGAGAAAAAAGCAGGTGTTGCAGTATTGTATCAGACAAAACAGACTTCAAAACGGAGAAAGTAGCAAGAGATAAAGAAGGACGTTACATAATGATAAAGGGGTCAGTCCAACAAGAAGATATAACCATTATAAATATATATGCACCCAACACAGGAGCGCCAGCATATGTGAAACAAATACTAACAGAATTAAAGGAGGAAATAGACAGCAATGCATTCATCTTAGGAGACTTCAACACACCACTCACTCCAGAGGACAGATCAACCAGACAGAAAATAAGTAAAGACACAGAGGCACTGAACAACACACTAGAACAGATGGACGTAACAGACATCTACAGAACTCTGCACCCTAAAGCAACAGGATACACATTCTTCTCAAGTGCACATGGAACATTTTCCAGAATAGACCACATACTAGGCCACAAAAAGAACCTCAGTAATTTCAAAAATATTGAAATCCTACCAACCAACTTCTCAGATCACCGAGGTATAAAATTAGAAATAAATTTTAGAAAGAAATCAAAAAGGCTCACAAATACATGGAGACTTAACACCCTTCTCCTAATTAATCAATGGGTTAACGACCAAATCAAAACAGAAATCAAAGAATATATGGAGACTAATGACAACAACAACAAAAAGCCACAACTTCTGTGGGACGCAGCAAAGGCAGTTCTAAGAGGAAAGAATATTGCAATCCGGGCCTATTTAAAGAAGGAAGAACATTCCCAAATGAATAGTCTAAAGACACAATTACTGAAATTGGAAAAAGAAAAACAAATGAGGCCCGAAGTCACCAGAAGGAAGGACATAATAAAGATCAGAGAAGAAATAAATAAAATTGAGAAGAACAAAACAATAGAAAAAATCAATGAAACCAAGAGCTGGTTCTTTGAAAAAATTAAAAAAATAGATAAACCCCTAGCCAGACTCATTAAGAGAAAAAGAGAATCTACACACATAAACACAATCAGAAATGAGAAAGGAAAAATCACGACGGATCCCACAGAAATACAAAGAAGTATAAGAGAATATTATGAGAATCTATATGCTAACAAGCTAGAAAACCTAGAAGAAATGGACAACTTCTTAGAAAAATACAACCTTCCAAGACTGACTAAGCAAGAAACAGAAAAACTAAACAGACCAAACATCAGCAAGGAAATTGAATCGGTAATCAAAAAACTACCCAAGAAAAAAACTCCCGGACCAGATGGATTCAACTCTGAATTCTACCAGACATGTAGAGAAGAAATAACACCCATTCTCCTTAAAGTTTTCCAAACAATAGAAGAGGAGGGAATACTTCCAAACTCATTCTATGAAGCCAGCATCACTCTAATACCAAAACCTGGCAATGACCTCACCAAAAAAGAAAATTACAGACCAATATCCCTGATGAACATAGATGTAAAAATACTCCGCAAAATATTAGCAAAGCGAATTCAGAAATACATCAAGAGGATCATACACCATGATCAAGTGGAATTCATCCCAGGGATGCAAGGATGGTACAACATTCGAAAATCCATCAACATCATCCACCTCATCAACAAAAAGAAGAACAAAAACCACATGATCATCATCTCCATAGATGCTGAAAAAGCATTTGACAAAATTCAGCATCCCTTCATGATTAAAACTCTCAACAAAATGGGTGTAGAGGGCAAGTACCTCAACATCATAAAGGCCATATATGATAAACCCACAGCTAACATCATACTTAACAGCGAGAAGCTGAGAGCTTTTCATCTAAGATCGGTAACAAGACATAGATGCCGACTCTCTCCACTGTTATTCAACGTAGTACTGGAGGTCCTAGCCACGGCAATCAGACAAAACAAAGACATACAAGGCATCTAGATTGGTAAGGAAGAAGTCAAAGTGTCACTATTTGCAGATGACATGATACTGTACATAAAAAACCCTAAAGACTCCACTCCAAAACTACTAGAACTAATATCTGAATTCAGCAAAGTTGCAGGATACAAAATTAACACACAGAAATCTGTTGCTTTCCTATACACTAAAGATGAACTAACAGAAAGAGAAATCAGAAAAACAATTCCATTCACAATTGCATCAAAAAGAATAAAATACCTAGGAATAAACCTAACGAAGGAAGTGAAAGACCTGTACTCTGAAAACTACAAGACACTCCTAAGAGAAATTAAAGAGGACACTAACAAATGGAAATGCATCCCATGCTCTTGGCTAGGAAGAATAAATATTGTCAAAATGGCTATACTACCTAAAGCAATCTACAGATTCAACGCAATCCCTATCAAACTACCAATAGCTTTCTTCAATGAACTGGAACAAATAATTCTAAAATTCATATGGAACCATAAAAGACCCCGAATCGCCAAAGCAATCCTGAGAAGGAGGAATAAAACAGGGGGAATTACGCTCCCTGACTTTAAGTTCTACTACAAAGCCACAGTAATCAAGACAATTTGCTATTGGCACAAAAACAGACCCACAGACCAGTGGAACAGAATAGAAAATCCAAAAAATTAACCCAAACATATACAGTCAATTAATATTTGATAAAGGAGGCTTGGATATACAATGGGGAGATGACAGCCTCTTCAGCAGCTGGTGTTGGAAAAACTGGACAGCTACATGTAAGAGAATGAAACTGGACTACTGTCTAGCCCCTTACACAAAGGTAAACTCAAGGTGGATCAAAACCTGAATGTAAGTCATGAAACCATAAAACTCTTAGAAAAAAACATAGGCAAAAATCTCTTGGACATAAACATGAGCAAGTTCTTCATGAACATATCTCCCTGGGCAAGGGAAACAAGCAAAAATGAACAAGTGGGACTATATCAAGCTGAAAACCTTCTGTACAAGCAAAGGACACCATCAGTAGAGCAAAAAGAGATCCTACAGTATTTGAGAATATATTCATAAATGATGTATCTGATAAGGGGTTGACATCCAAAATATATAAAGAACTAACACACTATAACAAACAAAAAGCAAATAATCCAATTAAGAAATGGGCAGAGGACATGAATAGACACTTCTCTAAAGAAGAAATTCAGATGGTCAACAGGCACATGAAAAGATGCTCCACATCCCTAATCATCAGAAAAATGCAGATTAAAACCACAATGAGATATCGCCTCACACCAGTGAGGATGGCCAACATCCAAAACACAAACAACAACAAATGTTGGCGAGGATGTGGAGAAAAGGGAACCCTCCTACACTGCTGGTGGGACTGCAAATTAGTTCAACCATTGTGGAAAGCAGTATGGAGGTTCCTCAAAAAACTCAAAATAGAAATACCATTTGACCCAGGAATTCCACTCCTAGGAATTTACCCTAAGAATGCAGCAGCCCAGTTTGAAAAAGACAGATGCACCCCTATGTTTATCGCAGCACTATTTACAATAGCCAAGAAATGGAAGCAACCTAAGTGTCCATCAGTAGATGAATGGATAAAGAAGATGTGGTACATATACACAATGGAATATTATTCAGCCATAAGAAGAAAACAAATCCTACCATTTGCAACAACATGGATGGAGCTAGAGGGTATTATGCTCAGTGAAATAAGCCAAGCCGAAAAAGACAAGTATCAAATGATTTCACTCATATGTGGAGTATAAGAACAAAGAAAAAAACTGAAGGAACAAAACAGCAGCAGACTCACAGAACCCAAGAACGGACTAATAGTTACCAAAGGGAAAGGGACTGGGGAAAATGGGTGGGAAGGGAGGGATAAGAGGGAAAAAGGGGCATTACGATTAGCAGATGTAATGTTGGGGGGGGCACGGGGAGGGCTGTACAACTCAGAGAAGACAAGTAGTGATTCTATAGCATCTCACTATGCTGATGGACAGTGACTGTAATCGGGTTGGTGGGGGGGACCTGATGAAGGGGTTAGTTTTTTTTAATTAGTTTATTTTGATATCATTATTCTACAATTAAATGAGTAATATTATGGTGATTACACTACCCCCTTCATCAGGTGCCCCCCCCCAACCCCATTGCAGTCACTCTCCATCAGCGTAGTGAGATGCCATAGAGTCACTACTTGTCCTCTCTGGGTTGTACAGCCCTCCCCGTGCCCCCCCAACATTACATCTGTTAATCATAATGTCCCTTCTTCCCCCTTACCCCTCCCTTCCCACCCATCCTCCCCAGTCCCTTTCCCTTTGGTAACTATTAGTCCATTCTTGGGTTCTATGAGTCTGCTGCTGTTTTGTTCCTTCAGTTTTTTTCCTTTGATCTTATACTCCACATATGAGTGAAATCATTTGATACTTGTCTTTTTCGGCTTGGCTTATTTCACTGAGCATAATACCCTCTAGCTCCATCCATGTTGTTGCAAATGGTAGGATTTGTTTCCTTCTTATGGCTGAATAATATTCCATTGTGTATATGTTCCACACCATAATATTGCACATGTAATTGTAGATTAATGATACCAAAATAAATTATTTAAAAAAAAGTTGGCCTTGATGTAATATATTAGAACCAACTTTTGTACTGTGTACCATTGGCAATGAGCTATTATTGACTGAGTAACTATATAAAGAACGCTGTCCAGCGCTCCGGGGGAAGGCAGAGATGGAGGTGCATTACAGACCTGCAGAGTGCTGGATGCAGATGTGATTCTAGTGCTCGACCTACCTGCAGGAGAATAAAGCTGGGTATAAACCCTTTTACCCAAGAACATTCTGTTGTCATTTCTCAGTCTCACAGAATCTACAGTGAACTTGCCAGTGGCTGAACCTTCAGGAAAGACATGTACATTTAGTCCAACACACTGGTTGCCTGAAAAGTGGCATTAAATATGGCACCATCTGACTGACAGGGAAAACAAAAGGACAATGGAGGCAAGGGCTCTGTCCAAGGAGATGCCACTGGAAGTAGTGCTCTCTGCAAGCCGAGGGTTGCAGTGCTCAGACAAAGCAGATAATACCTCTTCAAGGAAGAGATTTCTCCCTAATTAGCTCTCATGTAACTCTAAAGGGAAAAGCACACAGAACAGAACCTTCACTAATAGCTTTATTTTCCTCCTATCAGCAATAGTTTTCAAAGGTTGAAAATATGGGTATTAAAAAGAATATGACCTTATATTCTTCTACAAATGAAAGAACTCTTGGTTATTAGGTCAGGAAACACTGATGTGCCCTCTGATCAGTAAGTACAGAAGGAACAAAGAAGGCACAGGCCTAGGAGCTCCTTAGCTTGCTCCCTCCTCCACCTGACTTCGGACTTACTCAGGTGGGTAGCCTTGACTTTGCTGCAGCCAAAGAGAACTGCTTTCAATGAACAGCCATGACCTCCCAAAGCACATGTGGTCTTACCTGCTGAGGATGAATTATCTGCTTTTTCCTGCCTAGTGTATTTTATCTCATCTTTCAAGAATAAGCTTAAGATCACATCACCTGAAAAGCTATTCCTAACTTGTTCAAGCTAGACTTTTTCCCATCTGCGTGTACACTGATAATAATATTACTAATGATATAAATTTTCAGCACCTACAGTGTGTGAAGTTGTTTTCCTATATTATATAATATAATACTCATAACATTTCTGAAACAAATTATCTCCAATTTTATAAAGGAAGCACACAGAAGTCATGTAAACTTTCCAAGCTGACAGAGTAACTAAGCAGCAGGGTCTAGATTTGAACCCAGGTTTTTGTGACTCCAAATCCTCATGTTGTTTCTTCAACATCATACTTTCCCTCATATATGATACCTACCATTCTACACTATATGTGTGGGCTATGTGTGTGCGCGTGTGCATATTTGTTTTGTTATTTTTGCTGCTAGAATCTGTGATTTTTAAGGTCAGATATCATACCCTTCCTCTAAATTCCCTAATAGAGAGAAATTGACAATATTAGAGGCATAAGTATTTGTCAGTTATATTACCTGTATAAAAATTATATAAGTTGGAATTTACATAATAAATACAGGTGATATAATATTATATTTTAAATTCATTTGACAAACATTTGTTAAAGACCATCTGAACAGGTCACTGCTCTAGGTATTAGACAGAGAAAGGTAAAAATGAAAAAGTACCTGCCTTCTAGGGGCTCACAATCTAGTGAAATTATAGAGAGAATCACCTTCATATATTTTTACATAATCTTACATAACATGAAGAACTATAAAATCATGGAATCTTAAGACTAGAAAAGACTTCAGAGATCAGTTAATTTAGGCTGTTTATGGTATGTATGAGGAAGTAAGGCTGAGAAGATTAGGTATATTGCCTAACATTAAATATATTTTAAAGTTATACCACCTTCACTTTGCTATTAGTTCCATCTCATTGCTGCATATAATTTAAATCCAGGATTGTGCAAGGAGAAATATGTGAGCTCACACGTTGCCTGTCTTGTGTACTGGAAGACATGGCAGAACAGGATTCATGTTTACACTTGAGATTAAACTGAAATAATAGTAAAGATAATGGGGACATCAACGGATGAAGGATTTCAACAAACTAACGAATGAAGGAAGGCAGAGAGGAAAGTGTTGAATGCTCAAGTGCAGTTTTGGAGACAAGCTGGGGGGCTGCAGCCCAGGAAGAGGTCATGATGTTCAGCTGAAAACTTGAATATTTCTGAGCACAGTGATAGCAGATACCATGTAAGACAGGAGTGAGGCATGAAACTCACCAAGAGACTGCTTAAATCCCTTCTGTGCACAGAAGAGTCCTCAAACCCTCACACATGTAAGTCCACAGTGGGTATTTTCTTTTAATTCTTCGAAAAATTTGAAAGCGTCCTGTATAAAATATTTTGCTGTCCAGATGCAATTATTAATATTTCTGGTTTTATTTCTTCTGATGATTACTTACATATAGATAAGACTGCACTTACTATTTACTTTTCTTTAGGCTGAGAGAAAATTATACTTCATTGAACTATATGGAATCACCAATATTCAATCACTTTGACCAAGAAAAATGACAATTATATGGTTCAACTTTGAAAATAACTTTAAAATACACATATAACTTAAATATAACTTTAAATAAAGTAACTTTAAAAATTACACAAATACCAATGATTCCATGACACCTTCCTATGTTGACAGAAAGTAACTACCCTGATTGGGGTGAGGATTTAATAACGTGGGCAATCGCTGAACCACTGTGTTGTATACTTGAAACCGACATAACATTGTATATCAACTACCCTTTAATAAAAAAAACACTATACCAATTTATTCTTTTATCTGTCATGGACAATATGTCTCAGAAAGATTAGGATAAAACTCCCTTTATCTTTCTCTCACGTTTTGTCAGCCAAAGCTTTACTTTTCTTCATCAAAGCCAAGAGCTTCTCTATTTGTTCCTATAGCCATAGTTAAATATTTTAAGCTTTGTCTTTAGATCAATTCTAAAATTTGAATCATTTGGATATATTTGAATCATGTGAAAATTGTGGGTATATTTTAGAAGGTAGTGACACCAGGCTCTACAGATTGGATGTGGGATATGAAAGAAAGAGAAGAATCAAAGATGTCTCCAAGTTTTGGCTGGAGCCATTGGAATGATGGAGCTACCATCAATTGAGATAGGGAAGGCTATGGATGGAGCCGACTTTGAGGTGAAGATATGGTGCTTCTATTTGATTATGTTGAGTTTATGATGATTGTCAAAACTCTCAGTGGAAATTTCTTGTAGGAATCTGTGTAGGTGAGTGTGTTTTGGGTACTGCATGGATAATGAGGAATTCTCCAAATAAACTACCATATAGAATATACAAGGGTGAAAAGATACATGATAAAAATGTTCTAATTTGAACCTTAAAAAAAGTTGAATCAGTCTAGTAACCATAATATTGCTCATGTAATTGTACATTAATAATAGCAAAATAAAAAAAACTTTGTAACAAATATTAAAGATCTAAATAGAGGGATACACCTGTATTTAACAACTTACAAGGTTCAATACTATTAAGATGATTTCACCCCAGAATGAACTAACAGTTCAACTCAGTCTTCATCACAACCTCACTGGCTGTATGCTGCATCTGTGTGACCTGAGAAGTGAAGATAAAGTGCACATAGAATTGCAAAGGGCCAAGAACAGCCAAACACATGCACCCCTGCAGAACAAGGGGCTCAGCTCTGGGGGCTGCCAAGGCTTATTACATGTAACGCTAGGACTCAGTGGGTCACTGGGACAGTGATACACAGAGAGCCTAATGGAACAGCACAGAATCCAGAACAAAGCCATAGCAGAAATGACAGTGCTCATCAATGGAAAAAGACAACAGTTTCACTAAATGGTGCTGGACTAACTGGACATCCATATGGAAAATAACTGGACTCCCAGCTACACACAGTTATTAATTCCAGCCAGACTGAGGACTCAAATGTTAAAGCAGAAGCTGTACTCCTCTGACAAGACAACAGGTGGTGCCCCACCCCCACTAAGGCAGGAAAGAAGATCCCAAACCAGACACCCTTGGCTCCCACCGGAAGGGCAGGGCAAGATGAGCACACCAGTCTAGTTACAGCTAAGAGCTTCCAGGCATCCAAAGATTCCATGAAGAAAGCTAAATCAAGCCATAACTGGAAGCTATTTGTAACATACACAACTGAAAAAGTACTGCTCTCCAGCACTTATTTAAAAAAAAAATCCTAACAAGCAATGAAAAAAAAAAATTTGGACCGTTACAAAAAAGAAAATCAAGTAGTGAATACCACATGAAAAGACATTCAAACCACTTAACACCATGAGGATATAATGTACTGCATAGTGACTATCATTAATAATACTGTATTGCATATTTAAAAGTTGCTAGGAGTAAGTTTTAAGAGTTCTCATCACAAGAAAAAGAATTCTGTAGCTCTATGTGGTGACGGATGTTAACTGGACTTAACTGTAGTGATTATTTGGCAATATGTAAAATGTTGAATCATGCTGGTCATCTGAAACTAATATAATGTATATCAACTGTACCTCAATAAAACAAAAGGATGCAGGTACTTTGGAAACAAACAAACAAAAAAGTTGAATTATAGAGTATAACTATGTAAATATTGCAGATAAGTCACTAATAAAAAAAGACTAACTTATTTTTATATACTTCCAATAAATGGCTGAAAAATAAAACTATATATACATATATTTATTTATTTATTTATTTATTTAATATAACATTAAAAAATTAATTGCCCAGGAAAGAAATATATCTAAAATCTGCATGAAAACTGAAAAACATGATTTAGAGGTGAGTGGTAGTAGAATATGCTATGCCAAAATAAGCCATTTTGGCATAAGAATTATTTTGAGAAACAGCAGACACAGGAGAAACTCTAAAAAATAGTAGAAGGTATTCTTTTGCAAGAAAAATTTGCTATAAAGGAAACCTACATTTGTAAGGGAACCTTCCTATCTGAATCAGGAAGATGATGACTAATCAAAAGAAAATCTTATCAATGGAGAAAACACCAATTTAAACTGTGTAACAAACCTTACCCTTGTTTAATGTACTTTCCTGGTTACCTCCCCACAACAGCCTTCCTTCCCACACACCTTTCTTCTTTTTTCTTTAACTAAATATGATATTTAAGAGTCTTAAGCCACCTCACAGAGTCACTCATTTTTCCCCTCAGTATCTTCTATGTATACATGACATATGCATGTTAATAAACTTCTGTTTTTCTTTCCTTAATCTTTTATTATAGGAGCTCTCAGTCAAGAACTAAGAAGTGTAGAGGGAAAGTTATTATTCCTCTCCTATATTCTTCTACTTCTTAAGTATCCATGAGAAGTACCTAGCCTTTAGTCTGTCTCTTACCACCCAGAGAAACTTTCTAAAATTCATACCTGATCCTTGTTATTTACCTGTTTAAAAGACTTCCATGAATAACTTAACCCATAGAATAAAGTCTAAACTCTTCAGAATGGTGTCCAAAGGTTTCTAAATTTTCATTGTCTTTTTATTTTTCCCAACTTCATCTCTTCCTAATGGTCTCCAAACAGGCTGGGTTCCAGCCATGATCCAAACTTCCTGCTGCTTCCTGCATCACAAACATACTTTTTCCCCTGTGCTAGTGCAAAAATATGTGTTTTGTACTGACCCTCTTTCTTTTCTACTTAGAAAACTCCAACGTATTTTTGAGGAAAATGTTTTATTCATTCATGAATTCAGTCACTTACTGAGTAGCCACTGGTACCAGGTGTTATATACTAGTATATCCACTCTAGGACTGGTCCAGTACAAAATGAAAATATGGGACCTCTTGTTAAAAAATTAGTGAAAATTTCAAGATAGGAACAGCAGAACAAATTAAGCCCAGAATATAGGGCCCTGCACAGCTGCACAGGTCACACACTCCTGAAGCCAGCCCTAATCTGCTCTCTCTTTCATCTAGACTATGATGGTTCACTGTGTGTCCACTGGGAAAAAGTAAAAATCCTAAACTTTTATTTCCTTTAAAGAAAAATTACTGCACAGTAATACTAAAAGTATTAGTAAAGTTAGGTCTTTGCTTGGGGTAGCCTTAGTACATCTGCATTTTACTGTGTTCCATTCTCCTCTATCCTTTTATCATTGCAAAGTTACCAGATATCTAACAGACATCCCCAAGAATGCAGAACAAAAAAGGAAATTCATGGTCTGGTGTTTTGATATCAAGGAAAAATATACATTTATAGTCCCTGACCTTGATCCCAATGATTTTTGTGTCATATTTACTTGCAGGCATAGAGGAGGAATGATACCAATCAATGTGGTTGCTCACCACCTGTTAATTAACCAGTGAGATTATGTGATTGGATTCTTTCTGCATTGGTGAGTGAGCTGAACTGGGTTTTACCCTTTGCTCCATTTACTGGCTAAAAGAGTAAGTGAGATTTAAGCACCATCTAAAGAAAAGAAGGCTTCTAGAGATCAGACTGGCCCTGTTCCTTATCCTTTGCTGAGCATTTCCATAATATATTTAAATGATAAATTGGAAACATTTCTTTAGTTACAAAAGTCTTATTAGCCCAGTAAGTGTGCTACCCAGGAGTTCAAATGAATACAAAGACTTTGAGTATGTATGTTATATGTATATAAAGGGTTTGAAACGTGTCATAGAACACTATAACTAGTCACCAAAAATGTAGGAGTAAACAGAAAGAATACACTTTATTGTCTCTTTGGAGCTTAGAGTCTAGGTGAGAAATACCCTTCCATCTACAAAGACTTTATAATACAATGATATATTTTTCTTTTTTTCCTCTCCCATGACCCTTTGTACACATCTGAATAATACCTTCTGTCATGTGATATTATAATTGTTTGTCTGTCTACCATACTTGAGCTCCTTAAAGACAGGAGCCATAATTTAGACATCTTTTATCACTGATACCTAGCACAGCAGATTGTCAATGTCTATTTAGTAAGGAATGCTTGGGTAAAGGAAAAACAAAAGAAATGGGCATCCAGGAGATCCTTGAACTGCTACGAGCAGTCTGACAGCTCTGACAACCAGCCACAGAGGAGGGAACAGGATCTTGGCCAAACTCTGTAACATCTTGGAAATTCACTTTTTTATTCTCTCAGTGTTACCCTCCACATCTAAAAAGTTTACTTGATATATATAAACCATCTCCATCTCCACTCTCACCATGATATTTATAGGACTATCAATATTTCTCCTGGACTATTGTAATAGCTGTCCACTGGTTTTCCTTTCTCTTGTCTCCCCTAAATCCATCCTCTACTATGATGTTAGCAATCAATTTCAGCTGCAAATCCAACATGTCATTCCCCGGCTCAAAAACTTTTTAGGTATTAGTGATTGCTAGCAAAATTTAGGAAGAACATGGCCAATCAGATGCTATCTGACCTAACCCTTCTGTACATCAGACCCTACTACTCACTTTCTGCTGAACTCTTTGACAATCCTAAATATTCTTGCACTGTTTCTTGACTTTGTACATTATCTAATGATATCTTGTATCTCTCCATTTCTCTGTTTAGGTCTGTTCTGCCCATACTTTAAGACTCAGCTCAGGCACCCATTTCTTAGAAGAAGCTCCTGGTCATTTTCTCCACTAAGTCAACTCAACATCTCTCATTCTTGCACAGTATCACATGACTCTAATAGACCTTATTCATATAGTTAAAATTATCTGCTTGTGTGCTCAGTCATCCGGCAGACCATAAACTTATGGAAGTTAGACTGGCTTATTGGTCTTGCATGGTAGTGATGATATTAATTTCATATTTAAATTTGGTGTGATAGTATTAAAATAACATTAAGTTTGTCTATTATTGTGTGGAAGTATGCTGGATGACTTATTTATGAAATATTTTTTTCATTTAAGAATACACACACACACACATATTAATTTATTCCCATACTATGAGGTTAGAAGATAATTTAGATTAAATGTTTAGTATTATGGAAGAGCTAGAACAATAAATATATTGAATTCTCTTTTTCTTATGGAAAGAAGAAGGATTAAGTATCCTGATTATAAATGAGCCTCCTGGAGTGGCCACCAGTCATCAATGTATTAAGTCATTTCAATTTCTGTAAGAGAAATGTGCTGTTTTGCCAGCACCCTCTGGCCCTATTTTGTAGGGTCAATGAAGTTCAACAGAAGTGGTTATGTGAAGAACAGAATGTATTTGTTTACACTACACAAATTAGGAGATGAAAAGAAGTTGTAGGAAATAGGGAATACAGACTTGTGGTCCTTGTGCAGGGTGTGGAGGGAGGACAATTTGCTTCGTAACAACCAGACTCAGGGCTTTGCTTTGAGGAGCAACAAAAAGGAATGGCAGGGCCCCTGATATGTGTTTCAAATATGTGGTGGGCAACTTAATTCAGTGTTCATATTTAGTATGTTTAACCCCATTTCACAGATGAGCAACTAAAGCACACAGCTAGACCTCAGAGAGTCTCTCTGACTCCACAGCTCACACCCTTCCAGTGCACTGTCCGGCTTCAGGAGACGAGTGTGCTCGGCCTATGCTGTGGCATACATTGAACATTCCAGTCCACACAGTGAGCACAATTAGAAGGCTTAGCCTGTGCTGGCCACTGGGCCACACAGAAATGAAACAGAGCACGCTGATATCCTAGTTGAGAAAACAGACTTATACGTATTATCCCTAAAGCAGACTGTGATGTGTTGCTACACAGGAGAGTACAAGCCTTCTAAAGGAACATTTCCTGTACACACTATTACCTCATACATGTTATATTCTTCTACCATTTCTTCTAAATGATTTATTATTTTCAGTTAATAATTCAGAAGCCTTTTAAAAATGTCATTTATTTAGATAAATATGTAATCAAGGCTGTACCAAATACTGAGGGAGATGAAGCAAAGTGTAAGATTAAATCCTTCTCATTAGGATTTGGTAAAACGGAATGAGATATTAAAGACAGACAGACAGACCTGAATCCTGGTTCAGCCACTCACCAGCTGTGTGACCATTTGCTGAGTCACAAGCTCCCTAATATTCCATTTCCACCCAGACATTTGAAAGGAGACCATGCGAATGGGCCAATAAATCCTTCTCCAGACACCTTTTGGAAGAGTCTCTCATACTCTAGCACAAGATATCCGTACCAAAAGTAGACTGTACTGTACATTTTGAGGAAGCAAAAGTCTGATTTGAAATCAGAAGAAACAGTGTTTGCTGGAATCTGAGTCAACACATCTAGGAGAAAGGAAACCATTTCAAACTGGGCACAGACACATTGCATCACACACACTGCTCTCTGCTGAGAGTTATGACAGAGACGAGTCAGAGCCTCCAACTCTCCATTAATTTCAAAACACAGCCGCTGAAAAATATCCAAAGCAAGTTTCCTGCGAATGTTGAGCTAGGGAACAGAAAAAGAAGAGAGAATTTGTTGTCCTTTCAATCAATATTTCCAGTCTGTGGAGCAGAGGAGTCATCTCTAAGGCAGACTGACATGGGTTCAAATCCCAGATGTACATGTTGTGCAAGTAACTTATTCTATTGACAGTCAATTTCTTCCTTTGTCACCTAGGCTGGTATTACCTGTATTAAGTGTCTTTGTGAATATTAAAGAGGCTATAAACTATGCAGCAAAGAGCCTGGCACATGATAGGCACTCAAAAGATCTAGCATATTCCACTGCTCTGTATTCAGGTTGGTTTTATCCTCCTCTAATTGCTTCAGGCACTAGAGTGATTCTTTAATAGTTTATATGCTTGTGAAATCACTTCATACATATTTTTTACTTGAAGCCAATCTTACTAATCTTTTTGCCTTTTAAGTGCAGACATCTGAGAAGCTCAATAGCTTATTTTTATCATCCATTGACAGCTTCAATACTTTAAAGGAAAATAAAATGAACATATGTAAATATGCATTTAAAATAATTCTTTCAAAGACAAATGTGAACCATAAATAAATATCTGCATCTTTCTTGGAAACCTTTCCACATGTCTGAAATCATGGAGCAGCCAATATACCTATAGATCTGACCCCAAAACCCTACTTACTGATATATATATTTTTTTAATATAATTTATTTTATTATCATTAATTTACAATTACATGTGCAATATTACGATTATTAAACTACCCCTTCATCAGGTCCCCCCCACCAACCCCATTACAGTCACTGTCCATCAGCGTAGTGAGATGCTATAGAATCACTACTTGTCTTCTCTGAGTTGTACTGCCCTCCCCGTGCCCCCCCAACATTACATTTGCTAATCGTAATGCCCCTTTTTCCCTCTTATCCCTCCCTTCCCGTCCATTTTCCCCAGTCCCTTTCCCTTTGGTAATTATTAGTCCGTTCTTGGGTTCTGTGAGTCTGCTGCTGTTTTGTTCCTTCAGTTTTTTTCTTTGTTCTTATACTCCACATATGAGTGAAATCATTTGATACTTGTCTTTTTCGGCTTGGCTTATTTCACTGAGCATAATACCCTCTAGCTCCATCCATGTTGTTGCAAATGGTAGGATTTGTTTTCTTCTTATGGCTGAATAATATTCCATTGTGTATATGTACCACATCTTCTTTATCCATTCATCTACTGATGGACACTTAGGTTGCTTCCATTTCTTGGCTATTGTAAATAGTGCTGCAATAAACATAGGGGTGCATCTGTCCTTTTCAAATTGGGCTGCTGCATTCTTAGGGTAAATTCCTAGGAGTGGAATTCCTGGGTCAAATGGTATTTCTATTTTGAGTTTTTTGAGGAACCTCCATACTGCTTTCCACAATGGTTGAACTAATTTGCAGTCCCACCAGCAGTGTAGGAGGGTTCCCTTTTCTCCACATCCTCGCCAACATTTGTTGTTGTTTGTGTTTTGGATGTTGGCCATCCTCACTGGTGTGAGGTGATATCTCATTGTGGTTTTAATCTGCATTTCTCTGATGATTAGCGATGTGGAGCATCTTTTCATGTGCCTGTTGGCCATCTGAATTTCTTCTTTGGAGAAGTGTCTATTCATGTCCTCTGCCCATTTCTTAATTGGATTATTTGCTTTCTGTTTGTTAAGGTGCATGAGTTCTTTATATATTTTGGATGTCAACCCTTTATCAGATACGTTTTTTATGAATATATTCTCCCATACTGTAGGATGTCTTTTTGTTCTACTGATGGTGTCCTTTGCTGTACAGAAGCTTTTCAGCTTGATATAGTCCCACTTGTTCATTTTTGCTTTTGTTTCCCTTGCCCGGGGAGATATGTTCATGAAGAAGTTGCTCATGTTTATGTCCAAGAGATTTTTGCCTATGTTTTTTTCTAAGAGTTTTATGGTTTCATGACTTACATTCAGGTCTTTGATCCACCTTGAGTTTACCTTTGTGTATGGGGCTAGACAGTAGTCCAGTTTCATTCTCTTACATGTAGCTGTCCAGTTTTTCCAACACCAGCTGCTGAAGAGGCTGTCATCTCCCCATTGTATATCCAAGGCACTTTTATCAAATATTAATTGACTGTATATGTTTGGGTTAATGTTTGGATTTTCTATTCTGTTCCACTGGTGTGTGGGTCTGTTTTTGTGCCAATACCAAATTGTCTTGATTACTGTGGCTTTGTAGTAGAGCTTGAAGTCAGGGAGTGTAATTCCCCCTGTTTTATTCCTCCTTCTCAGGATTGCTTTGGCTATTGGGGTCTTTTGTGGTTCCATATGAATTTTAGAATTATTTGTTCCAGTTCATTGAAGAAAGCTGTTGGTAGTTTGATAGGGATTGCATTGAATCTGTAGATTGCTTTAGGTAGTATAGCCATTTTGACAATATTTATTCTTCCTAGCCAAGAGCATGGGATGCATTTCCATTTGTTAGTGTCCTCTTTAATTTCTCTTAGAAGTGTCTTGTAGTTTTCAGAGTACAGGTCTTTCACTTCCTTTGTTAGGTTTATTCCTAGGTATTTTATTCTTTTTGATGCAATTGTGAATGGAATTGTTTTTCTGATTTCTCTTTCTGTTAGTTCATCTTTAGTGTATAGGAAAGCAACAGATTTCTGTGTGTTAATTTTGTATCCTGCAACTTTGCTGAATTCAGATATTAGTTCTAGTAGTTTTGGAGTGGAGTCTTTAGGGTTTTTTATGTACAGTATCATGTCATCTGCAAATAGTGACAATTTGACTTCTTCTTTACCAATCTGGATGCCTTGTATGTCTTTGTTTTGTCTGATTGCTGTGGCTAGGACCTCCAGTACCATGTTGAATAACAGTGGAGAGAGTGGGCATCCTTGTCTTGTTCCCGATCTTAGATGAAAAGCTTTCAGCGTCTCGCCGTTAAGTATGATGTTAGCTGTGGGTTTGTCATATATAGCCTTTATGATGTTGAGGTACTTGCCCTCTATACCCATTTTGTTGAGAGTTTTAATCACGAATGGATGCTGAATTTTGTCAAATGCTTTTTCAGCATCTATGGAGATGATCATGTGGTTTTTGTTCTTCTTTTTGTTGATGTGGTGGATGATGTTGATGGATTTTCGAATGTTGTACCATCCTTGCATCCCTGGGATGAATCCCACTTGATCATGGTGTATGATCCTCTTGATGTATTTTTGAATTCGGTTTGCTAATATTTTGTTGAGTATTTTGCATCTACGTTCATCAGGGATATTGGTCTGTAATTTTCTTTTTTGGTGAGGTCTTTGCCCGGTTTTGGTATTAGAGTGATGCTGGCTTCATAGAATGAGTTTGGAAGTATTCCCTCCTCTTCTATTTTTTGGAAAACTTTAAGGAGAATCGGTGTTATTTCTTCTCTATATGTCTGGTAGAATTCAGAGGTGAATCCATCAGGCCCAGGGTTTTGTTCTTGGGTAGTTTTTTGATTACCAATTCGATTTCGTCACTGGTGATTGGTCTGTTTAGTTTTTCTGTTTCTTGCTTGGTCAGTCTTGGAAGGTTGTATTTTTCTAAGAAGTTGTCCATTTCTTCTATGTTTTCCAGCTTGTTAGCATATAGATTCTCATAATATTCTCTTATGATTCTTTGTATTTCTGTGGGGTCTGTCGTGATTTTCCTTTCTCATTTCTGATTGTGTTTATGTGTGTAGATTCTCTTTTCCTCTTAATGAGTCTGGCTAGGGGTTTATCTATTTTGTTTATTTTTTCAAAGAACCAGCTCTTGGTTTTATTGATTTTTCTATTGTTTTATTCTTCTCAATTTTATTTATTTCTTCTCTGATCTTTATTATGTCCCTCCTTCTGGTGACTTTGGGCCTCATTTGTTCTTCTTTTTCCAATTTCAGTAATTGTGTCTTTAGACTATTCATTTGGGAATGTTCTTCCTTCTTTAAATAGGCCTGGATTGCAATATACTTTCCTCTTAGAACTGCCTTTGCTGCGTCCCACAGAAGTTGTGGCTTTGTGTTGTTGTTGTCATTAGTCTCCATATATTCTTTGATTTCTGTTTTGATTTGGTCGTTAACCCATTGATTAATTAGGAGAGTGTTGTTAAGTCTCCATGTATTTGTGAGCCTTTTTGATTTCTTTCTAAAATTTATTTCTAGTTTTATACCTTGGTGATCTGAGAAGTTGGTTGGTAGGATTTCAATATTTTTGAAATTACTGAGGTTCTTTTTGTGGCCTAGTATGTGGTCTATTCTGGAAAATGTTCCATGTGCACTTGAGAAGAATGTGTATCCTGTTGCTTTTGGGTGTAGAGTTCTGTAGATGTCTGTTAGGTCCATCTGTTCTAGTGTGTTGTTCAGTGCCTCTGTGTCTTTACTTATTTTCTGTCTGGTTGATCTGTCCTCTGGAGTGAGTGGTGTGTTGAAGTCTCCTAAGATGAATGCATTGCTGTCTATTTCCTCCTTTAATTCTGTTAGTATTTGTCTCACATATGCTGGCGCTCCTGTGTTGGGTGCATATATATTTATAATGGTTATATCTTCTTGTTGGACTGACCCCTTTATCATTATGTAATGTCCTTCTTTATCTTTTGCTACTTTCTTCGTTTTGAAGTCTATTTTGTCTGATACAAGTACTGCAACACCTGCTTTTTTCTCTTTGTTGTTTGCATGAAATATCTTTTTCCATCCCTTCACTTTTAGTCTGTGTATATCTTTGGATTTGAGGTGAGTTTCTTGTAGGCAGCATATAGATGGGTCTTGCTTTTTTATCCATTCTGTTACTCTGTGTCTTTTGATTGGTGCATTCAGTCCATTTACATTTAGGGTGATTATTGATAGGTATGTACTTATTGCCATTGCTGGCTTTAGATTCGTGGTTACCAAGGGTTCAAGGGTTGCTTCTTTACTATCTAACAATCTAACTTAACTTTATTGTTAAGTTATTGTAAACACAGTCTGATGTTTCTTTATTTCTCTGCCTTCTTATTCCTCCTCCTCCATTCTTTCTATAATAGGTGTTTTATTCTTTGCCTTTAGTTGGTATTTGGATGGTCTGCTTTCTTTGCTATGATTTTTTTTCCCTCTGGTGACATCTTTTTACCCTTAGGTGTGCTTCCATCTAGAGCAGTCCATTTAAGATATCCTGTAGTGGTGGTTTATGAGACGCAAATTCTCTTAACTTTCGTTTATCTGGAAATTGTTTAATCCGTCCATCATATTTAAAGGATAATCGTGCTGGATACAATATTCTTGGTTCGAGGCCCTTCTGTTTCATTACGTTAAATATATCATGCCATTCTCTTCTGGCCTGTAAGGTTTCTGTTGAGAAGTCTGATGATAGTCTGATGGGTTTTCCTTTGTAGGTGATCTTTTTTCTCTCTCTAGCTGCCTTTAATACCCTGTCTTTATCTTTGATCTTTGCCATCTTAATTATTATGTGTCTTGGTGTTGTCTTCCTTGGGTCCCTTGTGTTGGGAGATCTATGAGCTTCGGTGGACTGCGAGACTACTTCCTTCCCCAGCGAGGGAAAGTTTTCAGCAATTATTTCTTCAAAGACACTTTCTATCCCTTTTTCTCTCTCTTCTTCCTCTGGTACTCCTATAATGCGAATATTGTTCCGTTTGGATTGGTCACACAGTTCTCTTAATATTCTTTCATTCCTAGAAATCCTTTTATCTCTCTCTGCCTCAGCTGCTCTGTACTCCTGTTCTCTGTTTTCTATTCCATTAACAGTCTCTCGCATCTCATCCATTCTGCTGTTAAGCCCGTCGATCGCTTGTCTGATTTCTGTATTGTCTTTCCTCAGTTCCCTCACTTCCTCCCTCAGCTCTTGCACATTTCTCTGTAGGTCCATCAGCATGGTTATGACTTTTATTCTAAATTCTTTTTCAGGGAGGCTGTGCATTTCCATCCCTTCAGACTCCCTCTCTGGGGTTGTCTGGTTGATTTTGGTCTGAACCATATTCCTCTGTCTTTTCATGGCTGTATAATTTGGTCACTGATAGTTGCCACGTATGTCAGCTGGGCTCTTTAAGACTTTAAAAAGAGAAGAAAAAAAAAGAGAAAAAAAAGAAAAAAAGAAAGAAAGAAAAAAAGAAAGAAAAGAAAAAACAAAAACAAAACAAAAAACAAAACAAAACAAAAAAACAAAAAAAAATGCCCACCGGACGTAGATTCTGTGGGAATGCTCTAGGTGGCGCTATTGCCCCACTATTCCACAGCTGTGACTGTGCCGCTCCGCAGGGCCCTTTATCGCTCTGGCAGGGGTGGGAACGAATAGGAGGCTGTTGATCTCAGTGAGAAGTGTTAAGTATGGCTACGCTTCCTCAGTCGCCAGCTAAGGCGTCTGAAACTCCCCAGGACTCCCAGCCTGCTGGGCTGAGTGTGCTGGGGCGATCCGGCTCCTCCGCTGGGCTCCTGTCTCTTTAAGACCGCTGAGGAAAGCGCGCACTTTTTTTTTCCTTCCCGGAGCCGGCTGCAAGCACCCTGGCGCGTTCCCTGCTCAGATCCTGCCCCTCTGTCTCTCCAATCTCCGCTGCACTGCGCAATGTGGGTCAGCGCTCCCCGCGCAGATCACCGGGGCTGGCTACTACTTCGCGGGGTGCACTTCCACCCCTCCCGGCTCTGAGTCCTCTCCTCACGCCGGTGCGCTGGGGTGGGGGAGGGCTCGGGTCCCGCCGGGTCGCGGCTCCATATCTTACCCGCCTCTTGGGGTGCCGAGTCCTCTCGGGTGTAGCTGCACGCTGTGCGCTTTCCTGTGTATTCTCGTCTCTCTTTTAGGAATAGATGTATTTTCTGTGTTTTTGTAGATAAATATAGTGTTGGGAGGAGATTTCTGCCGCCCTGCTCACACCGCCATCTTCCTGGAAGTCCTGAATAGAGAGGCTTTTAAATTCCCTTATTCTAAGAATTTTTCTTTCAAAGGTTTTATTTTCTGTTATGTTACTGGTTTGGTTCTGCATAAGGTTCTAACCAAATGAAGATGCTGAATAAAGATGACTGCAGTGTGTTAAACAAATGACTTTGTTCTAAAGAATGAAGCAAAATGTTCTTACTATTAAATGCCAGTCTTCTTCAGACACATTTTAGAAGAAGAAATTTATTACCTCTATTTTACAGGTGATCTTTGTATTTGCCAGTCTCTTTGAGGTTTTTTTTTTAAAATAGGGAATAGCTGTAGCTCTTTTTTGAGTGATCACAATCACTTAGTCTCTATGAATACTTCATAGTCTGACCTCCAGGAAATGATTAAAGTAGCATGTGGAACCTTCCTTCTAATCAGTGTTGCAGCGACTCCTTTGAAACCTGTCAGGCGTGCGGAACAGGACCTGATTGTCAGCTGTTCCCTGCATGTGGTCTAGCATCACTCCTGCTGCTGTACAGGGAAACCTGAACCTGAGTGAGGTAGACCAGCCGGACGGGACTAGGTCATACTAAGCATGTTCGTTACTTTCAGGTTATTTTAAAAAAGAAATATATTAAAGAATATTTTAGTAAAACATTGTTAAAATATTTAATATTTTTAAAACTTAACATTCTGTTGAATAAGTTTGCTGGAAGAAACTATTTGGCAGTTTAAAATAACTTAATGAAATACTATTTATGGAACTCCTTAAACTTTTAGGTTTAATCCTAAGCCTGTTTACTGTGGTAACGTCTGCATTTATGGCTCATGGCTTGGCCTTTCTGTCTGTCTGCCAGGACTCAGCCTGAGTGCATCCACTACCCAGCTGCATCTGGTTAGTTCTGCTACCTGCTGCTGTTTGTTCCTTTTTGGTAAAGTAAGGAAAAAGCAATAAAGGGGATATATAATATTCAGTGTCTGTGTTTAAAGAAATATATGCATTTTTTTTCAACAGCCTTATTGAGATGTAGTTTACTATAAAATTTGCTTATTTTAAGTGTACAATTCACTGATATTTAGTATATTAACACTGTTGCAAGTAGCACCATAATCAAATTTTAGAATATTTACATCTTTTCTTTTCTTTTTAATATAATTTATTTTATTATGATTAATCTACAATTACATGTGCAATATTACGGTTATTAAACTACCCCTTCATCAGGTCCCCCCCACCAACCCCATTACAGTCACTGTCCATCAGCGTAGTGAGATGCTATAGAATCACTACTTGTCTTCTCTGAGTTGTACTGCCCTCCCCGTGCCCCCCCAACATTACATCTGCTAATCGTAATGCCCCTTTTTCCCTCTTATCCCTCCCTTCCCGTCCCAGTCCCTTTGGTAACTATTAGTCCGTTCTTGGGTTCTGTGAGTCTGCTGCTGTTTTGTTCCTTCAGTTTTTTTCTTTGTTCTTATACTCCACATATGAGTGAAATCATTTGATACTTGTCTTTTTCGGCTTGGCTTATTTCACTGAGCATAATACCCTCTAGCTCCATCCATGTTGTTGCAAATGGTAGGATTTGTTTTCTTCTTATGGCTGAATAATATTCCATTGTGTATATGTACCACATCTTCTTTATCCATTCATCTATCGATGGACACTTAGGTTGCTTCCATTTCTGGCTATTGTAAATAGTGCTGCAATAAACATAGGGGTGCATCTGTCCTTTTCAAATTGGGCTGCTGCATTCTTAGGGTAAATTCCTAGGAGTGGAATTCCTGGGTCAAATGGTATTTCTATTTTGAGTTTTTTGAGGAACCTCCATACTGCTTTCCACAATGGTTGAACTAATTTGCAGTCCCACCAGCAGTGTAGGAGGGTTCCCTTTTCTCCACATCCTCGCCAACATTTGTTGTTGTTTGTGTTTTGGATGTTGGCCATCCTCACTGGTGTGAGGTGATATCTCATTGTGGTTTTAATCTGCATTTCTCTGATGATTAGCGATGTGGAGCATCTTTTCATGTGCCTGTTGGCCATCTGAATTTCTTCTTTGGAGAAGTGTCTATTCATGTCCTCTGCCCATTTCTTAATTGGATTATTTGCTTTCTGTTTGTTAAGGTGCATGAGTTCTTTATATATTTTGGATGTCAACCCTTTATCAGATACGTTTTTTATGAATATATTCTCCCATACTGTAGGATGTCTTTTTGTTCTACTGATGGTGTCCTTTGCTGTACAGAAGCTTTTCAGCTTGATATAGTCCCACTTGTTCATTTTTGCTTTTGTTTCCCTTGCCCGGGGAGATATGTTCATGAAGAAGTTGCTCATGTTTATGTCCAAGAGATTTTTGCCTATGTTTTTTTCTAAGAGTTTTATGGTTTCATGACTTACATTCAGGTCTTTGATCCACCTTGAGTTTACCTTTGTGTATGGGGCTAGACAGTAGTCCAGTTTCATTCTCTTACATGTAGCTGTCCAGTTTTTCCAACACCAGCTGCTGAAGAGGCTGTCATCTCCCCATTGTATATCCAAGGCACTTTTATCAAATATTAATTGACTGTATATGTTTGGGTTAATGTTTGGATTTTCTATTCTGTTCCACTGGTCTGTGGGTCTGTTTTTGTGCCAATACCAAATTGTCTTGATGACTGTGGCTTTGTAGTAGAGCTTGAAGTCAGGGAGTGTAATTCCCCCTGTTTTATTCCTCCTTCTCAGGATTGATTTGGCTACTCGGGGTCTTTTGTGGTTCCATATGAATTTTAGAATTATTTGTTCCAGTTCATTGAAGAAAGCGGTTGGTATTTTGAGAGGGATTGCATTGAATCTGTAGATTGCTTTAGGTAGTATAGCCATTTTGACAATATTTATTCTTCCTAGCCAAGAGCATGGGATGCATTTCCATTTGTTAGTGTCCTCTTTAATTTCTCTTAGGAGTGTCTTGTAGTTTTCAGAGTACAGGTCTTTCACTTCCTTCGTTAGGTTTATTCCTAGGTATTTTATTCTTTTTGATGCAATTGTGAATGGAATTGTTTTTCTGATTTCTCTTTCTGTTAGTTCATCATTAGTGTATAGGAAAGCAACAGATTTCTGTGTGTTAATTTTGTATCCTGCAACTTTGCTGAATTCAGATATTAGTTCTAGTAGTTTTGGAATGGAATCTTTAGGGTTTTTTATGTACAGTATCATGTCATCTGCAAATAGTGACAATTTGACTTCTTCTTTACCAATCTGGATGCCTTGTATGTCTTTGTTTTGTCTGATTGCTGTGGCTAGGACCTCCAGTACTATGTTGAATAACAGTGGAGAGAGTGGGCATCCCTGTCTTGTTCCCGATCTTAGATGAAAAGCTTTCAGCGTCTCGCCGTTAAGTATGATGTTAGCTGTGGGTTTGTCATATATAGCCTTTATGATGTTGAGGTACTTGCCGTCTATACCCATTTTGTTGAGAGTTTTAATCAGGAATGGATGCTGAATTTTGTCAAATGCTTTTTCAGCATCTATGGAGATGATCATGTGGTTTTTGTTCTTCTTTTTGTTGATGTGGTGGATGATGTTGATGGATTTTCGAATGTTGTACCATCCTTGCATCCCTGGGATGAATCCCACTTGATCATGGTGTATGATCCTCTTGATGTATTTTTGAATTCGGTTTGCTAATATTTTGTTGAGTATTTTTGCATCTACGTTCATCAGGGATATTGGTCTGTAATTTTCTTTTTTGGTGAGGTCTTTGCCCGGTTTTGGTATTAGAGTGATGCTGGCTTCATAGAATGAGTTTGGAAGTATTCCCTCCTCTTCTATTTTTTGGAAAACTTTAAGGAGAATCGGTGTTATTTCTTCTCTATATGTCTGGTAGAATTCAGAGGTGAATCCATCAGGCCCAGGGGTTTTGTTCTTGGGTAGTTTTTTGATTACCAATTCGATTTCGTCACTGGTGATTGGTCTGTTTAGTTTTTCTGTTTCTTGCTTGGTCAGTCTTGGAAGGTTGTATTTTTCTAAGAAGTTGTCCATTTCTTCTATGTTTTCCAGCTTGTTCGCATATAGATTCTCATAATATTCTCTTATGATTCTTTGTATTTCTGTGGGGTCCGTCGTGATTTTTCCTTTCTCATTTCTGATTGTGTTTATGTGTGTAGATTCTCTTTTTCTCTTAATGAGTCTGGCTAGGGGTTTATCTATTTTGTTTATTTTTTCAAAGAACCAGCTCTTGGTTTTATTGATTTTTTCTATTGTTTTATTCTTCTCAATTTTATTTATTTCTTCTCTAATCTTTATTATGTCCCTCCTTCTGGTGACTTTGGGCCTCATTTGTTCTTCTTTTTCCAATTTCAGTAATTGTGTCTTTAGACTATTCATTTGGGAATGTTCTTCCTTCTTTAAATAGGCCTGGATTGCAATATACTTTCCTCTTAGAACTGCCTTTGCTGCGTCCCACAGAAGTTGTGGCTTTGTGTTGTTGTTGTCATTAGTCTCCATATATTCTTTGATTTCTGTTTTGATTTGGTCGTTAACCCATTGATTAATTAGGAGAGTGTTGTTAAGTCTCCATGTATTTGTGAGCCTTTTTGATTTCTTTCTAAAATTTATTTCTAGTTTTATACCTTGGTGATCTGAGAAGTTGGTTGGTAGGATTTCAATATTTTTGAAATTACTGAGGTTCTTTTTGTGGCCTAGTATGTGGTCTATTCTGGAAAATGTTCCATGTGCACTTGAGAAGAATGTGTATCCTGTTGCTTTTGGGTGTAGAGTTCTGTAGATGTCTGTTAGGTCCATCTGTTCTAGTGTGTTGTTCAGTGCCTCTGTGTCTTTACTTATTTTCTGTCTGGTTGATCTGTCCTCTGGAGTGAGTGGTGTGTTGAAGTCTCCTAAGATGAATGCATTGCTGTCTATTTCCTCCTTTAATTCTGTTAGTATTTGTCTCACATATGCTGGCGCTCCTGTGTTGGGTGCATATATATTTATAATGGTTATATCTTCTTGTTGGACTGACCCCTTTATCATTATGTAATGTCCTTCTTTATCTTTTGCTACTTTCTTCGTTTTGAAGTCTATTTTGTCTGATACAAGTACTGCAACACCTGCTTTTTTCTCTTTGTTGTTTGCATGAAATATCTTTTTCCATCCCTTCACTTTTAGTCTGTGTATATCTTTGGATTTGAGGTGAGTTTCTTGTAGGCAGCATATAGATGGGTCTTGCTTTTTTATCCATTCTGTTACTCTGTGTCTTTTGATTGGTGCATTCAGTCCATTTACATTTAGGGTGATTATTGATAGGTATGTACTTATTGCCATTGCTGGCTTTAGATTCGTGGTTACCAAGGGTTCAAGGGTTGCTTCTTTACTATCTAACAATCTAACTTAACTTTCTTGTTAAGTTATTGTAAACACAGTCTGATGTTTCTTTATTTCTCTCCCTTCTTATTCCTCCTCCTCCATTCTTTCTATAATAGGTGTTTTATTCTTTGCCTTTAGTTAGTATTTGGATGGTCTGCTTTCTTTGCTATGATTTTTTTTTCTCTGGTGACATCTTTTTAGCCTTAGGTGTGCTTCCATCTAGAGCAGTCCATTTAAGATATCCTGTAGTGGTGGTTTATGAGAGGCAAACTCTCTCAACTTTCGTTTGTCTGGAAATTGTTTAATCCCTCCATCATATTTAAATGATAATCGTGCTGGATACAATATTCTTGGTTCGAGGCCCTTCTGTTTCATAACGTTAAATATATCATGCCATTCTCTTCTGGCCTGTAAGGTTTCTGTTGAGAAGTCTGATGATAGTCTGATGGGTTTTCCTTTGTAGGTGATCTATTTACATCTTTACAAAGATGTCCCTCATGCTCGCTTGCAGTGATTTCCCCTTTACTTCCCATACAGGTTATTTTGCAAGTTTGTAGTTCAGTTGTTTACAACATGGAAAACATGTTTTCATGGGTTGATGCTAGGTTCTCTTAGTGATCCACCGTGTACCTAACCTATGACAGAGCTGACCATGAGCAGTGAAAGGCCGGTCAGTACTTGAGAGTAAAGAACAGGGGGCCCCATGGCAGCAAAGGGGAAAGGGCTTCTTCCTTGTTTCATGCTTGACCCCCGACAGTGGTATTTTAATGCAGGCCGTTTCTCTTTGGGACCTTTCACTGCTTTGGTGTGTGTGCTTTCCCCAGCCCCCCTGCTGTGAGGCTGCCTAAGCATCACCCTTTATGCCCCAGCTGCGATTTGCCTTCCTCCTCTCCTCTGTGCCTCCTTAATCAAAATGCCCTGTCCTTCACAATTTCCCTCTCCAACAAATAAAACCAACCAATTTCAGTTCTTACTACCTCTAGTCTTGGGTATTATGAAGAAAGAAGGTGAATTTATAATAATGTGGGAAGGATTGATAATTCTGGGGAGATGGAAAGATTATTTGCATCTTTAAACCTGTATTATTAGCCTTTGCAACAAGTGGCTTGGTGTTTCATAAAGTTGACAGAGTGAAACCCATCAGCCAGTGTCATAATTATGGTTGGATGGTGGAATTATAGTAGGAGATGGAGATGCAGAGTATGCACAGTTGCGTTTTGAGATCTGCTCATGGCACAGACTTAGTGTTCTGCCTCCTGCTTTCTAGCACTTTCCCTTATATTTTGACCCTAAGTTACTCAGTCCTGAAAGTGCTGTAGTTGTATTATCTACCTCACATGTTCATTAGGAGAAACAGACAGTGTACCTGGGAGTATGATGCGTGGTGGTGTCTTGTGGACGCAGTAAGGTGGTGGTTTTCTCTGACATGCCCTCCTGGCAGTTTTGGCAGCAGTGACTCAGGGGGCTGAAGGTCTTCAGCCATCATTTGTAAGCTGTAGACTGCCTCTGTTTTTATACCAGACATTGTGCTGGGCCCAGAGCCTACAGAGATCAATAAAATGAAGCCCCTATTCTCAAAGAGATCACCGTTTCTCAGAAAAGAGAGCCAAGACAATTAACTGTAAATCATTGAGATAAATGTTATTTAACAGTGGTGGGGGAATTGGAGAAGGCTTTGTAGAACTAAGTCTTAAAAGGAAATCACTGTTAGCAGTTAGTGTTTTTTCTTGTTCCCCATCATGTTTTCTATTTATTAAAAAAATTGAAAATGGCTTTTTTGTTTGCTCGTCTATCATGATACTCAGAAATAAGAGAAACTTTTTCTCAGAAGAGCATACAATTTCACATTATTTTTTAAATGGTATAAAAGCTACAAGGCAGGTATATTTCATTCTCAGTAAAATTCCTGTTTATTTTTTAGATATATAGTATTTTTTACATTACTTAGATATGTAATTATTCAGTATACCTCATTTTTCCACTTTGTAGTTTCTGTATCTTGAAAGTGTCTCTCATCTCTATCTGAAAGTTCCTAGTCACTTGGTACTATTCAGATTTTAGGTGCATATAATCCCAATTTAAAATTTAACAGTAATCAGGTGCAACACTTTTATTTTTTGGGGTTATAGGATCGCAGCATGGCTGAGAACTTTGCAAGGAGGGAGGAGGCACTGTTCGTTTCACCTGGAACGTGCCTTGTTCTTGGCCCTTGCGCAGACTTTCTCTGCTGTACGTGAACTGACCTCTCAGTAACCACTTCAGATGCCATGCTTTTCCAGAGCTATGCTAATATCCCTGACCAATATTAATCTTTTCCTCTTCTGTGTCCCCCATTATTTGTATTCACACTGCAGCCACTGTACGGCTTACTAGAGGCAGGCTACTTGAAGGCAGGATCTGTGTTTTGGTCTTCTTCATTTAATACCTTATTAAAGATAGATAATACATATTTGGTGATTTAAACTAAATCTGAAAAACTAAGGCTTGATGAAAATATGCTTTATTCTTTAACACCTCTTTCAGGATTTTGACTTTGAAATAAATTCTAGTTACTGCTACCAACATGCAGGTATAACTCATATTGCACTAGGTAGATTACAGCTTGGCTACTATAACAAAAGACCCCAAAATACTGGCTTAAACAAGAAAAAGGTTTATTTCTCCTTGTTAGTCTGGAGATGAACTGTTCAGTGTGGATAGATTGGCTCTGTCATCTTCTACATGGGGCTTTCATATTGGATCCAAGGTAGTGGGTTCATTTCTTACCATCTCCCCGCTAATGGGAAAGGCGAAGAGGCAAGGCGAACACAGGCCCAGTGTGGTTCATAGCAAATCACGTAATTTAAGTTCACATTCCATTGGTCAGAATTTGGTCATGTGGCCACACTTTGCTTCAGGGGAGCCTGAGAAATGCAGTCTCTATCCGGGTGGCCATTTTCTAGCTAAAACTTAGGGGCTTTTATTATTAAAAAGAAGGATTGCAAAATGGATATTAAAAACAACAGTTTCTGCCTCACAGTTTTTGCTTTTGTTTCCATTTTTCAAAATAATAGGTGGATTGCTTCAGGTATCAAAGAACCTGTGTATTTGACTAAGTCATCAGACTTAGCAGATTTTTAAATTCTATTTTCCAACTCTAGGCCTGTTCCCTGACTGTAGGTGATACAGAAGGCTTTATGGAGCCTGCCCAGTGGGAAATTTACCATCACAAATGAAAAAATAGTGGGTACTTATTGTGGCCTATTGTGTTTGAGACAGTCTGTCAAGGGCTGTAGACGTTTATGGGAAAGGAGAATGGAGGGATGGAGTCATAGGAAAGGCTTTATGGAGAATATGGGGTTCTAGGTAGGCCTTGCAGAGGAGGTGGGATTTGTGTTGCCACAAGCAGAGCATTCTAGGCAAGGGAAATGATGGTGTGCAGGATAATTGAGTTGTCTTTAAAGGAAAACAATGACTCTGGTCTGATTGGCTGATTGGCTCCCTGAGTGTGTAAATGGGAGTGTAGTGCAAAATAAGGTTGACTTAAGAAGGATCAAGATTATGTGTATGGCCATGAAAGCAAAAGAGAGAAAAGTAGAAAACTGTTAAAGGTTTGGGTCAGAGACTGAAATGGTGAGAGTTTCATCTGGTAATGGGCTTCAGAATGAATGAATTCCCTCCGTCCCTCCCTGCCTAATCTCTGTGAGGTTACCTGACTTCCCAGGTAAGAAATCTAGATGTTCTGTCCTAGCCTCGTTCTTCTCTGAAATTTTTGACACTATTGACCATCTTTTCTTTAAAACTCTGGCCTTCTCTGCTTTTGCAGTAATTTTCATTTTCTCCATAAGGCTTAGTATGCTACTTTTTTTTTTTTTGCTCCTTCTGTTCTTGGGGCTGCCGCTATCATCTTGAAGGGGTGCCCCTGTATAATCTCCAGGGGTGCCCATGTATAATCTCCAGCCTGAATTTTAGTCCTATATCCCTAATTGCTTGTTGGACATTTTCATCTTGATGTGTCACTCATTTAAAGCAAAATCTTCTGATTCTACAGGTACCTTTGTGCTTTAAATTAAAGATCTAATGCAGAACTTGCAGACATCCTGGTTTCTACCTTCTCTGTTGTCACTGTGTTTCCCAGCCACTAAGTCCTATCAGGTCTTTTCATTTTCATTCTTACCATTGTCATTTATCAGCCCTTTAACGTGGTGTGTCTGGATTGTTAGTCCTCCCCACATCGTATTTACTGGTGTGGATATGAGCCAAGGTACTAACATTAGTGAAGCTAAATCACCTCCTCTCTTCTGTTATGGAGCTTTGTTTCAGTGTGATTGTGATTATGAGAGAACTAATATTAGTTTATTCATACTAGCTTATTTGTGTTGTTTTTAGTGAGATAGTGCTATGGATAACTCAAAGTAACCCAATAGTTGAATTCTATATAAACTTTGATTTTTTTCCTCAGCAGATTTGATTCCTGGGATGTTAAAATAAATTTTCGCAGTTTAACTCACCTACCTAATAATAATGAAAGCAGAAGGAATGGTGCTGAAAACTTGAGTTGAAGACCTTGCCAGGAATGGTCTAGAATCTTGCTGTTCAAATTGTGGGCTGTGGATGGCAGCCGAGCATCACAGGTTGCTTATTAGGAATGCAGAATCTCAGGTACCACTCTGGGGCTACTGAAGTAGAATGTGTATTTTCATAATATCCCCAGGGATGTGCATGCGCATTAGAGTTTGAGGGATACTGATCTAGAACTGATTGTGCGTTTCTTTTAATTTTTCTGAGTTTGAGACTTAGCTGTCATGAAAGTCCTTTCAGTAGGCAGTGTGACCTGAGTTCTGTGTAACAAAGTGAGCCAGACATGTGAAGACCCAGAAAGGAACATCTGGGGCAGAGGAGGCAAAGGCAGGAAAGGGCGTGTGCAATCTTAGTGTGAGTGGGAGTACCGTGATGAACTTGGAAGGGGTCTTTATTAACGTTAACCTGTCCATGGGAGCCAGGATAAACCATTCAGCCTGCCATACGAGGCGCGTTTCATCATGTGGCCTCCTGTCATTTTGTGAAAATTTCCCCACACGCTTTAAACTCTACTCTGCAGCTGTACCAGAGTCCCCTAGCATACCACACCATTTTTTTAGCTTTTGCCACGAGTGTTTCTTGCCATATTCTCTGCCTACTGCCTTTGCTTCCTGAGTGAGACCTGCATACCTTCCAGCAGAGACTTTGTCGAGTTAGGGTCCTCATTGGCCCTTATATATATCACATTATGTTGAAATTAATTATTCTGTTATATTTGAGATCTATGTTGATATGGGCAGTTTACTCATTTTGGCGTTGTGTAATATTCCACTGTATGGTGAGATAATCATACTGTGAACATTTATTTCCAGTGGTTGTAGAAACCATTCTGCTGTAAATATTCTGCCATGTGCTTCTTGAATATAGGTATTAGTTTCTTTGTAGTGTTTTTCAGCCTTATTTGACCATGACTCAGAAAAGCATTTTACAGCATGACTTGATTATGTGTATGTGTATGTCTACACGTATATATGTATTTACTGAATTTTAAAAAAGGTTTAACAAAATTGTTTACTTTTCATGTGATGCACTCATACCTCTTTTTCCTCTTCTAAAAATAAGTACTTGCTGAGGTGGAATTAATGAGTTGTGACCTGCCATTTAAAATACTGCTGTAGGATGTGTTGTGTATGTGAGTGTGTGTATGTGTATATAAATATGTCATTGTGTATATAAACTGGTAACATACATGTATGTGTGTGTAAGCATGAGCATGTGCATGTGAATAGGTTGCTTGGTGCAAGGGTTTATTCATCTAGAAAATTACTAAATTTCACCAGCTGGTTTTTAAATGGTTATACCTATTTATGTGTGGATTGGCCTCCTGAGTCTGTCAACCTAGCTATTTACCTTTCTGTCCCTGGTCTTCTAACAGCACTTCCTTAGCACAGAGTTGGCTAAGTACCCATTGAATAGTTTGGTGAATGAAAATGAGGATTTTGTACCAAAAATTCAATGACTACCATGTTGAACAGCTACTATTTATCAAGGTAATTTCAGGTAAATTTGCAAGATTAATCTTATAGCGTGGATAATCCATTTGTAATTTCAGTTAGGCTTTTAAAAGTCAATCTTCTTTGGGTTCCTTAACTATATTGTTAAGATATGATAGCACTTAGGATATAAAAGTTATATATATATAAAAGAAAGATGCATGGACAAAATTACATTGTTATTTCAATTGGTAAAAAGTGATTGGGGCTAAAGTTTCCCATAAATGAAAACAAAGGTGTTTTTTTATTCCTTGCAGGAATCAATAAAATAGTTTTTATAGCCTCAAGTTGTAAAATATCACCTAACATTTAATTATATCCAGCCTTTGCTCAGTAGTAATAGCCATTTTTTTTTCTATTACTGCTTGTGATTACTGGAGAACGCATGGCTGTGTTGGCTGCTACAGCGTTTTACCTACATGGATGGGCACTATTACATCACGTAAATGATGCTCCCTAACTAATTTGTTCAGTCGTAACATTCACTGCATCAGGAGAATTGCACTGTAGAGAAAAGTTTCCATTTGTATTTGGCTATGGCTCTAGCAGATGTTCTGAAGGGAATCATTCTATTTTAAGAACAAAAATGAAGCCACACTTGGAGTGCATGGAAAATCTTTTGTTTTCCTATCAACCTCACTGCCCTTTTAGGAGTTATTTTTGAGGAAAGTTAAGAGACAGTTGTTCTGCAGACCAACGTAGATACCTCTAGAAGAGGAAAATACTGTATTTTGATTTTCAAAATTTATTAATATGACAATAACTTTAAGTAGTGCTTTAAAATTCCCAAAATATTTTCCGTACAAGTCTCGACTAAGTAATGAGGGCACCCAATCCTAACTCCATTTAACAAATGAGAACCTTGTGCTCAGTTTGTTACTAATCCAGTGTAATCGATGCAGCTCAAAGGTGGCCAGGTAAGTTGACAGTAGGGTCTTTTGGCTTCTCATTCATTTTGACACTGTTCAAATCAGACAGATAATTTAAACAGAGCATGTCCCAGATGTTTGTCAATTTATATAGGTATCAGTTCTCAAATTTAAAAGCAGGTGATTTGGTATATATTGTGTGTGCATAACCTTCCTCCTAAGCAGTTTTGGGGTGTGTGTTTAGTTTTCTGCATTTTAATTACTAGCTTCAATGTTACTTTTGTAGATTAACTTTCACCTTTAGATAAAAAATATGTCCTTAAAACAGAAGCCTAAATTTTAAAAGAGCCTGTTTTTTATTGATATCTCTGTATATATATCTTCACAGTCAACTAATTTATAGAAATCTTTTAGGTATAAGCTTCTGAATATTTGACAACAACTATTACCTTTATTTTTCCATTTTTACTTTAATTATACAAGCAATATGGGAAAATAATCATAAGAACACTTAAAATTACCAAGAAAACATATTGAAAGGTATGAAGAATAGTACAGTTGAGGCTTGTATTCATATATTTATTTTATTAAGGTATCATTGATACACAATCTTATGAAGGTTTCGCATGAGCAACATTGTGGTTACAACATTCATCCATATTATCAAGTCCCCCCCACATACCCCACTGCAGTCACTGTCCATCAGCATAGTAAGATGCTATAGAGTCACTACTTGTCTTCTCTGTGTTGTACTGCCTTCCCTGTGACCCACCTATATTATGTGTGCTAATCATAATTCCCCTTAATCCCCTTCTCCCTCCCTCCCCACTCCCTTCCCTTTGGTAATGCTAGTCCCTTCTTGGAGTCTGTGAGTCTGCTGCTGTTCTATTCCTTCAGTTTTGCTTTGTTGTTATACTCCACAAATGAGTGAAATCATTTGGTACTTTTCTTTCTCCACCTGGCATATTTCACTGCGCATAATACCCTCTAGCTCCATCCATGTTGTTGCAAATGGTAGGATTTGTTTTCTTTTTATGGTATTTTATGGTATCATATATCATATACGTCTTCTTTATCCATTCGTCTACTGATGGACACTTAGGTTGCTTTTATATCTTGGCTATTGTAAATAGTGCTGTGATAAACATGGGGGTGCATATGTCTTTTAGAATCGGGGATCTTGTTTTCTTTGGGTCAATTCTTAGGAGTGCAGTTCCTGGGTCAAGTGGTGTTTCTATTTTTAGTTTTTTGAGGAACCTCCATATTGCTTTCCACAATGGTTGAACTAATTTACATTTTCACCAACAGTGTAGGAGTTCCCCTTTGTCCGCATCCTCGCCACCATTTGTTGTTCCTTGTCTTTTGGATGTTGGCCATTCTAAGTGGTATGAGGTGATATCTCATTGTGGTTTTAATTGGCATATCCCTGATAATTGGTGATGTAGAGCATCTTTTCATGTGTCTGTTGGCCATCTGAATTTCTTCTTTGGAGAACTGTCTGTTCAGATCCTCCGCCCATTTTTTAATCAGGTTATTTTCTTTTTGGGTGTTGAGGCATGTGAGCTCTATATATTTTGGGTGTTAATCCCTTATGGATATGTTGCTTACACATATATTCTCCCATACTGTAGGATGCCTTTTTGTTTTGCTGATGATGTCCTTTGCTGTACAGAAGCCTTTTAGCTTGATGTAGTCCCATTTGTTAATTTTGCTTTTGTTTCCCTTGCCTGAGGAAATGTCTTCAGGAAAAAGTTGCTCATGTTTATATTCAAGAGATTTTTTGCCGTTGTTGTCTTCTAAGAGTTTTATGGTTTCATGACTTACATTCAGGTCTTTGATCTATTTCGAGTTTATTTTGTGTATGGAGTTAGACAATAACCCAGGTTCATTCTCTTACATGCAGCTGTCCAGTTTTGCCAACACCAGTTGTTGAAGAGGCTATCATTTCCCCATTGTATGTCCATGGCTCCTTCATCGTATATTAATTGACCATATATGTGTGGGTTTATATCAGGGCTCTCTATTCTGTTCCATTGGTCTATGGGTTTGTTCTTGTGCCAGTACCAAATTGTTTTGGTTACTGTGGCTTTGTAGTAGAGCTTGAGGTCAGGGAGCATAATCCCCCCAGCTTTGTTCTTCTCCTCAAATTGCTTTGGCTCTTCAGGGTCTTTTGTGGTTCCATATGAATTTTAGAACTATTTGTTCTAGTTTGTTGAACAGTGCTGTTGGTATTTTGATAGAGATTGCAATGAATCTGTAGATTGCTTTAGGCAGGATGGCCATTTTGACAGTATTAATTCTTCCTATCCATGAGCACAGGATGTATTTCCATTTATTGGTGTCTCATTTAATTTCTCTCCTGAGTGTCTTATAGTTTTCAGAGTATAGGTCTTTCACCTCCTTAGTTAGGTTTATCCCTAGGTATTTTTTTGTTTTTGATGCAAGTATAAATGGAATTGTTTTCCTGATTTCTCTTTCTGCTAGTTCATCATTAGTGTATAGGAATGCAACATATTTCTGTGTATTAATTTTTTATCCTGCAACATGGCTGAATTCTGATATTCTAGTAGTTTTGGAGTGGATTTTTTAGGGTTTTTTATGTACAATATCATGTCATCTGCAAAGAGTGACAGTTTAACTTCTTCCTTACCAATCTTGATGCCTTTTATTTCTTTGTGTTGTCTGATTGCCGTGGCTAGGACCTTCAGTACTATGTTGAATAAAAGTGGAGGGAGTGGGCATCTTTGTCTTGTTCCCAGTCTTAAAGGAAAAGCTTTCAGCTTCTCGCTGTTAAGTATAATGTTAGCTGTGGGTTTGTCATATATGGCCTTTATTATGTTGAGGTACTTGCCCTCTATACCCATTTTGTTGAGAGTTTTTATCATGAATGGATGTTGAATTTTGTCGAATGCTTTTTCAGCACTTATGGAGATGATCATGTGATTTTTGTTCTTTTTGATGTGATGTATGATGTTGATTGATTTTCAAATATTGTACCATCCTTGCATCCCTGGAATAAATCCCACCTGGTAGTGATAGATGTTCTTTTTGTTGTATTTCTGAATTTGTTTTGCTTATATTTTGTTGAGGATTTTTGCATCTATGTTCATCAGGGATATTGGTTTGTAATTTTCTTTTTTTGTGGTGCCTTTGCCTGGTTTTGGCATTAGAGTGATGCTGGCCTCATAGAATGAGTTTGGAAGTATTCCCTCTTCTACTTTTTGGAAACATTAAGGAGGATGGGTATTAGGTCTTTTCTAAAGTTTCTATGTCTTTCTGGAATTCCTCCTTGAGATCTTGAATACTTTTTGTAGCTCTGTGAGCATGTTTATGATTTTTATTTTGAAATCTTTCTCAGGAAAGTTAGTGATTTCAGTTTCACTTAGCCCTCTTTCTGTTTTTTGACAATTGTGGTTTGTACAAGGTTTTTTGCCATTTTATATTTCTAATGATTATTATGAAATAATAACTTTGTGTAGGCGGCACCCTTTAGTGCCCAGAAGCTCTACTCTCTGGAGCTGCCCAGATCTTGGAGCAATGGTGCAGGTTGCAGGCATGCAGCATCGGCGCCTGTCGGGAGGAAAGAGCTCTTTCCTGCTTCCCTGCCACAGTTCCTCCCTCTCCTGCCAGGGCCAGTGGGCCTCTGCGTTAGGCCCCTGTAGCTGCTGTAGGTGGGTCTGCCCTCCGGCTGGCCTGGTGCAATGGCAGGGGCAGCAGGTTTGTGAGCAGGTTCCAGCCAGGACGAAGGAGCTGCAGGCTGTGTGTCACAGTGGGAGGCCTCAGAGCTGTGTTGGCAGCCAGGGGATGGAGCACTTGAAGCTCCTGAAAGTTCCCAACCTGCTGGGCTGAGTGTGTCAGGATAATTTTGTCCACCTGTCCTTTCTCCTGAGCAGCAAGCTTTGTGTAATCCTTGACACTTTAGCAGCCCTCTCGCTGTTGGGAAGTCTTTCAAAGTGTCCACCTTTCTCTTGTCCCAGAGCAACTGGTTGTGGGTACCTTCTCTCCTCAAACGGCTGTAATCTCAATCTCTCTGAGTATTCCGCCTGTCTTTGCTTTCCAACCCCTCTAATCTCCAGAGCACAGTGCAGTGTGGGTTTGTGCTCCGGAGTAGATCTCCAGGGGTGGGTGTATAGCAGTCCTTGGCCTCCACTCTCTCCCCACTCCGTTTCTCTCCCTCCCACTGGTGAGCTCAGGTGGAGGTGGGGGGACTTGCATCCCACTGGATCGTGGCTTTGCTGCTTTACCCTTTTCTGTGAGGTCTTCTCTTTTCCCCAGATATAGGCAATCTTTGCAGTCTTTGGACCGCTTTTTCAGGATTAGTTGTATTTGCTGTATTTTTGTGTTATATGTGGTTTTGGGAGGAGGTTTCTGCCTCCCTTCTCACGCCACCATCTTTTTCCCTGGAATCAAGGCTTGTATTCTTACATGAGTTTATCTATAGTGTTCTTCAGGCCCCAAAACTAACATTTTATAGCATAGCTCAGTTTGGCTGTAACCTTTCTTACTCACAGGGTTATATTTGAGATTTAAGTCTTCTTGAAGCAATTCTTATTGTTTCTCATCCTTGCTAATACTATTAATTGATTTAAAAAATTTTTCCCAATGTGTTGAATACAAAATGGGGGTTGTTGAATAATAAATGACATTTTCCTGAATTATCAGTGAGGTTGTGCATGCTTTTATATGTTTATTGGCTACACATTTCTTGAGTGAATTATCCATTTTTGATTAGGTTGTTTGTCTATTTCTTACTAATTTCTACATTTCATTTTTAAAATCTCTTTGATTTTCATTTATTTGGTTATCTTTTAAGCAATACCTTTTACATTTAATAACTTATTTTTACTATAAATATTAACTATGGCAATATGCTGAGCAAAAAAAATTTCACATAAATTAGTTTTAAATTCTTATATTTTGGGGAAAGTTTCTAGGAAAACAAAATTAGCATAAACTCATTAATTCTTTTGAAGGTTGGTTTCTGACCTTTTAGTATAGCCAATGCACATGTCTTCCTAGGAAGCCAGTGCTGTTGCCACTTTAAAATTGGGGCATGTGAATTCTATAAGCCTCCATTATTTCTGTATAAAAACACAGAATACTTATGCTGTCTTGATATTTAATTTAGTTTTTAATGTTTGCTTTTCTTTACTTCTCCTTAATTAGGTCCCCGCTGGGCTTCCTGGAACATTGGTGTATTTATTTGCATCAGATGTGCTGGAATCCATAGAAATCTTGGAGTTCATATATCCAGAGTGAAATCAGTCAACCTAGACCAATGGACACCAGAACAGATACAGGTAAATATTTCCTTACTGAGAAATTATTAAAAATATTAAAAATAAAATTTTATTTATCTGTACCTAAGGATTAACATTGAAAAATAGCATATGCCATATAAAATTTCTGTGTGATTTAAATTGTCAATTCACAAGTATTTGTTTTTTCTTGGGTTTGAAGTGAATTCAGGTTTTTTGATCTATTTTTATCTAAAATGTTGATTGTGAAGTATTTAAAAAATTTCTTTTCCTTTTGTTGAAATTTGCCAGTATAACTCCATACATGGTCTGTTTTGTTTTCCTGTCGGTAGAGGGAGCCTGGGTAAAGATTAAGAACAGGCCACCTCTAGCCTAAGAACTAGCCTGAAGGGTCTGTCTCCCTTCTGGACAGAAGTATTCCTGATTTTCCAACAGGGCTTAATAGTTGGAAGACATTCCAGTTAGCAAATGTTGTGATGCCTAATTGGGACTTTGAGTGCTTTTGCTTTGTTAGAGATAACATTTATAATTTTAAGGGTTTGCCATTTTTCCAGCATGACAGTCTTAAATTCTCAAAACACACTTTCTAATCATTAAGGTTGACTGCTAATGTAAAAATGTTTATTTCTGTTTGTTTTATTTTATAATTCACAGTGAAATTGCACCACTTTTTCTTAAACCCTTTTCAGATTACTTGAAGTCATTTGAAGGCTGAGTAAAGAAATATATATGTAGCTGAACCTCAGTGATACTCACACATACCTCACAATTAGAAAAAAAACAACACAAAAATTGGCATGGTGGATGAGGTCAGGGTAGAGAGAGTAGAATAGATGCTGCAGGAGTGGGTCATAAAGAAAAGATGTACAGATTTGGTTAAAGAAAGTAAAATTTCTATACAGAAGACATACTTATGCCAAATGGAGCAAAAACTTAAATAATAAAAAAAATTAAACCTCAAAAATACTCAAAGGAAAAGACATCTTCAGGCTTTAAAGTTAAGCAAAATTTATTTAGTTCAGTCTTAAAGAAGTTTTTAAGCCTTCTTCTGGTTAGGGCATAAAAGGAAATATGATGTGCATTTTCAAGGTCCTTGAGAAAATTTACTTCTTATATCAAGGAAGCAGGGCTTTTTGAACATTTCGTATTAAGGCAACGTTCTTAATAGCATCCCTGTAGTGATTGTGGTGACAAAGATTTCATGTTTTTAAGTGTCTTCAAGAAAATGTGAAGTGTAGCTTGAGAATGTTACTTCGTGTTTGTAATGGGTTGTGGGGGTACAAAACATTCAAGACCCAAAGTGTACTGCCTTTTTAATGGTTCATTTCAAACTAAGGACAGAACATGAACTTCCTGGACAATTCAGTTCTCCAGAAATTGTATTTTTCCTGACCAGCCGGTTTAAAGGAGTTGAAATAGCAGGTTACTTGAGGTGGGCACTGTTCTTTTCCTGTAACTTGGAGCAGAACTCCCCAGTTGGAGGGCAGCTGCTGACTGGTTTTCTGTGGAATAGTTTACAGATACACAGCAAGGTACTATATTACTAAAAATGTAAGGATTTTGAAAACAATTATTAAGTAATATGCAGTCTTTGAAATTTTACTGGAACACTATTTGTATGGTTCTAAATGTCAACTTATTGAAATAAGAATTACTATTTTGGAATGCAAGGCAGTTTTGATTAGTACTTGTTACCAGAGAATGCTCTCAATGCTCCATGTACCACAGAGTTTTTCCTCCAGGTGTTCTGTTGTGAGAAATAAGTTTTAGGGTGCACTCAAAAATGACATGAGGAGACAATAAGTTTTACTTAAAAAAAAGAAGTAGAGAAAGCTCATCACACATATGTCCCATCCAGCATTCTGGCAGGCCTTGTGGGTACTTGAAAGCAAAGCCAGAATTGTTCTTTGAAAATCGTTCTGGGACTTCTGTGCAACACAGTCAGTATGTAATTGGTGAAGTTACCCCAAGTTCCATACTATACCAAGTTCCATACTATAAATTACAAACTTCATGTTAGCCTTCAAGGCAACTGATTCTAGAGAGGAAGTACAACAAAGCGATTAAGAAAGTTGTCTGTAGAGTCAGAGGTCGGAGTTGGACCAAGGTGGTCTTGACAGAATCCTTAACATCAGGGAATAGTAAGAGCACCTGCTTCTGTACATTACTGTGAAGATCCAAAAAAGCTTCTGTGGGTAAAGTATTTAGAACAGAATAGTGTTAGCTTGTCAATCATTAGTAGTAGAAGTGCATTTATTCATTAGGTAAAACCCTCAGTGGTGCTGCCTTGAATATCTTTTGGACATTAAGCAGTTCAGCTTCTTAGTGATTCTACTATGATGAGTTGGTTGCTAAATGCACTACCAGAAAATAAACAAATTGACTCACTGTGTGGTACTGAATGTGAGTGAATTACTTTTTGAGAATATTTGTGAAATAGAATTAATTCATTTTTAATGGTGTGGGATGTTTAGACATTTTGAGAAGAATAGTTAGGTAATTGCATATGTTGTCTATTAAGGTTGCTCCTTATTCCCATTTTAGCATATCCTTTTTCCTGAGGTGGTACATATGTTCCCTATAAATCTGATTTTGGTTATACCTGGGCCTTTTTTTTAATACTTAAAAAAATTGAGATATAATTACAGAGAGAACAATTTACAAGCTTAAGTGAGTCTCCTGTATCTTGGCAGATGTCTGACCTGTGTGACCAACACCTGAGTGACAATAACCGAGCGTTTCCATCACACTGGAAAGCTTCCGTGTGCCAATCTGTAGTCAGGAGCCCGGGGCAACCACTACACGGGCCTCTGTGTCCTTAGGTTGCTGTACTTGGAAATTTTTATATTTTGGAGTCCATGCTTACTAACTCTAAATGTTAATTCAGACTGTAGAAAGTGAAGAGCACAGTGTGATTTAGTGTTTCTTATTCATATAATATTTTATGAGAATTTCTTTGATATAAGAATGCTTGGGAGATGTTTACTAATAGAAGTAAGAGAACTACTTTGACTGCATATAGTTCTACCTTGTCTTTTCCCTACCCCCACTCCCAGTGTTTCATGAGAATTATGTTTCTGATTATGTATACATATGATACTTCATATTAGTTACATATTTTAAGATCTTTTATTAGTAAATGTGGCAATGTGATTTAATCTTTGAGCCCTGTCAAGCTATTAAATAAAAATATTTTTTCTCTGTGTGTAACTCTGTAAAATGTAGCTCCTTATTGAGTTTTGCCTCAAGGTTTCTTACTAATATTTTATACATATATATGTACCATATTTATATCAGCTACTTTATATAGATGTTGTGAGTGTGTGAGTCAGTTTTAGAGCATCTGCCACACCATAGCGGTGTTAGAATTGTTGTACGCTTATTTTACAAGAAAATAATTTATCTACCAAAACTTACTTTGATTTTTATTAGCACAGAAAAGAGTGATTCACCTTAAATTTTAATCAGAATTCTTTCATGGACAGATTTAGATGTCTTTGATCTTGGCTTTATTGCCAGGCACTTCTCAAATTTTTGGAAAGAACCAATTTGTTTTACTTTTATAAGTACTATAGCCTTATTTTTTATTTTGTACTTATTTGTTAACTCCAAGTCTTGATTACCACTTTTCCCCATTATTGAAAAAATTCTTAAATTTTCATTTTTCAGTGCCTGTATTGAAGGAATTAAAATGAGGAATACCTAGTTTTATTACACAGGAATATTACCTGTGCTCTTAAGTTTCTTAACTTGCTCTGTACAGAGTTTTGTAGATTGTGCTGCCTAATAAAACATGTTAGCTAGACTTTGTCCATATTGGAAAGTATACTCCATATATTTGTCTTGATAACTTTTGGACCACTTTTAAAACCTTATGTATCTACAAATATTTTAGTATTCTTGTCTTGTAGACTAGTGTCATTTACCTGCCATATGGCACTGTTGTCTCAGGAACACCAAGGCCACACAAGTAAAGCTCACTCATTTATAAAACACATCATGGGTAACTTTGTGTGCACAATGGCCCAGTCTCCATAGTCATATGATTTATCCTTAGTGAACTTGCCTTCAGTATTTTGTAGGCATTTTTATTCCCTCTATTCATATCTTTACTGATACTTCAGCTCTGACTACATTTTGGGCTAGAAGAAAAGGTTTCTAAACCCAGGTCTTTCCACAAAAGAATTGAAGCTGTGTTCCCTCTTATTCTGCCTGCAACCAACCTCTGAATGTTTCTGCTTTTACTTCCAGCTCTTTGTGCCCTTCTTTTAGGAACAGAGTAGAAGGTGGTGGTTGCTAGTTTCTTTGCATTTATTTTCATTCTCAGCCTTCTTTCCTGCTTTTTCCATCTAATTAAAGAATTTATGCTCACTTGGAGACATCTGTTTAAACTCTTCTTCTTGAAACACATTGCTCACACAACTCCCAACCATAAAAAAGTCTCCCTCGTAGCCTCTTTCCCCCACCATATGCTGCTTGATTCTGCTGTGCACATTTATTCATTTGTTTGCTTGTTCAGCCAGTGAGCATATTGAGAACTCACAGTATGTCTTCCAGGGAGTAGCTCTTACCCTACTTTAGCAGTTGCATTTCTTGAGCAAGGTCTTTACCTGCTGTTTAATTTCTTTATTATACTTTTGCCTCTACGGACTCATTTCTATTCCCATCATTCTGCTAAGTTTGCACTCACAGAAAAATACTAGTTACCCCAGTGGTCAAATCCAGCTCTCCATCCTCCTCTTCCTTGATCTTCTTGCTTCACTGGACACTAACCACTGCTCTCTTGAAGCTTTTTCTTTGTAAAAGAAGCTAAAGTTGCTATCCCACATCTTTCATTTGCTTATTTAGTCTGTATATTTTTTACTGTTCTGCTTTTCCTGCCTGCTGGAGATTTTGTACAGTTTTGCCGTTTTCTTAGGAAGGCTCATCTCATCTCACAGATCCAGTTGTCCTCTCTCTGCAGACGGTCCTCCCCTCCTTCCAGTAGCGCCTTCTACAGTGAGTTCCAGTTTTTTAGATTGTCTGTTAGAAACATTTGGTGTTCATAGGTTTTATCATTCTTAAGAAGCCTTGGATATACTTGGCATGAAGTGATTGGGAATTTTCCCAAGTATCAGTTTTAATTGTATGTTCTGTGAGGCTGGAGACAGCCAGTTAGGTTGATTCTGTGGCACTGGAATTTCAACATGGCTGTTACGTCGACCACTTATCTTTGTATGCTCATTAGCTCTTGTGAAGTAATTAAAAATCTTGTTCCTTTATGCAAAATGCTTTTCAATGAAACAAAGAAAGCTAGCTGTTAATGCAGTCATAAGAGAAAGGAATAGATGTGATCGATCATGGGCATTTTTTTTAAAGATAACATTGTGCATTTGAGTAAAGAGTAAAGTATCAGAGTTAACATTGCTCTGACAGTATCAGCAAGCCTGTGTATGTTCCATATGGAAACAGGAAAAAAGGATTTATGAAATTGTTTCAGTGTTTCATTGTGGGAAATTTTGGCTACAGTCATAGTAACATGTAGCATTTGTAAATGTTAAGATTGGTAGGTATTTATTTACCTGCAACTTGACAAGTTTGAAAGTTAAATAATTATCTGGTTGTCCAGACTGGCTTTCTTCCCTAGTTAATGTCATTGTTCCAGTTCATCTTAAAAGACTCTAGTGTTCTGTGTTCTTACTTCTTTCATTGCCTCTGTTGCTTCCCAGTCTTATTTCTCCTGCCATGTCCGACGCTTGAGCTTGTTCCTCATCTTCCTGTCATGGTCACCTTTCCATCTGTTTTGCACACCCCATCCAGAATAATCTCCTGGAGCTCTGCTCTGGTCATTTTATTTCTCTTCTAAGAGATTTGCATTGGTTTTCCTTTTAAGTTTTATTTTCCTTAAACTGGTCACCACGTATGGCTGGTGACTTCAGCCGTATGGATGCATTTTCGTCATTGACTTTACTCCCAATGCTTTGTGGCAGGTAGCTTGGGCCGTCTGCAGGCTGCTCTTCCTGGCGAATCCATCCGATGGTGTATTCTTGGGTTTTCCTTCAGATGTGCTGTTGTACTCACTGGAAATGTTTTTTTGCATATTCCTTCTTCAAATAAAATTCTCCCCATTCTTTAAAGTCCAGCTTAAATCCCTACCCTAATAAAACCTTCTTCTGAGTATCGATTTTGCTTAATTACCTACTGTCTAGTTTGTTCTATACCTTTGTGCACGTCTGCTGTGTTAACTTACTGGTGAGCGCACAGCAGCAGGCAGACACTTCATCGTATGCGTGCTTTAGTCCTGGTGATGGCTGCCACTGCGCTGTGAGCAGTGTGTGCTTAACATTTTTGATGGCATGCTGAGCACCATCTTTGATTTGATATGCTTCTGTGAGATAATGCTTGCTATCTTTGGTAGTGAATGGGGAGAATGGAGGAAAATGAAAAAAATCAAGGATTTCCCCCCCCCAATTTATCCTGTATTTTTATGTAGTCTTTTTCATTTCTTGATTTCTGTCCCTTTATCCCTTGTGTTCCTATATACTTAAAATTCCCAAAATACGGCAGCCATAGGGAATATAACTTAAGCAAGTGTGTGAAGTTCCAAAGTAATACATGCAGGTGCCAGAAAGGCGGTGCTTCCCAGCATTTCACACCGTCCAAAAGTGAAATTATTGCGTCGGAAAGCAGTGAGTTTACATTACTGGCATGGGTGGTGCCGAGGCTGGACGTCCACTCAGAAACGTGCAGCTGGGATGCAGGCACTGAATGGGCCAATGGGGAGCAGCTCACGTGACACCTGAGTCTCTTCCACTCCTGAGTCTTAGATTGTGTGCTCAGTCCCCTTTGGTTACCACAGCAGTTCAAAACACATTTTCATTATTTGCATTTGAATAAAAATGGTATATTACAGTTAAAAATATGATTCAATTTTTTCCAAAAGTCAAATTCCGCCTCAGAGGATAAAAATTTCCTGCTTTTGGATAATTCAAAAAATGTGCCAAGGTTCTCAGGTTAAGTCTGAAAGACCAGTTCTAAAAATGTTTTGAACATTTTGCTCTTTATATTTTTTTCATAAGGAAAAAAATCACTAGCTAGATGGATATAGGTTTCTGTTGTAAACTTGTTATTTCTAGAAAAACCTACTGTGGCAATCTGGTAGTCTTTAATTTAGTTTAAGTTAGCAGTAGATGTGTCAGTACTGACCTGCTTAACTTAAACTTTTGATCTTTCTTAGAAAATAATCTTTTCTAAAAAAGCTGAAATCCTGGATTTTCATTAATCTTCATCAGTAAGCTTTACTATATTCTGTGGCCTCAGCTTTGATTTCTAACCAGTTAGGCCAAATATAGAACAGGCAAAAGAAAATAGATACTTTGAATATTTCTCTGTTGCTAAAAAGCAACTTAAATTACAGGTACTTATATTGGTGGTCATGTTGTGCCCATCTTAAATTGTAAAATTGGGATGTAAAGGATTATAGGAGGTAGAGGGTGAAAATAGCTAAATACATTAAAGAAGTTTTCTTCTCTTTAGTTCTTTGACACAGTGTATTTCAGATAAAGTCATGATAAATTTTATTTTTTAAGAACATACTAATTGTGTGAAATAAAATGGCTTGCAGTTGATAGAAATACAGTATTTCTGTGAGGTACCTCTGCCATCTTTAAAAAAATAGAAACCTGGAACTAGAATATTGATAGGCAGTTGAAACTTAAATTTTACATGAATCAGGCAGTTTTTGTGGGTTTGTTTTACGTGGAACAGGATTCAAGAACGTGTTTGTTTCATTGATCCTTTTTCCTGGGTCTGGTCTAAGCCATTGCTGAGTAATTAGATTATCAGTTAATTGTGGAAAACAGCTTTCTGACAGCATTTTAAGTCTTTAGAGGAGGGTGAGATTTTATTATGTTTTCTGTGGGAATTCTGCAGAAGAGAAGGATGCGTTAAATAAAATATACTGTTAATTAATTTAATAATTTCACCTGTTTTTATTTTATTTTTATGAGGCTACTAGAAAATGTGAAATGATGTGAATGGCTCAGATGGTCTTCTGCTGCTCAGCAGTGGTGCATCTGCCGTCAGGGTCATGCTTTTGCCTGTGGCTGCCGCAGGCTTCTTGAGCTTCATGTTTCCATGGTATATCTTCCTTCATGCTTTTGTGTTTAACCTATCTATATATTTAAATGTAAAGAGGTTTCTTCTAGACAAGAAATACCTACACGTGGCAGGTTCTTTCAATATGCAGTTTAATTTTTTTTTATTTCAGTGACTTTTTTAAAATTAGTTTTTGGGTATTTTGTTGGATCTTTATTGCCTAATAATATTAATTTGTCACTTTCTCTTGGATCCTTTTGGTTTGTTTCTTTTTTTTTTTAATTAATTTTTTGTCCTCCTTTGCCTCTCCGGTTCTCTTAGGCCATTATTTGTAGGGTTAATTTGTTTGCATATTCCATATTATTTCATACTCATTTCTGAAATAGTGTTTTCTTCTATTTCTAATTCCTTCCTGAGTTTTCATTTTAATTCTGAATGTTTCTGATTTCTGATTCACTTGTTCTTTCATAACTTTATGTGTCTATTAACTGATTTTGCATGTGTTTCCACATCTTGTATATGTCTTTTACCTTGTTTTGAATAGGTAAGTCTACAGTTACCTGTTTTGTGGGCATGTTTGTTCAAGTCTGGTTTTATTGTAGAGATGTTACTCTGTTTCTTATGCCCTGTTTCTAAGTCTCTGTATAAGATCTGTCCTTGATTCTTTTCTGTCGATCATTTTTATGTGGCGTTAGTTTTCTGTTACTGTTAAAGGTGATTGATATTTAAGGGAGCTTTTCTAGCTCAGAGACCTTTCTCTTCAGTTGTTTTCATAATGTTTAAAAATAAGGCCCGTTGTTTTCTGAGATTTTCTTGCTCTGTTCCTTTCTCTTACTTTCAACTGGACCTTCTCTTCCTTTATCTCCATCATTCCTGACCTGCTTAATTTTGAACCTTTCCCACGAGTTTCTCTTCAGTGTGAGGCCTGGTGTAGGAAGAGAAATTTGGTGGTTTTGTCAGGAGATTGTTTGCCCAATTCTGAGCTTATTGTGGACTCTGTGCACTGACTTGCTGTTGGATTGGATAAAAACCCTTTTCAGTTTCACGTGCTTTCTTCAGATTGGTTCACTGTAGTTTCCAGCTTGGATTTTCTCTTCACTGTGTAGTGTTCCTTTCTCACACCACCTGCCCTGCTAGTTGCACGCATCACGCAGTCTAGTGGCCATTAGTGGCCTTGTCTTGGTCTGATGGCATCTTGGGGTTGGTGGCATACCCCATGAGCAAGCTCTGTTGTAAATGTTATCCATAGGGTGTAGGTTTCTCTACCTAGTTAGTCTCTCTCTTCTTCTGTGAGGAGCTTCTAGGAGTTGTTAAAACAGTCACTGCTATTACAAGCAATATTTAATATAGTAAAATCCCAGTTAAAAAAAAGCTAGTTTGGAGAACTCCATTCATTATTTAACCACATTTGACCTGTATATTTTAGAGCATTGTTTAATCTCTCAAGATTTTGACCCTCAGAGGCATTTTCGTAAGTGCCTTATAGAACCAGGCACATAATAAGCTTTCAGTACACATTTATTCAAGAAAACCTCAGGTCAAACAACTTTTTTACTATTTTCTGGGAGAAGTGCTCATTGTAATTCCATCAGGCTGACAGCATTTCTCAAATTATGACCTCTTGTACATACTTAACTCACTATGGTGATTGAGATTCTACGGACACTGGCTCTTTGCCAGGGACGTTAAACACATCCTCCAGGAAGAGCGGAGCAGTGGGGCTTGCGTGTGGCCTGCACGTGCAGAGTGTGGTACTATCTGTGACAACGTGGAATCTCTGATGTTTAATAAGAGGTTTGCATTTTTAAGCAATCCTGTGGGAAAAAATCATATTTGTTTTGAAATTGAATGTGTAAGATTGTGCCCTGTTTTTTCCTGTTTCTCTTGATTTGTTAATTGTTTTTAGGGTTAAACTTTTAAAAGTTCAGGGATGACTGGCTGTAATTCTTGGATCAAAGCAGTGGACAAAATGGTGAGATGTTACTTAGTCAAAGTCTTCCATTAATTGAACCCTGTTAATTCTGTACTGCCTAACCTAGGTAGAACTGAGAGACTCTAAAGGAATAATGAACTACTGAAGATAAGGTTGTAGATCCCCATATAGAATGCTGTATTTGGTAGGAAATTGTTACATAGCAATGAATGAATACCTGTATGAATGGATCATCTAGAAACATAATTTCATTGCGCATGATATTTTGGAAGTGTAGTCACTTTTCTTCCTTCCTTTGTCTGATCATCATCATGATAGAGGACAGCAGGCATGGTCACAGCACAGGTCTGGGACTCTGCAGACTGAGTCTTGGTTTTGGCTTTGTAACTAAATGGTAGATGATCTTCGAAATTTACCTAGTTAGTTAGCTCCTTTTCTTTTTAAAAATGTTATCAGTGTCTAGTGATATGGTAAGTTCTAAACATACTTTAAAAATGTTATACTATTTTTATAGTGACCTTTGTTTATGAATTTCTAAAAGTGTACAATGGTGTGCAGAAGGCCTGCAAGGCAGAAAGATGGGAAAAGGGGAAGGAGAAAGCTGTAACCAGGGATTTGGTCTTGATCCTTTGAGTGATGGGTTTTGGGCTGGTTTGGCCTTGATCCTTTGAGTGATGGGGTTGGGGATAGGGTCAGAGCAGGGAGCTCTTAAAATGCTGTAAGTTGAAGAGTGACATTTAATGTTATGTTCCTTTTAAGAACATAAATCCGATGGATTTGTTCCTACACTGACCCTGAGCAATGGGAGACGAGATCTGGAACTAAAGCAGTGGCAGTGGGGGTGATTGACAGGGGAGCCTGTAAGGAATACTAGATCTAGAATCCTGAAGCCTTTGGCAGAAGAGGGAAGAGTCCAGGATGACTCCTGAGTCGGGCTTTAAGCACCTAGGATGAAAGCACTGGTTTATTCCTGGACTTCGAATGGTATGAATTCCACAGTAAATGCAGATGACAAAAGACTGTGATGTGAAGCTTTTCCAGCTTTGTTCTATCAATGTTTAATGTTACTGCTTACAAAGAAAGAATGTATTCTCTGAATTTGTAGCAACTAGGAAATACACTGCAACAGATAAATCAGGATCTCAAAATATCTAGAAATCATGAAAAATATGAAAACTGGTACCTCTAATACCACATTATTTAAACATTTTAATTCTTAAATGTGTGGTTTACTTACTTTGTTCTTTAAAACAGTTAAAAATAGAATTTCCCCTTTACAACACAGTTTTATGAAAACTGAAGGAATGGACTCTGTATTAAGTACCTCCAAAGAGTTCCTGAGACCAAAAATGGTGGCCCTTCTTTTCCAGCAGCTGGAATCCAAAAGATCTTGAAACCAGTCCTGAAAAGCTTGCTCCTATGCCAGAAATCCTGGTGGCTTTTGAGAGGAAGATAGAGAACTATTCTGGAAAATGTCAAGTGGTAGTAGAGGTGAGTCACTGACATGCAGAATTTATCTAGGGACTACAATATTCATTTTCTCTTTTTAATTAAGAGGTTGTAAAATATTACATATACATGTCAGCTAAAGCAGTTTAAAAATCGTTGTTTTTCTAAAAATTTTAATCAATAGAAAATACAAGAGCAAGTATTCCCTCTTTTACACAAAAACAAATACACTGAAATTTGAAGAACAAGTACATTGAAATTGCAGTGATGTAATCTTCAGCAGCAATCCTGTTTTCTTTAAAAAGAGCACAATACTGGGAAATGCCATGTTTATATTTTGAGTGTAAAATATACTTGGATGAAATTCTTAAACATGTATTAATTTTATTTTATTCATAACCTCTTTGATCATCAGAAGACTTTGTTCTCCAGTAGGAGTGGAGGATACTAATGAGGAGGAAGTCTGTTGGGATACCCTAGCTAATCTACCTCTGGATAGTAATTTATTTTGGAACAATGAAGGATTAATGTAGCCCCCTCTAATTATTTTATTGTTTTGGGGAATGGGAATTATATGGACATGATACAATCTTCAAGGGGTACAAAAGGTATAAAGTGAATAGTCTCCTTCCCATTTCTGTCTCTTGGTTATCCAGTTTCCCTCCGTAGGAACAAGCATATTAATCAGTATCTTATATATTCTTCCTGAAATATTTTATTCATACATACAGACATATAGATTGTGTAGCTGTTTTCATATCTGTACACAATAATCTTTTGACCTGGAGGTAAGATTCTTCTCCCCAACCTCCAGGTCCTCTGAAATTGGGTAGAAGGGTTCTAATTTACATAGTTTTACCATTCTTCTTCCAGATTTAACATAGACATGTAGTATCCTTCAATTACATACTAATATGTAAGATTGTATCGATTATTTTTTAACTTTTGCATTTTTGCCATTGGGAATTTAGAAAGTCTGATTGCTTCCTTTAATCTAATCACTTGCAGCAAAGCAGTTAGTAATTTCAGTCCTTTATTTTTTAGCTGCTATTCTTTTTTTCCACTTACTCTCTTTTTAAAAATATTCAGTAAGTCCCAAAGAGCAAGTCAGTGTACACATAAAAGTTTATGAAAACTGTTCAGACAGCTTTCTGATATAGTTCTTCAGTATGAATTTTACTTTAACAATAAATGACCTGTTGACCAGGTACTTATGAGTATCTGAGGGAGAAAGTGCAGTAAACACTTTAAACACAGATAGGAGGTAGGTCCTGAAACAGAGGGAAAGATCATAGAGGTGATGGAGAGGCCCACGGAGCCATAGTTTTTAAAATGGCCACTGATCCTGGACTGGACTGGACTTGGTTTTCATTGAGCGAGGACAAATAGAAGCGTACCCCAAGGTAGGTGTATCACTTAGTTGGATTCTTCAAAGAGCTCTGCTGTCCAAGATTCTGGAAGGTGAAAGAAAGGAAACCGTTTGACAAGTTTTATTCTCAGGAGAATGAATCATTAACTTGGAATTTCAGGTGGCCTGTCATTTATTGTGTTATTTCTGACAATGACTTAAACTGGGCACGTTTTGTTTCTCACTGTTCCTGTTATGTTTTATCTTCACATTTATTTCAAGGCTCTTTTTTCAGTAAAACTATTTTTTCTATGCTGCTTAATTACCTTTTTTTGAACTGGAGTTGCCTTATCGACATAAAACAGTCATTTGTTTTTTAAACATACATGGTACTATTACATAAAAGTAAAATTCCCTATTGCATTTGTTTGCCTACTTATTGATACTGCCTATTATTTTATTTTGTTATGGTTTAAGTTACATAAATCCATTAAACAAATGCCAATTAAAACTTCAAATTGACAACCCCAGTTCTCTTCAGTCTCTAAAACAAAAAACTTAGAACTCTTTTAGAATATGGATTTATTGTTTTTAGTACAAAAACTAGGATGGATGAAATGTTTTCTACTTAGACAGTTTCAGGTATAGAAATGCTCATCTTTGTTAGATTGTGATGACACTATGTTAGCCCATAGAGGCTTTTCAGTATTTCAGTTCAAATAGTATTTTTGAAGTTGAATCTGACATGGTGTATGAGGCTTTGGGCCAGTGTTATACTGGTGTATACTGTAACATTCATTGTACTGCCCAGTAGAGAAATTATACTTTGTGTTTGAATTTCTTTATCTGTAAAATGAAACAGCCTCTAAAGCAAAGAGCCTTCTGTGGTAAGTCCTGCAGGACATAGTCCCCCGTTTCCATTGGATGCAGCCTGAGATACCTAACCTGAGGTTGGTTTTATCAAGAGTTAAATACTCCTGGAGTATTTCGGGTCTGTTACTTAACAACTTGCAGCTTCAGTTTCCTTTCCTGCCAATTAGGGTAATAATACCCAAATCAGGCTTTTTAAAACATTTAAAATGGCATACACACACACACACACACACACACATATGTATATATATATGTGTGTGTGTGTATAAGTACATACATATACTTACATATATAGGCAATTTATATAATATAATTAATATAACATTATTTTATATATAAAAATATTGAGGCTAAAGCTTGTCATTGTAGTTGTTAGGCTAGTTTCATTATTTTCTTGAAATTATGAGATGGGAGTTTGCTGTTCAGGGCCAATGGAATAAATCTTCGTGTTTTATAAGACCCCTAATTTTAATGTCTCGAAACTTTGAGGATAACTAGTTTGTACCATACTACTGTCACCTTCCCCAGCTCCAGGTTCTGTTTTTTTCTGCCCTGGCTCTAACCATCTCCAAATTGCTTAACCTTTTACCTCCATGATCCTTTAATTACTGACCTTTGTTCCGCCCTACTCTCTTCCATCTTAGAAACCTAGAAACACCTGAGCTTACCAGTGTCTTCATTCTCCTTGCAAAATGACCTCTCTGCATCTGTGATGTCCCTGAATCCTCATTTCCCCATCCCAGCTAGCAAACAAACACGTGTGCACCTGTACCCAGTCATTGTCGGCAGTGGTCTCCTGTACAAACGGCTCGTTATGTCACATCACTTCTCCCTCAGGGATTTTTTACTTCTTTTTCCTTTTCCTAATTGTGATACCATCCCTAGAACAGCATTAAATGATTTGTTGTAATGTATATGCATGCCTTGTTCCTAATTTTTATTTTGCCAAAAAAAATTAATGACCTTTTATATAAGATATACACAAGCATATTCACTGAATAAAAGATACTGCTGTTATTAGAAGCACTTCCATTTTATGGACTAAAAGAAAAAATGAACAATTATAGAATACCATCAAATTATAGGATACCATCAATTATAAAATGCATTCTTATTTCATAAATGTTAAATATAAAGAAAAATGTAAGGATAAGTGAGAGATGGCATCTTTAGTTATTAAATTTTTGTTTAAAAAGTTTTGTTAAATAAATGTTAAATAAAATGGAAAATATTTTTTATTTTTTCAGGAAAAGTGAACTATACTGAAAGTTCCTCAGCTCTTCTGCCTACACACAAAATTACATATTAGCTTTACAGTACACTGACTTCATGCCAGTATGCGTCTTGATGTAGTAGAACCCTCTGACCCTGTACTGTCAGGTCACCTTATACAATTTTTTTCTCCCATCTTAAAGACTTCTGAAGCTTGGATTTATTTTGCCTTAGCTCCTGTTTTCTCTCCGAAGCTAAATAATAAAAAGCCTTTAATTCTTTTTTGGTTTACTAGTTCTTATTTCCCAGCTCCCTGTTACTTCACTTTTTCATTGTCTTTAGAGGAATAACTTGGAACTATCTCATTTACTCAAGAGTACTTACGTTGAGGTGGGATGGAGGAGATATCTAGAAGTGAGTGTATATTTGCATACCTTGAAACTGTCAGTTGGGAGAAAAGTCACTATCTTTAATTTGAAGGAAGATGGTTTTGTGGACATTTGAGGGCTACAAGTTAAAGTCGACATCTGGTAATCTGTTAAATCTGGATTGTTTTCTTGGAAGAGCGGGAGTATGTCTAGGAAATCAGAAAAAAACCCTGATCTTTCTGCCATTTAAAACATTTTAAGAAACTAAAGCTATGTGTAAGTGATATAAAATAGTAATAGAATAATGTTTTGTTTGTAGACATTAATTTACCTCTTAATGTAATAGAATATCCAGGAACTACTGTTTGCCTAGTCCTTACTCAAGGTGATACTAAAATTTATTTAAACTGGTTGAAATGATTATCAAACTGTTTATGCCTCCTGAGTAGTGGTTCTTACTCTCTTAAGGTTTGTAGATTTTAGAGAGAAGGTCCTGTGAATCAGTGGATTGAACGTGTATGTAAAGCTTGGCCACTGGACAGTTTCTGTAGGGAGAGGATACATAGCACCACATAGGTTAATAACCCCAGAGAAACTGATCCACTCCTGTAGAGTTCTAGGTCAGTGCTGTTTCTCTTCTATGTGCTTTCCCTTTGATCCTGATTGTAAATCATGACAATCCCAAAAGAGTATTTTAAAGCTCAAAACAAAGAATATATGATCTTGGGTTGTTAGCCTTGGAAATGGCAGCATTATTCAAGTGATATATTTAAGACAGTATTACTGCCCACGAACTACCAGGGGATCTGCTTTTAGGAAGTACTGGGTATAAATACAGATGGTATTGTTTTCACAGGAAAAGACATTAGGGAACTATGGATCCACAGATGTTGAAAAATGTGAAAGACTAAAAAATGCTTCTGGTCTAAACTTTAGTTATGATTTAAATTATTTTCCTAAGGAGAATATATATTGGAAATAATAAATGTTACCTGATTTTTTTATATATATGTGTGGGTGTGTCTAGGAATTACATTTTAATGTTCATATGAGTAATGAAAATACTTGATTTTTTTTTTAAATTCTAGTGCATGCAAGATATGGGAAATACTAAAGCAAGACTCCTCTATGAAGCCAATCTCCCAGATAACTTCCGAAGACCACAAACAGATCAGTATCCTTTGAAATTTCTTTATTGTGGGATTTAAAATAATTAACTCATTTTTCAGTTCATATTTTAACTGTTCAGTTAGGAAGATATGAACTTTATTATACTGTTGTTCATTTAAGATAGAAATTGATGTGCCCTGAGCTGTGCTTTGTTTAACACATGATCTACATAGTGTTGTGTAATTATTACTAAGTGTAAAATATTATGACTGATTCTTCTTGATCAATTGCCTATTCCCAAATGGAGAGTATATGTTGCTTATTATTTTGGAGTATTGATTATTAGAGATTTGAATTGTGAGCATCTGGAGTATTTTTAAAAACCATTTCTAAAGAAATTTTCTCTGATCACCTTTATGTAATTATATTTGTACATGAAGCAGTTTGGCATATATGCATTTAAAAGCCAAATTTCATATTTAGTGTAGGTAGAAGTGCTAAAGTAATTTATGCTAACATTTCTGTTGACATTTCATCTTTGTGATACGTCACAGCACAGCGTCTGCCTTACAGATCTGCCCTTACACATGCAGATATTTCCTCATAAGCATTTTAGTCAGGATGTGTTTTTCACATTTTTTAAAGATAAAGTCATTGATCGTATAGGATTTCCCCAATTCATATTGAAGTTTGAGAAAGCTCATCAAAATTGTGTTGTTCTGTAATCATATTATCTAATTATTTGTGATTCTGTCTGAAGATGACACTTGCAGTTTTGACAGTAGACTGTAGTTTCTTTTATTTATTTATTTTTTATTTTGGTATCATTAATCTACAATTACATGTGCAACATTATGGTTACTAAACTCCCCACTTCATCAAATCCCCCACACATACCCCATTACAGTCACTGTCCCATCAGCGTAGTGAGATGCTATAGAATCACTACTTGTCTTCTCTGAGTTGTACAGCCCTCCCCGTGCCCCCCCAACATTACGTCTGCTAATCGTAATGCCCCTTTTCACCCCTTATCCCTCCCTTCCCACCCATCCTCCCCAGTCCCTTTCCCTTTGGTAACTTTTAGTCCATTCTTGGGTTCTGTGAGTCTGCTGCTGTTTTTTCCTTCAGTTTTTTTCTTTGTTCTTATACTCCACATATGAGTGAAATCATTTGATACTTGTCTTTCTCCACCTGGCTTATTTCACTGAGCATAATACCCTCTAGCTCCATTCATGTTACAAATGTCTGGATTTGTTTTCTTGTTATGGCTGGGCATTGTGTATATGTACCACATCTTCTTTATCCATTCATCTACTGATGGACACTTAGGTTGCTTCCATTTCTTGGCTATTTTAAATAGTACTGCAACAAGCATATGTCTTTTTCAAACTGCACTGCTTCATTCTCAGGGTAAATTCCTACTAGTGGGATTCCTGGGTCAAATGGTATTTCTATTTTGAGTTTTTTGAGGAACCTCCATACTGCTTTCCACAATGGTTGAACTAATCTGCATTCGCACCAGCAGTGCAGGAGGGTTCCCCTTTCTCCACATCCTTGCCAACATTTGTTATGTCTTTTGGGTGTTGGCTATCCTTACTGGTGTGAGGTGATATCTCATTGTGGTTTTAATCTGCATTTCTCTGATGATTAGCGATGTGGAGCATCTTTTCATGTGCCTGTTGGCCATCTGAATTTCTTCTTTGCAGAAGTGTCTATTCACATCCTCTGCCCATTTTTTAATCGGATTATTTGCTTTTTATTTGTTGAGGTGCATGAGCTCTTTATATATTTTGGGTGTCAACCCTTTATTGGATATGTCATTTATGAATATATTCTCCCATACTGTAGGATGTCTTTTTGTTCTACTGATGGTGTCCTTTGCTGTACAGAAGCTTTTCAGCTTGATATAGTCCCACTTGTTCATTTTTGCTTTTGTTTCCCTTGCCTGGGGATATATGTTCACAAAGAAGTAGTTCATATTTATGTCAAAGAGAATTTTGCCTATGTTTTTTTCTAAGAGTTTTATGGTTTCATGACTTAACACTCAGGTCTTCGATCCATTTTGAGTTTACTTTTGTGTATGGGGTTTGACAGTAATCCAGTTTCATTCTCTTACATGTAGCTGTCCAGTTTTTCCAACACCAGCTGCGGAAGAGGCTGTCATTTCGCCATTGTATATCCATGGCTCTTTTTTTTTTCTTAATATAATTTATTTTGGTATCATTAATCTACAGTTACATGTGCAATATTATGGTTATTAAACTACCACTTCATCAGGTCCCCCCCACCAACCCCATTACAGTCACTGTCCATCACCGTAGCGAGATGCTACAGAATCACCACTTGTCTTCCCTGAGCCATACAGCCACCCCCGTGCCCCCCCAACATTACGTCTGCTAATCGTAATGCCCCTTTTTCCCTCTTATCCCTCCCTTCCCACCCATTTTCCCCAGTCCCTTTCCCTTTGGTAACTATTAGTCCGTTCTTGGGTTCTGTGAGTCTGCTGCTGTTTTGTTCCTTCATATTTTTTCTTTGTTCTTATACTCCACATATGAGTGAAATCATTTGATACTTGTCTTTTTCGGCTTGGCTTATTTCACTGAGCATAATACCCTCTAGCTCCAACCATGTTGTTAGAAATGGTAGGATTTGTTTTCTTCTTATGGCTGAATAATATTCCATTGTGTATATGTACCACCTCTTCTTTATCCATTCATCTACTGATGGACACTTAGGTTGCTTCCATTTCTTGGCTATTGTAAATAGTGCTGCAATAAACATAGGGGTGCATCTGTCTTTTTCAAACTGGGCTGCTGCATTCTTAGGGTAAATTCCTAGGAGTGGAATTCCTGGGTCAAATGGTATTTCTATTTTGAGTTTTTTGAGGAACCTCCATACTGCTTTCCACAATGGTTGAACTAATTTGCAGTCCCACCAGCAGTGTAGGAGGGTTCCCTTTTCTCCACATCCTCGCCAACATTTGTTGTTGTTTGTGTTTTGATGTTGGCCATCCTCACTGGTGTGAGGTGATATCTCATTGTGGTTTTAATCTGCATTTCTCTGATGATTAGCGATGTGGAGCATCTTTTCATGTGCCTGTTGGCCATCTGAATTTCTTCTTTAGAGAAGTGTCTATTCATGTCCTCTGCCCATTTCTTAATTGGATTATTTGCTTTTTGTTTGTTAAGGTGCATGAGTTCTTTATATATTTTGGATGTCAACCCTTTATCAGATACGTTTTTTATGAATATATTCTCCCATACTGGAGGATGTCTTTTTGTTCCACTGATGGTGTCCTTTGCTGTACAGAAGCTTTTCAGCTTGATATAGTCCCACTTGTTCATTTTTGCTTTTGTTTCCCTTGCCCGGGGAGATATGTTCATGAAGAAGTGCTCATGTTTATGTCCAAGAGATTTTTGCCTATGTTTTTTTCTAAGAGTTTTATGGTTTCATGACTTACATTCAGGTCTTTGATCCACCTTGAGTTTACCTTTGTGTATGGGGCTAGACAGTAGTCCAGTTTCATTCTCTTACATGTAGCTGTCCAGTTTTTCCAACACCAGCTGCTGAAGAGGCTGTCATCTCCCCATTGTATATCCAAGGCACTTTTATCAAATATTAATTGACTGTATATGTTTGGGTTAATGTTTGGATTTTCTATTCTGTTCCACTGGTCTGTGGGTCTGTTTTTGTGCCAATACCAAATTGTCTTGATTACTGTGGCTTTGTAGTAGAGCTTGAAGTCAGGGAGTGTAATTCCCCCTGTTTTATTCCTCCTTCTCAGGATTGCTTTGGCTATTCGGGGTCTTTAGTGGTTCCATATGAATTTTAGAATTATTTGTTCCAGTTCATTGAAGAAAGCTGTTGGTAGTTTGATAGGGATTGCATTGAATCTGTAGATTGCTTTAGGTAGTATAGCCATTTTGACAATATTTATTCTTCCTAGCCAAGAGCATGGGATGCATTTCCATTTGTTAGTGTCCTCTTTAATTTCTCTTAGGAGTGTCTTGTAGTTTTCAGAGTACAGGTCTTTCACTTCCTTCATTAGGTTTATTCCTAGGTATTTTATTCTTTTTGATGCAATTGTGAATGGAATTGTTTTTCTGATTTCTCTTTCTGTTAGTTCATCGTTAGTGTATAGGAAAGCAACAGATTTCTGTGTGTTAATTTTGTATCCTGCAACTTTGCTGAATTCAGATATTAGTTCTAGTAGTTTTGGAATGGAGTCTTTAGGGTTTTTTATGTACAATATCCTGTCACCTGCAAATAGTGACAATTTGACTTCTTCTTTACCAATCTGTATACCTTGTATGTCTTTGTTTTGTCTGATTGCTGTGGCTAGGACCTCCAGTACTATGTGGAATAACAGTGGAGAGAGTGGGCATCCCTGTCTTGTTCCTGATCTTAGATGAAAAGCTTTCAGCTTCTCGCCGTTAAGTGTGATGTTAGCTGTGGGTTTGTCATATATGGCCTTTATTATGTTGAGGTACTTGCCGTCTATACCCATTTTGTTGAGAGTTTTAATCATGAATGGATGATGAATTTTGTCAAATGCTTTGTCTGCATCTATGGAGATGATCGTGTGGTTTTTGTTCTTCTATTTATTGATGTGGTGGATGATGTTGATGGATTTTCGAATGTTTTACCATCCTTGCATCCCTGGGATGAATCCCACTTGCTCATGGTGTATGATCCTCTTGATGTATTTTTGAATTCGGTTTGCTAATATTTTGTTGAGTATTTTTGCATCTATGTTCATCAGGGATATTGATCTGTAATATTCTTTTTTGGTGAGGTCTTTGCCCTGTTGTGGTATTAGAGTGATGCTGGCTTCATAGAATGAGTTTGGAAGTATTCCCTCCTCTTCTATTTTTTGGAAATCTTTAAGGAGAATGGGTGTTATTTCTTCTCTATATGTCTGGTAGAATTCAGAGGTGCATCCATCTGGCCCAGGGGTTTTGTTCTTGGGTAGTTTTTTGATTACCGATTCGATTTTGTTGCTGGTGATTGGTCTGTTTAGTTTTTCTGTTTCTTGCTTGGTCAGTCTTGGAAGGTTGTATTTTTCTCAGAAGTTGTCTATTTCTTTTAGGTTTTCCAGCTTGTTAGCTTATAGATTTTCATAGTATTCTCTAATAAATCTTTGTATTTCTGTGGGGTCTCTCGTGATTTTTCCTTTCTCATTTCTGATTCTGTTTGTGTAGATTCTCTTTTTCTCTTAATAAGTCTGGCTGGGGGTTTATCTATTTTGTTCATTTTTTCAAGGAACCAGCTCTTGATTTCATTGATTTTTTTTTATATTGTTTTATTCTTCTCAATTTTATTTATTTCTTCTCTAATCTTTATTATGTCCCTCCTTCTTGTGACTTTGGGCCTCATTTGTTCTTCTTTTTCTAATTTCAGTAATTGTGACTTTAGACTATTCATTTGGGATTGTTCTTCCTTCTGCCTGGATTGCAATATACTTTCCTCTTAGAACTGCCTTTGCTGCATCCCACAGAAGTTGGGGCTTTGTGCTTTTTTTGTCATTTGTTTCCATATATTGTTTGATCTCTGTTTTAATTTGGTTGTTGACCCATTGATTATTTAGGAACATGTTATTAAGTCTCCATGTATTTGTGAGCCTTTTTGTTTTCTTTGTACAATTTATTTCTAGTTTTATACCTTTGTGGTCTGAGAAGTTGGTTGGTAGAATTTCAGTATTTTTGAATTTACTGAGGTTCTTTTTGTGGCTTAGTATGTGGTCTATTCTGGAAAATGTTCCATGTGCACTTGAGAAGAATGTGTATCCTGCTGCTTTTGGGTGTAGAGTTCTGTAGATGTCTGTTAGGTCCATCTGTTCTAGTGTGTTGTTCAGTGCCTCTGTGTCCTTACTTATATTCTGTCTGGTTGATCTGTCCTCTGGAGTGAGTGGTGTGTTGAAGTCTCCTAAAATGAATGCATTGCTTTCTATTTCCTCCTTTAATTCTGTTAGTATTTGTTTCACATATGTCGGCGCTCCTGTGTTGGGTGCATATATATTTATAATGGTTATATCTTCTTGTTGGACTGACCACTTTATCATTATGTAATGTCCTTTTCTATCTCTTGCTACTTTCTTTGTTTTGAAATCTATTTTGCCTGATACAAGTACTGCAACACCTGCTTTTTTCTCCTTGTTGTTTGCAGGAAATATCTTTTTCCACCCCTTAACTTTTAGTCTGTGTATATTTTTGTGTTTGAGGTGAGTCTCTTGTAAGCAGTGTATAGATGCGTCTTGCTTTTTCATCCATTCTGTTACTCTGTATCTTTTGATTGGTGCATTTAGTCCATTTAGATGTAGGGTGATTATCGATAGATATATACTTATTGCCATTGCTGGCTTTAGATTCGTGGTTACCAAAGGTTCAAGGGTAGCTTCTTTACTATCCAACAATCTAACTTAACTCTCTTGTTAACCTATTATAAACAGAGTCTGATGATTCTTTAATTCTCTCCCTTCTTATTCTTCCTCCTCAATTCTTTATATGCCAGGTGTTTTATTCTGTATTCTTTTATGTTTCTTTTGACTGTTTTTGTGGATAGTTGATTTTATTTTTTCCCTCTAGTTAGTATTTGGATGGTCTGCTTTCTTTGCTATGATTTTATTTTCTCTGGTGACCTCTTTTTAGCCCTAGGAGTGCTTCCATCTAGAGCAGTCCCTTTAAGATATCCTGTAGAGGTGGTTTGTGGGAGGCAAATCCCCTCAACTTTCGCTTGTCTGGGAGTTGTTTAATCCCTCCCTCACATTTAAATGATAATTGTGCTGAATACAGTATTCTTGGTTCAAGGCCCTTCTGTTTCATTGCGTTATGTATATCATGTCATTCTCTTCTGGCCTGTATGGTTTCTGTTGAGAAATTTGATGTTAGCCTCATGGGTTTTTCTTTGTAGGTGATCTTTTTTCTCTCTCTGGCTGCCTTTAGCACTCTGTCCTTGTCTTTGATCTTTGCCATTTTAATTATTGTATGTCTTGGTGTTGTCCTCCTTGGGTCCCTTGTATTGGGAGATCTGTGGGCGTCCGTGGTCTGAGAAACTATTTCCTTTCCCACCTTGGGGATGTTTTCCTCAATTATGTCTTCAATGACACTTTCTATCCCTTTTTCTCTCTCTTCTTTTACTGGTACTCTTATAATGCTAATATTGTTCTGTTTGGATTGGTCACACAGTTCTCTTAATATTCTTTCCTTCCTAGAGATCCTTTTATCTCTCTCTGCCTCAGCTTCTCTGTACTCCTGTTCTCTGATTTCTGTTCTGTTGCCTGTCTCTTGCATGCACCTCGTCCAATCTGCTCTTAAGCCCGTCAGTCGATTGTTTCATTTCTGTAATGTCCCTCCTGACTTACTCCTTTAGCTCTTGCATATTTCTCTGTAGGTCCATCAGCATAGTTAAGACTTTTATTCTGAATTCTTTTTCAGGAAGACTGTTTAAATCTATCCCACCAGGCCCTCTGTTTGGGGTTGTCTGGGTGATCTTTGACTGGACCATATTCTGTCTTTTCATGGCGATAGAAGTGGTTACAGGCAGGTGCCACTTGTGTCCACTGGGAGAATAAAGTCCCTTCCTGCTTGTTGTTCTCCTTGCCTTTCTCCGGAGCCTGTGCTGGTTACCCGCACACTGGGAGGCAGTCTCTGGGATAATCCCCTAAGCTCCCTGTGTGCAGGGCCGCCCTCAAGGTAGCCTCAAGCACTGCAGGGGTTTGCAGCCACGCCCGGTGCGTTCTGCTCTCCTTGGTACCTTCCAGACCTTGCTCTGGCTTCTGCGGCCCTTCCCCGTTAGCTGCGCACCCACTGGGAGGAAAATCTGTGTGGCTGCTGTCGGCAGGGCTGCTCTCCCTCTGATCCGCAGTGTGGCAGTCTGGCCTGTTTGCAGCACCATCCACAGGGAACGAATGGCAGGCTGCTTATCGCCGTGAGGGGCTTCGGCGGGCTTCTTTACCTGGTAGCCGTTAGGGGGCCCGAAATTCCTCAAAATTCCCAGCCTGCTGGGCTGAGTGTGCTGGGACAGTTTTGTTCCACTGTTGGGCCCTTGTCTCTTTAAGACATTTTAAAAAGCGCCCACTTTTCTTTTGTCCCAGGGGAGCCGGCTGAGGGGACCCGCTCGCAGTCTCCATCTTGGATCCTGCCCTTCTGTTTCTCTAATCTCCAAAACACCATGCAATGTGTGTCTATGCTCTCGATGCAGATCACCAGGGCTGGTTATTTAGCAGTCCTGTGCTTCCACTGCCTCCCCACTCTGATTCTTTCCCTCCCGCTGGTGAGCTGGGGTGGGGGAGTGTTTGGGTCCCTCTGGGTTGTGGCTCTGTATTTTACCTGCTTCATGAGGCGTTGAGTTCTTGCAGACGTAGCTGTAGCCTGGCTGTTGTACTGTACCTTCTGGTCTCTTTTAGGAATAGTTGTATTTGTTGTATTTTCACAAATATATATGGTTTGGGGAGGAGATTTCCGCTGCCCTGCTCAGGCCACCATCTTCCCAGAAGTGGAGACTGTAGTTTCTTAAAGATCAGTTATATATTACCCATAACAAAAGTGTAAAAAACATGACATTTTAAGGTTCTGATGTGACAGGTTTTGTGGGGCAGGTGGCAGAAGAAGCTTCTTTTCCAGATTGTGAAGGGTTTTCAGTACCTTATAGAGCAGTTTGGACTTCATTTCATTGGCCCAAAGGTTTGAAGGATTTGAAAAGTCACGATGGCTTTTGAAGTGGGTGAAACGTTAGGAACAGTAATTTCTACCACAGAAAGAATAGTTGGAAAATCTTGGAGTCAGAGAGACCATGTGAAATGTTTGTACTGCCCTTAAATGACCAGTGATGAAGTTATAAATTAGATCGTGGCATTGAAAATGAACAGAAATGCATTGAGAAGATTGGAAAGGAACTGGGCAATTGGGAGCAGCTGGGTTAGGTTAGATTGGCTTTGTTCCTGAAGAAGTAACTGAGATGACCCCAAACTTCCAGCTCAGCTGAGTTTCTACAGGTCAGGTAAAGCTTATTCTGGTGAGAGAAGGAGTTCAGCAACAGATAAGTTTAAGGGCTAGAAATGAAAGGTAATGAGTCATGCATCACTACTTCAGGCAGCTCCAGGTGTCTGTTGGACATACACATGGAGATGTCCATTTTATAGCTAGAAATGTGAATCTGGGCCATAGAACAAAGCAGGAAATGCAGAGTCACTCATTGAGCATGTAGGCAATAGAGAGATGCTGAGTGAACTTCCTTTTACCTAGAGCAGTGGTGTTTTATTCTTTTTTAGGGATTGTTTTATTGAGAGTATGGGGAATGCTGTTTTCCTGCTCCCATGAAAGGTCTAGGGCACAGCCCTGGGGAGCAGAGTGTAGTGGAAGGACAGCGGCAGAGCAAACCAGCAGTGTCCTGCATGGTTGTAACCAGCTGCTTGCTAGTTGCATTAATTTAGTCCTCCTCTTCCTGGTCCTCACCCCCAAGTCTGAGTTGACACGTAAGGTTCCTCAGATTGAAGACTCTCCCTTTTCTGTAAGTTTATGTGCATGTGTTTGGAGGTTAGTTTGGTTTGAGTTGGCTTTTTGGATTTCTCTCTAATATTACAGTGTAAATTACTTGAGGTTCTCAAAATTTTGGATAGTGACCTTTATAGGTCACTTGGTGCCTTGTAGAGGCAAGTGGCTTCCACGTTACTTAATCTTTGTCGCTATGACTCTGTGTTGTTTTCACATAAGCCTTGAATATAATCAGGGAAGGACAATATATAGGTTCTTGGTATCCTCTTATAGTCACCTTTTCTATGCTTATATAAATTCATTTTGTACATGTTGGTAGGAATACTGTTTCTTAAGTAATTATCATCAATTATATGACAACCCTTATAGAAGTAAAAGATTGATGGGCCAGTGAGTTATTAGTCCTGGTATTTTTGCTGATATATTTTAAAATATTTGGTCCTTATCTAAACGTTTTAGGAGAGATGAGATTTTTATAGTGAATTGATTAGAGTCTGGTATCAGTCTAAACCCTTGACCCTTGACACAGTGAGGATATAATGTTGAAACAATAGCCATGGTGGCTTTACTGCCTAGAAATGGTTGGCTGTCTGCCGAGTACTGATCTTAGCATTTTATGTATATTATCTTTTTTAATTCTCAAAATAACCCAATGAGATAAAGCATAAAGTTTTCATTTGGGGGCAGGATGGATAGAGTGGAATGCTTAAAGAGCTGTAAGAAACTTCCCAAAGCCTCTACCCTTCCCCTCCTGAATAAGGCACTTGCATGTTACTCAGTGATGGTAGTCTGAGTAAAGCCAGTGTTGCCACATTTGAGCTTTGATGACCTTTAAGAAAAATAGAACTGACCCTTGAATGAGGCGATTAGGGTCGCAGACTCCACCCATGCCGTCAAATATCTGTGTTGATTTTACCCCACTCCCACCCCAGCAGCCTGCTGTTGACTGGAAGCCTTACTGATAGCATAAACAGGTGATTGATACATATTTTGTATTTTAAATATATTATATACTATATTCTTACAATAAAGCAAGCTAGAAAAAAGAGAAAGTTTTTTCAGATTGTCACAAATCTCTGAAAATTCTCCAATGCATATATAAGTGGACCCATGCAGTTCAAACCTGTATTTTTCTTTCTTTTTTTTTAATATAATTTATTTTATTATCATTAATCTACAATTACATGTGCAATATTATGGTCAAACCTGTATTTTTCAAGGGTCATCTATAGATTGGCATATGGTTTGGGATTCTTTGCAACTAGATGACGTCCATGTGCAGTTTCAACTTTGGAGAATCTGGTATGGTGTTTTTTGCTGTTGTTAGCCCAGGTATGCTTACTTGATTCAAACTAGATGTTACTTCTGTAAAATATATACAAATTGTCATTTTTATGTGAGGTGTTGACCTCTTACCCTTCACAAAAAGATAATCTAATGTTTGTCAGAAACTACTTAAAGAGGGACTTTGACTAAACAAATATGAGGTAGATGACTACTAATGGTAAGAGTATAAGATGACATCTCTCTGACTGAAAGACCAGCCCCTATTCTAATGTCATACTGCAGCCTTAAAAGAATTTTTTTTACCTTAGCTATCAGAGCAGCATCTCTTTTCTCCCTTCTAATTGGTTTGGAGGTTTTATTTGGGAGACTAGTAAGAAAATCAGTCCCCTTTCTTTTTTTCATAAATCATTCTAAAGCTCAGTGCTCTTGGAAAAGTCTAACATTTCTGCGCTTTTTTGGATTTAAATATTGTCTCATCCCTAGAGGCAGTGGAACCAAAGAGTAAAACTCACATAATATGGGACTTCACTGCATTCTTAACAAGATTTGTCACTGTTTTAAAGCTTTACAGTTACTCAAGTTATGCTGAAGCCACAATGAGAGTGTAATTTCTCATGTGGGAGATTGTTAATTATAGCTGCATGTACTCATGCGTGACAAATGATAACACTTTACATTAAGCTTTTCATTATTACGATATTTCATCTTATCTAAAACTTTAATTACTTCAGTTGCATGAGATCTGTTGTGCACCAAAGCTAATCAGCAGCTCTTTTCCTTTGAGCTTTTCAGAGTTTTACTGCTGTCATTGGTACCTGTCTGGAACTAGAAGATTTTGTTCTTGGGAGTTAAATGTTAATTTAATTGTCTTTTAAATGGTATCTCTAAAGAAAGGGGAAAAAATATTAAATTGCAAATATGTATGTGTTAAAAGATAGACCAATAGTAATAAGATTTCCCTGGGCTTGTAAAATGTCATTTGTTTGCTTTGAGGACAGACAAATAAGGTGCTATGTAAAATGCTCTGTGCCTGTTAGGCATGGGGAAGACTCTGGAGGACTTTGTTTTTGTTGGTCCACTAAATCCCAAATCAGCCACTTAAACTTGAATTTTTATTAATAGATTTCTTACCTTGATTCCCTGAAAACAGAGTGTTGGGTTTCTAAATTAGTTTGGTTGTATTATCTCTGTCAGTAACTTAAGTCCTTATGTCACAGGTGACACCTGGAGACTAGAAGATAAATATTTCCTGATCTCCAAATTTGGTAGTTCTTTTTGCTGTTGTTTCTCATTTACTGATCTATTTAAACTTGATGATACGCAAGCTGTCTTAACTCTTAACAAAATAGTTGCTGTCCAATTTCTTCCCTCTACCATGGGCCCTATGTTTTCAAATATTTGCCTCTCAAGGTACACTTATTAATAGTAAGAGCTAAAACACTGAGAAGACAAGTAGTGACTCTATAGCATCTTACTACGCTGATGGACAGTGATTGCAATGGTGTTGGGGGGTTGATAATGTGGGTGAATGTTGAAACCACAATGTTGCTTATGTGAAATCTTCATAACATTGTATGTCAATGAAAACTTAATTAAAAAATAAGCTGAAAACTAAATAACACTATATATATACACACACCAGTCTTAGCTCTTTTTACATATGCTTGTTTAATTCTTGCAGTAATCCTGTGAGATGAGTCTCTTTTAGCTCCTTGTAATGGTAAAGAAACTGGGAGAGTTACATAAAAGCAAAAGCTAACTTCATGTATTGAATGCTCACTGTTTGTTAGTACTGTATTGAGTGCTTTATATATATTACCCCTAAAACCCTCAGCAATTCTGTGAAGTATTATCATCTTTTTTACATATCTAGGTATGGGTTCAGTAGACTAGCTAGCTTCAAGAACCCAAAAATTGTCAGTTAAAAAACAGGTCCCTGCTGGTACCAGAAATGAGGGTGTACATTGGAGACCATCTTCTTTGGGAATTAGTACTAAGTCAGCATATAATGTAAAATTATTGTCAAAATTTCTCTTGAAAATTCCTATAGTTGTATTGTAATGACAGTTTGCAGACATAGAAACCGTCTATACATCCCTCTAACGAGGTAGAATTCAGGGATCAGTAATCTCAGGCCCATGAACCAGCTCCTGTTTTGTACATGAATTTTATCAGAACACAGCCATGCCCATTCATTTATGAATTTTCAATGGCTGCTCTGAAGCTACATAGGCAGAGTTAAACAATTCCAACAATTATCCTGTAAAGTCTTGTCTTGCCAGTGGGTTTTAGCTCCAGGCAAATTCACTCTTGATTCAGTGGGCCGAGAAGTAACAATGGAACATTCTTGGGGTGAAAGGGTTTACACCCAACTTTATTTCCACAGTGGTAGGTCAAGCTCTAGAATCCCATCCGCCTCAGAGCAAATCTGCACGCAGCAAGCCAGTCTCTGCCTCTGGGCCTCTCTGCCCCTATAGCCTCTCAGTTGCTGTCCTCTGTGCTGCCACCACTCTGGCCTCAGCTCTCCTGCAGCCTGCAGCCTGCAGCCTGCAGCCTGCAGCCCAGAGCACTGTGTGGAGCTCTTTATATAGAGTCAGTAATAACATATTGCCCACGTGTGCAGTGAGCAAGCAGGTCTGGGACAGGTGAGAGTCCTGGCCATAGAAACTTTTTTCTCTTTACAAGCCTAAAATTTTACTGTTTGGTCCTTTACATTGACCCCTGAAATAAACAGTGTGTTTTTAGATGAATTTATAGTAAAGAATTGGCTTGCATGTGGGGTCTCACACAAAACATGCATGAAGACCATGTGATACATTCTTGCTCTGAGGGGTGGGTGTGAACTGACCAACCAAGGACGTTGCCGTTTTCCGGGGTCACAGTTCCTCCTTCAGTGGCTCCCCTAAGATTTCAGACACTCACTTCGTGGCACTCTTAAGTTCTCCTGCTCTAATGCTTTATTTCATTGCAGTTTAGTTTAGTATCCTTGAAAAATGGATTAACTTTCATCTCAGATAATTTTTTTAAAGTGCTTATTTAGATTATTCCTGAGAAAGTTTATTATCATAGGCAGAAATCAGATTCAGCTATATCTGAATTATTTGTATAAAATACATTAAGTATAAAGTAAGATTTCATTGATATCTGTTATTTCTGAAAATTCACTGCAACCTAACATTTCACTAGAATTTAGCATTGTTTTTCACTCCAAAGATTGTGTACTTAACGTATTTGCCTTTTTCAAAGTCAGTTATTTATAAAACCATCATAAGTGAGTTTTCTCTCTGATAGTAATTTTTTAGTTAAAAGCAATCATCTTTTCTTTGTCATAAGCAGTTCATGATGAGATTAGCGAGATCTTTTCAAGTTTTAATATGCGCTACACTTTAAACAATATCCAAAGTAAACTGTTACTGCTGTCTTTGAGAAAAAATATCAGTGTTACTGTCCTGCCAGATATTTAAACCTAAAACTATAAGAATTTAAATCTCTAAAAATTCCCTTTAGTTAAAATACTATATAAATGGTATGTTATGTAATATATAAATCTAACAGTAAATATAATTACTGTTCTCTTAAATATTTAAACATTTAAAAAAATTAATGTATTTCATATCATGTGATGTAAAAATGACATCAGTCTAAGTGAATTCTTTTTCTCTTTTTGTAGAGGCAAATGGTTGTCTCTACAATGAAAATTGCTCAATACGCATTCATATATATACCTCATCCAATGGACCAGCTTTTTTGAACGTTTCATTTTTTTCCTGTTAGAAAAATAGAAAAATATGATGTTAAACTTGTATTTACAATCATGAGAAAACTCAAGTTTAGTTGATTTACATGTGGAACAGTTTGAGTAAAATAACATTTTGCATTTTATGAAAATTTTCGCATATTTGTGGTAGGTTTTTGTTATGAAATTGTCTGCCAAAATATTCACATTTCTAAATAACCCTTGTGGCAACTCTGGGTTATTTCACTTGAAAATGTCTCCAAGGCTACTTTGAAAATGAGGGTGCCCTCCAAATTTGACATTCTTCTCTAGATTTTAAAGCATTTATTTTCATTAGCAGAGGTTAACTGACAAATGAACTCATGCTGACCAGTAACATTCTGAAAAGGTAGGTGTCAGACATTCCTGATTTCAGATCACAACTCCCTTGTACTCTAGATTCCCAGAGACTTCTAAACTTTCTATGCCAGTTTTAGTTTTGGAATGGCGCCTTCATTATAGGGTGTTAAGTAGAGAAGGTACAGTGCCTTTCATATATTCAGGTTGTAGAAAACTGTCTTAAAAATAGCTTTCCATCATTCAGCTTACTTAATAAATTGAATGTCTTAGATTTCCTGTCGTATTTGACTTCCCTGGCCCCCTTTGAGTGCTTTCATAACGCCCAACTCTTTAACATCCACTGTATATTGGTCTGTCAACTCTATCACCTATTAACCTACCTTCGTTGTCAATTTAAAGGGCTTTTAATTTATGATGAGGAGTTATTGACTGAAAATCTATTGTTTTACTGCTTCCGGTAACTTTTCTTTTGAACAAAAGGATGTCTTGATAATCCAAAGAGAGATTGTATTTCAGTGTAATTCAGTTCCTTTGTAATTCCATGTATTTTATTTTATGCATTAAAAAGCACTCTCTGAGGAAGGAACCCAGAGCATCATTACCTGACTACCGAAGAGGGTTCCTGGCACTAACAAGGTTAAGAATCCCTGATGGAAGAATCCCTATTTGGGTGGAATACAATAGCGCAGTGATTGACAATGTAAGAGAAGTCATCTACGCTCGGTAACTCAAAACTCTCATATGTCCCACTAGCCGTGGCTCACTCTGTCAAACGGGTAGGCTAGGCCAGCCAACTTCAAAAAATTAAACACATTAACTTTGGTTTTAGCTTCTTGATTTCTCCATTCTCAGCTTTGCAAGAAAAAAATTGGCCACCATTTTTCTGTGACACAAGGAATCACCTGTGATACAAGCAGAGGCAGTCAGGTATGGTAGGAAAGAACTTAACTGTTGAATCACACTTGCTTAATCTTTCCAAGTTGCTGATTCTTCATCTATGATGTGGAAGTAATAATATGCACATGACTGGGTTTTGCAAAGAGTAAAGGAAACAAACCGACACAATGACACAATGTCTGGTACATTGTGGGAACTCTGTGGGTATTATTTTATGATACTGAAAATCCAAAATGACTTAATTGCATTTAGAGTTTGCTGGGTTTGGAGGGCTGGGGAATATGATGGAAGTGAGAAGTGTGGTCACTTTTCTCTCTGGAATTGGGTTGGGCGATTTTGTTGAATAAGGAAAAATTCCTGAAAGAGATAAGAGTTTCTTTAGCAGAAAGAAAAATAGGTTACAGAATTTAGTTGCAAAAATAAGTGTGAGAGGAAAGCATAGACTGGGGAGAAAGAAAATTGAATTTAGAGTCTAGGCTTTGTGGACAGGAATGAATAAAGTGGAGTGTACATGTCACTGAACTCATGGTTTTCCTTAAGTTGTCTGTTTTCAGAGCAGTGGAATTTTTCATCAGAGATAAATATGAAAAGAAGAAATACTATGATAAAAATGCTATAGCTATTACAAATGTAAGTAAAACCTTTATCTATTACCAACTGATGTTGAATAGATCTAAACTTTTATTTTTTATTTTGCAGTACAGCTCAGTATGCTAACTACATACTTTTTAACATTTAAATATCCGTGTATTTTGTCACATAATGAGCTCTCACGAAACATAACTCTTGATTCAGAAAGGAGCATATTCTAAGAGTCTAATAACTAGTAAATGTTATTTATTACATTAATTCTATGAAATTTGTAAAATGATAAAGCCACTACCTGAAAAAGAGGATGGAGAAAATTATTTCACAAGATTCGGAAAATGAATGAAAAAGAAAAGGGCAACTTTGTCCACCCCCTTACGTTCTTTGGTGATCTATCTGGTCATAAGTATATTAAGACATGGCACTTTAATGGGTTATTATCAAGTACTTTGATTCCTAATTGTTGAGACCTTACTATAGTGAACAAATATATTTCTTTTTAGGTTTTTTTTTTCCTGATTAAACTTTACCATCCGAGATCATTACAGTTTAAGACTAATTGTCTTTATTGTTGCAGTCATTGTTTTGGCTGTTGATTCCCAGGTTAGTAAGCAAGCTATCAGCAATATAACTGTTTGCAGAGACAATAATTTCATCTCATTTTACATGCGAACTGAGTTTTCCTTTTCAGTCTACATGAAGAAGCAATATACTAAAAAATTCAAATACTAACAAAGTAAGGACATTTTAATATACTGTCTTTGACCATGAAAGAATCTTGTTTAAAAATGTTTAAAGTATCATTAATGTGTATTTTGGAGCAAAGATACCTTTGTGTGTAGAGTTTATGCTGCATTTACAGTGGATATAGGAGAGCAAATCTTTGAAAGATTGATACAATTTGACAATAATGAGAATGATATTCATAATATCCATAAAATTAAGTTTAGTTGTAGCAGTTATGGGAAAGGACTTTTAAAATGTAAGTAATATATTTTTATGTGACATTTTAAGAAATCATTTTAATATATTTTATGAGGCACACTGCTTTATGTCGAGTACCCTTTTAGAAAATCCTAAACATTTTTGTTTTTTATTGTATATTTATAGTATTTTATTTCTTCTTGGCAACAAGTTGGAAATTATTTTTATATAGTAATGTATAAGAAAACATTTATCTTTGGATGATGTCTACTGTTATGGAATTATGTATTTTCCTTATAGGCAATAATGGTATGTTAAGAGATTTCATTCATAAAGAGGTGTGTTCTGGACAAAATATTCAGAATCAAATGTCATGATATCTATAACTCATTTTTAAATGGTTCAGTGAAACCTGGTGACTGTCTTTTGTGTGTGAGTGTGTATGTGTGCACACGCACACCTGTAGAGAGAACAAACATTGCATAATGTTAACTTTGATGAATATTTGTGAAATTTATAGAGGTATTCATTCTGATTTTTTTTGCATTTTTTGTAGGCTTGAAAATAAAAATTTCATGGTAAAAGACTATATTCTTGAGTTTTTAACTGTATAATGAAAATTCAGAAAAGTTCACAAAAATTCCATTTAACCCAAAGGAAAATGAATTCCGCCTATTCATTTATAAGCAAAATAATGATTCTTTTAAAGTTTATATTCTAGCTAATTAAAAATATTTCTCCCTCTTTTATGGCAACCAATGTGCAAGTACTCATATATCATTAAGAATTACATTATATATTTATATCTAGTATCTTTTCTTCAGTAATAGATTGAACATTCAAATAATTTTTGGTCACTTAACTATAGTCACAGTCTCCTGGGATACTTAAACAAAGAAGACATGACCTTTACTACCAGAGAGATTTAATTTCATAGTGGGAAACAGACCAGGTTAAAAAAAATAAAACCTAATATGAGACAAAAGATAAGTATTTTATATCTCAGGCACTTAAGGAGCACTTGGGCCTTGCGGGGCTCCCTGGGGAGGGGCCGTCTGGACACCAGCTATACTCTGGGAGGAGTCATTTCGATTGGCTGTTGACCTGGGTACAGCTTGTTACCCCCTTATCAAATGGCTCCAAATTGTTTTACCTTTATAGTTTTTCTGTCCCCTCCTGTTTTAAGCTGTCATTTTTTGGTGTTGCCAGTTTGTGTCACTACTCCTGTTTTCTTATTTTAAATAAGTGTAAGGGGTTTCAATGTGACCTTGTGTTTCTCTGAGGCAATAATTTCTTAACCTTTAAAAAAAAACACTGGTAAGTGTCTTGCTCTTCTGAAACAGACATTTCACAAATGTTGTGGCACGTACAAAGCAATAAACTACAAGAAAACAGTGGCAAAGACTTTTTGCCATTTTTCTAAAATATTTCCCTCCTGCCTCCCAGGCCACTTAATGTGTCCATGAACTAAGCCCCATGGGGACCTATCGTGTAGAGTATCAGGGTGCTACTTCCTTCGTTCCTAGGGATTTACTTGTTGTTGTGAAGAGTGACTTAAGTGAACTCTTAAAAAATACGGTGTTTGGTCATATAAACATGGTTCTTCTGAGAAAGCAGGGAGGGTTGTATGTGTTGCTTTTATGGAGGGACCTTGTGTAAGCCACATGTTTTTGAGACTGTGTGGCACAAAAAGAATGAATTAAGGGAGTAGGCTTAAAAGGAAAAAGCAAAGTTCAGATAGAGAAAAAAACAAAGGAGAATATTTTTCCAGTAGAAATGTATTTGTACTCAAAATTTTACTGGTTTATAGCCTCAAACAGAAAAAAAGTGTTTTCTTTTGTATCTTTTAAAGCAACGGCACAGTGCTGGGTATACCAGTGTGGGCATATCGTATCAGCTCTCATTTCCATCAGCCCTCAGTACTTGCCTCCCTCACTCCTGAAATCTGTGCTAGCCTGTCATTTTGAAACTAGACAGAGGATGCACAGACTGGCTGTTGAAGTTCCCTTGGATTGTTCCTTCTGTTATTTATTCATTTATTCATGCAACAAACAAATGTTATTGAATGTCTACAGGGCACTGAGATTGAAATAATACAATCTTTGTCCATTACTAGCTTACTCTCAAACATTATCACCATGTAATAGACATGTACGGTGAGCTCTATTCTGAAGCAGCATGTGGTAACTATTGTAACAGAAGAAGAAAGTGCTGTGGGAACACGTAATTTAGCTAGCACTAATTAATTTCCATTGGGAGAATTCTTAAGTACGTTTCAGATTATCTTTAATAGAAAAGTAGGATTTCCACAGAGAGAAAACAGGCTGAGTATTGCTAATGCAGGAAGGACATTCCCGACTGAAGGGACAGTCCATCCCATCTGTGCCAAAGCAGGTGAGTCAGAAGGAGTTCAGGCATACTATTTGGTGTTTGGATTTGGCAAGTGGTCCATGAGACTGTCTTGTCTAATGAGTGTTGAAGAGGGCTATTGGGGATGGGGAGATGAGCAGGACAGAATAAGGTTGAGAGAAGAAATCTTGGAAGGCAAATAGGGATGGTATGGGGTACTTGAATACCACATTGCTCAGGATTTTCTTCTTTTTTTGAGTAAGGGATTATTATTGTATTTGTTTTCTTTTTACCACTTAGCAAATTGCTAGAAACGTAATGACTTAAAACAACACAATTTTACTGTCTTATGGTTTCTGTTGGTCAAGAGTCTGCGTTTGTGTTAGCTGAGTTTTCAGCTCAGGGTATCACCAGGCTGAAATAGAGAGTTGGCCAGGGGTACAGACTTATTTGAGGCTCAGTGTCTTCTTCCAAGCTCATGGTTGTCAGAATTCATTTGCCTGTGGCTGTGTAACTAAGGTCCCATGTTTTTGTTAGGTATCGGATGGGGACCACTGTCAGTTCCTGGGGGCCCCATCAGGTACTTGCCAGATAACCCCATCCTCTTACAACACCACTGTTTACTTCTTCAGGACTAGTTGGACGTTTGCTCTCACTCTTCACATCTCTTATTTCAGGAAGGGCCCAGCTCCCATTAAGGGCCCATCTGATTAGGCCAGATGCACCCAGGTTAATCTCCCATTTGAGTAATCCATAATCAACTCTTTGGCGATCGTAATTGTATCTCCAAAATCCCTCCACCTTTGTTGTATAACCACCTAATTAAGGGTGTGAATGCATCATAGTCACAGTGCTCCCACTCTAGAGAAGGGCATTATACAGCTGTGTGCACGGGGTGAGGATTACGGTGGCCGTCTTACAGTCCTTGCCACCAGGATACAGAGTGACTCTGCCCTCTCTGGTTCTTAACTGAATAGTGGTGGGGGAATTTGAAAACCTTTACAGAAATTTGTCCCGTCTGTCCTCCTCCCTCCTTATTAACCAACAGTGAGTCACAACTGGAAGCACGGTGATAGAATGAGATCCTAGAAGATCTTGTACATCTTGAATAGATGAGGCTGAACTTGGCCATATCGGTCTTTTCCATCATCAGCTTGTCTCTCTCCCGTCTCCTTCCCCCTCTCTCTCTCCCTCCCCCCATATATTTCCATCTTCATATTATTCATTTGCCATCACAGTGATCAAAAACAAGAAGAAAATCTGCTAGAACAGTAAAATGTATGAGTTTAACTCTATTTACTCCTAGCCCGCCAAATTCCTCAAATTTGTTTTGGAAAAACAGCTGATAATCTTCAGGAGTTGGTAACTAACATGAGCACTTTTGTTCTTCTTTCAGTTCATCTTACATATTTTTTGTCTCCTTTACATTTCTCATCCCTCAGAAGTAACCACTTGAACTCAAAGTATGTACTCTCGAGCTTGCAGCACCCAAAGATTTTAATTCTTGAGTAAGAATTTCACATGAAATTACTTTTCCAATCAGTTGCCATATAGTTTATTACATAAAAGTTTAAAAATGGTAAAATTTTCACTTGTTTTCTTTTATATGTGTGTATGTATGTGTATAGAGACAGATATTTAGTACAACTAAATCCATTATTCCAACTTAGAAATTATTGTAAAAATGTATATTACACAGCAAAAAAATTAGCACTAGTAATTTTATTAAGCACTGCTTATAAGTAACTGACAATTACATAATTAGTTCAGATACATGAGCAATAATTTCAAGACAGTGTGAATCGAATGAATTTTAGATGTAACAATTACATATATTTTGAATGTTTTCCAGAATCTTACTCAGTGACTTACCCAAAGATTTTAAAGTTAGTGTATTAAGATTTAGGTTTCCTCCACGTATTTAGTGGCTATAATTACTTAGTAAAGTCTATCAAAGTCTTTTAACTCTCCTACTGATGAGTTTAATTAATGGTATCTTTTGCATGATTTTTCTATTAGTCCAGTAAATTCAGCTTTTGTATCTAAGACATGCCTTGGAATGTAATTGATATTGGGAGTCATCTTTTTTTTTATGATTTCTGGACTTCAGAAAACCTTGAGATTCACAATATATTGAAAGCTCGTGAGATGGCTATTTGAGAACTGCCATGTTAAAATCTCCACATAGAAAACATCCAAGATGGTTTTGAAGCAGTCTGTTGCTAGCAGTTAATCCATAAGGTATTTTTCAGTGTTTTGGAGTATCAGATATCATTGCATGATTATTGTGTTAAAGAGATTGGTATTTAAAAAATTCATCAAGACAATAATGTGATCTTTTCTTGTAAAGATAGATGAATATTTTGCCTTATGGCTCTCAAGTGAGCATACTGATGTTTCTGTAGTCCTAACACCTTTTTGCAGTGTATTCGCTCACCTTGCCTTGGCAGCGGGGAGCTGGGAGCCTGAAGCCTGGTTTGCCTGATGAGACTGTTGTGCAGGAGGCAGGTTTGTGCAGTCGTAGTGCTCTGCGAGTTTCTTCCTGTGTAGTGTATTTGGGTGGCAGCCTGGAGAAGAACCTCTGGGCTTAAGAATAATTGAAGGAGCGACTCTTAACTCATTTGTTCCTGAAGAATGTCTTTACTGGGTCTCCTGTGGATGGAGGGTGGGATGGGAGCTGAAGAGAAGTGAGTAGTGGGCCCTTCAACCATGATTGCTGGATTTGCTGATGCCACCAATTTCCATTGAAATTTTCTAGGGTCAAAGTCTTGTCTTCTTTCTACATATAAAACTACTAGAATCCAGTGAAAAAGAATTAATATCTAGTTATAAAATAAATTTTGAGTTGACAGTGACGTCTCAGATTTAACAGATAACTTCTCAGATTCCAAAACAGTGTGCTGGCAAGCCAAGGAGCAGAGGTCAGTGACCACCGCTGAGCCTGAGCTTCCTCTTGGTTCCCCCTCTGAGATGCTCTGCTCCTCCTCTTTTCCTGTAATGTTCAAAAGTAATGAAATTGGTTGAATGCCAGGTGCTAAGGATGGTGAACAGAATAGAAACAATGTCTGTCTCAGAGAACTTCAGCTGAACAAAGAATACTGATAAGTAATCAGATTTTTACAAGATAGTGTGCGATGACTTCTGCAATAGGGAAAATTATAGGAGGTGCTTTGGAAGCCCCTCAAGTGGCTGTTTAACTCAGACTGGAGGGGTGAAGGAGTATTTCCTGGGGGAGCAGTGTCCACTCAAAGCTAAAGGTTGAGTAGGGACTAAGAGGAGTGTGGGTACTTCACGCAGAGGAAGCAGCAGAGCAGATGGAGAGCTGGGCGAGGGGTTGTGTGCACTGGGCAGCTTGTGGCCAGGGCAGGGAAGTGTGGGGAGTAACGTGGGTGACACCTGTGGCCTGGTTAAGGAGTTTAGACTCTTACAAAAAGTGTGTGAGCTACTTAAGGCTTCTAAGTAGGGACATGCCGTGATCCGTTCTGCATTTGAGAATTTCATTTTTGGAGAAGAGCAAGACTTGGGGCAAGGAGCCCAGCTAGGAGGACTGGTCCAGGGGACCATGAGAGTGGTTCTGAGAGATTCAGAAAGAGCACTCAAGAACACCTAGTTTTTCTTGCCTCTATTATTTTTCTCCTTCCCCCTACCTTTTTTTGTTTTCCCTCATTTGTCTCTTGCTTCAGTTGTCAATATGTTGACCTCTATTTCTTCATTCCTTGCTCACATAAAATATACCCTGTTTGACTTTTAAAATTTTAGGTATGATTTATGTACAATGAAAGGCATACAATTTAAGATACACTACTGTGCGTTTTGAAAACTATGTGCACCTGTATAGCCACCATCATGATCTGCACAGAGAACACTCATTCCTAAGTGTTCCTTTGTGCGTCTTGCCTCCCACCCCAGCCCAGGGGGCTGATCTGCTTTTTATCACTGTAGAGTATGTTTGTTTTTCCAGAGTTCCATGTGAATGGTATCATACACTGAATACTCTTTTGTGTCTAACTGGTTTCTTGCAGTATTTCTGAACTTCATCCCTGTTTTTGTGCATACTGTTAGACCATTCCTTTTTTGGGGGGAGGGTGGTTCATTTTATGGGTGTACGACTGTTTATCCATTCACCTGTTAATTTGTCCATTGACTTTCCAAATGTCTTTCCTACTACACAGGTCTTTTTTTTTTTTGCCTAATTGAAACATAGTATTAAAATTTATTTGGCATTAAAATGCTCTGTCAAATTAAAATATTAAGTAATTTTTTTATTCCTGAATGAGTTTTAAAAGTGGCCAAGTCAGTTTGTCATCTTCTCAAAAGGAAAACAGTTACAAAGGATCTTGAATTAGTAGCTCTGAATATAACTAAATGTCCATATTCCTCTTTCATGTTCAGCTTTTGCAAGAATTTGGGCAAAGAAGTCTTTTGTGATACTGGTTATTATCTTAAGTGGTTTTATGTGCTTTTTCTTAATCTCTTGCTTTTTTCCATAAAGTGGTAATTAAAGATTTCTAGCAAGTAAATGTCCAACAGGATAAACAAAGCTTTGAAGCCAAGCTTTATATTGCAGTTTGACTTTTTAAATATTTTCTTTTATGTGTATTTTCCATTAGGAGTCATTAAGTGGCTAGTTTGCACAATTATAACAGAGACAATAAATGTGCAAGGAAAAATGTCCCTAAAGTTTATGGTCCTGAGTTGTGATTCAAGAATTACAGCTGTAACTAACTTAATAACAAGCAGATGGAAGGAGGACTTGTCATCTCACAATGTTATTTTGACATTACATGATGACCTTTCTATAATAGCACCTGTTATTTTTAAAAATTCCTCATAGGCGCTGTTGATATCATAGAACAATATAGAGATGTCAGTTTTATGGCTTCAAAGATCTGTGCACTTTGTAAACATATTACTCATATATTTTGGCAGTACAGAGATCAGGAAGAGAATGCTTCCATTAAAGTGATCAACCACGCCTGTAGAAATCGGGTTGGAAGATGCGTGAAACGCTTTTAGATGAAATCTGTTTTCATGTATAAATTGTCTCTACTGCATATATAACTGTCTCATAATGCTTTGGGGGTAATTTAGCAAGTACAGCAGTGGAAATGGTGTCCGTGCAAACTCATTTTAAGGAAGTAAGTGTATAAATGGCTTTATGATAAGTCTGTCTGTTGCTCAGCTGTTATATTGCATTAATCTACTCTCTTTTTTCTCCCAGCCTTCTTTCTGTTTTCTTACACAGTTGATTAAAACTTTAATTAACTTTTACTATTTCAGCTGTTTTACTTCCCATTCTTAAAACAGTTATAAGTAAAAATAAAAACTCATTTACGGTTGCCTGCTACTTGGAGCGATGTGTCCTCATGCCTCAGAGCATTATTATTTCATTAACCTGCTAAAAGTGAACCCTCACAGAAGCTTAATTATTTTTCGAATACTTTTGGTATGCTCTTGCTGAGAACATTTAACATTTTATATCATAGTGAAATCCATTTTAAATCAGATACTATTCTTCAATAAATGCTTTCATTTTTAGAAATTTCAGATGGGCATTTTAAAAAAGCAGTACTTTCTTCTTGGTGCATTATTTTCCTCTGTTAACATACTTCTAAGTGCTTCTCTGTCTCAGAAATGTATGGGGTTTTGTTTCTTACCTGTGCCTATCAATTCTCATTACCTTCTTTTTGTTTTTTCCTCCTGACTTCTCACCTGAATTCCAGATTTCCTCCTCTGATGCTCCTCTTCAGCCTTTGGTATCCTCTCCTTCTCTACAAGCTGCTGTTGAAAAAAACAAATTGGAGGTATGGTAGTGTTTAGCCAGTCGCATTATGTAGTGTTCAGTGGTCATTTAACTTTCTTTCACAGTGTGCCATAATTTGGGAGTGCTGTAACAGTTGTTTACGTTTTAAATGGTCTCCAGTATTAAATATATTAAATACAGCACCTTCTAGAGTATTTTTCTTTGCTACAGGTAGGATTAATGGGCTTTATATTTAATTTCAGAATGACCAATTTACTGGTATCATAGAGATATCTCAACATTTAAGAAGCAATTAGTTTTTTGTTGTTTTCATTGCTACCTTATACTTACAGGAACTTTTTAAGTAGCTGCTGTTGAATTCCTTCATCTATTTAAGAAAATCTTTGATTAAAAAATTTTTTTATGATTATATTATTAAAAGCACTAGCAGAAAGTTATTTTCACTTCTCTTTTAAGGAATAGTAACCACTATATAGAATCAGTGTATGTAATATGGAATCTTAAGTTTAGAATAATCAGTGATAAGTGTTTGAATATGTTTGGGGTGGTGGTGGTTAGGGTGCATGACACTACTATTATGGATTTTTTAAGTCATCCCTAAAAACATTTAAGGGTTTTCATTTTTTTTTTTACTCTTTACTTTTCTCTTTTGTTATAATGACCCTAAAGAATTAGTTTGAGACATTCTTTCAGCTGACACTTTGTCTACTCCTTGATAAATGATGTGCTAGATATGGAGGATACAAAGACAAACCTTCGAGAAGCTTATAGTATAATGGTGGAAAACATAAATTTACAGAGGTTTCTAATGTAACACAATGTGTGCTCTGATATATACTTGCTATACTGTTAATACAGGAGACATAACTTTTGATACATCTTAAATTCTTAAACTTTAGCTATAAGGATTGGGATGCATTCCAAGTAGAGAAAGCATCATGTGAAGAATCCTGTGGGTAAAGTGGAATATTTGCAGATTTGCAAGGGGAATGGTGTGACTGGAACATGCATAGGATAGAGAGAGAAATGAGAGAGTAGCCTTCTGAAGGAGTTAAGTCTCCACTCTGAAGGCCCTGGCACTTCAGTGATGAGTTTTAAGAGCAGGAGGAGTAACAGGAGCTGATTTTCATGTCGTAACACTGGTCCTCTGTGTCTGTGGCGAGTGACTTTTTTGCTGATGGGTGTGGAAAAGGCTTGAGAACCTCTTGCTCTGATCCATAAATAAAATGATGGGGACATGTGCCACAATAGAGGCAGAGGGAGTGAAAAGGACAGTTTAATTCTAAGAGATCTTGAGGAATCAATCTTGAGAATCTTTGGGATTTCTTCTGGTGTATAAGAGCTGTACACCAAAAAGTACAATGTATTGAAAGAAAATTGAAGAAGACACAAATACATGGAGAGATGTCCCATGCTCATGGATTGGAAGAGTTAATGTTAAAATGTCCATATTACCAAAGCAATCTAGATTCAATGCATTTCCTATCAAAATCCCAGTGACATTTTTCACAGAAATAGAACAAATAATCCTAAAACTTACATGGAAGCACAAAAGATCCCAAATAGTCAAAGAAATCCTGGGAAGTAAGAACAAGCTGGAGGTGTCATGCGCCTTGATTTCAAAATATATTACAAAGTTAGAGTAATCAAAACAGTATGATACTGGCATAAAAACAGACACATAGATCAATTGAGCACAACAGAAAAACCAGAAATAAATCCATGCATATATGATCAGTTAATTTATAGCAAGTAAGGCAAGAATATATAAGTAGGAATAGACAGTGTCTTCAATAAATGGTGTTGGAAAAACTGGGCAACCGTGTGCAAAAAAGTGAAACTGTACCAGCATCTTACACCATATATAAAAAATAACTTAAAATGGCTTAAAGACTTGCATGTGAGACCTAAACCATAAAACTAGAAAAAAAGAAGTGATAAATTCCTTGACATTAGTCTTAGTGATTTATTTTGGATCTCCAATGGCAAGGGTAACAGAAGCAAAAATAAACAAATGGGTTCACATCAGACTGAAAAGGTTCTGCGCAGTGAAGGAAACCATCAAGGAAATAAAAGGCAGTATATTCACTGGGAGATGGTATTTGCGAGCCATAAACCATATAAAGAACTTGCACAATTCAATAACCCCTCCCCCCAAGAAAAATCCAATTAAAAAATGGGCAGAGGATCTGAGTAGACATTTTTGCAAAGAAGACATACACATGGCCAACAGGCACGCACATGCGAAGATGTTCAACATCACTAATCATCAGGGCAATGCAGATCAGAACCACAATGAGGTGTTGCCTCACACCTGTTGGAATAATTATTATCAAAAAGGTAAGATAGTGTGGAAAGGGGAACCCTTGTGCAATTCCACTTCTGGGTATATATCCTAAGAAAATAAAAACACTGGTGTGAAAAGATACATGCACCTCCATGTTCATTACTGGACTGTTCACAATAGCCAAGATACAGAAACAACCAGTTCATCCGTTAGTGGATGAATGGATAAAGAAGGTGTGTGTATGTATACATATACTACTCAGCCATTAAAAAAATGGAATTTTGCCAAATATTTATGACAATGGACCTGACCCTTGAGGATTATGCTAAGTGAAATATGTCAGATAAAGACAAATAGCATATGATTTCACTTACAAGTGGAATAAAAAAAAAAACCCACAAAATAAAACAAAACCCAGATTCATAGATACAGAGAACAGTGGTGGTTGCCAAAAAGGAAGGGTTAGGGGAGGGGTGCAAATGGATGAAGGGGAGCAAGAGGTACAGACTTAACAGTTATAAATAAGTCGTGGAGATGTAAGGTACAGCAGAGAGGTCATAGTCAACAATATTGTGTATTATATATCTTTATGTGGTAACAGGAAAATGATTTTCTGTGTTGATGATTTTGCAGTGTATACTGCAAAAAATGTGGAATCCTCACGCTGTACATTGAAACTAGTATAATGTTATTTATGTTAATTATACCTTAATTAAAAAAAGAAAGCAGTGGTCTAATTCAGTGGTCTCCAAAGCCTGATGTCTAGACATTAGGGACACCCCGGGCAGTCCAATTTAGGATGTCTGTTCATGCTTTTTTTCTTATCCTTTTAAAATTTCAATATTTATGTTTTTATAGTGTGCATAATACAGTGCTATATGTGCTTTATAAATAAATATATACATATGGCAGAGTATGTATGCTTACAACTCTATAAGATAGAGGAGTATAAAATCAAAAATTTTGGAGACTATCAGTAATTAAATCACTCAAGTTAGTTTGATTATAACAAACCCAATATGTATTTTTCTCTGTTTGTAGGACTTGAACATTTATTCCAGCTTTATTATGCAGGAGGTCTTCAGTTTCACTGCATCATTTGTATAGATACAGCAACCAAATTTCAGGAACTGCTGTTCCATACCAAACAGCTATATTTTGTTCTTGCTGAGAATGTTTTAAACAACTTAGGTTCCCATAGTACTCTGATCTTTCAGCAGCTCTCGATTCTAAAGATGGGGCTCATCTGTCGGTCAAACAGCGTGATCTGAGTTTAGAGCCCGTGTCTTCAATGTCACTTCAAAGCTGCTGTCATAACGGCTACTGTCGGAATCAGAGTGGACGGCAGCCGTATTTTGACAGCTGAAATTCCAGTGTTACAGAGCATTGATTTGTGCTTTCCCTGTATTAAAAACATAGCTAATTTAGTTGACTTCTGGTTATTTCTTATGTGCCCACCACTTGCAGTGATGAGAAAGACAAGCTTCTTTCCCACTGTCATGACAAGGGCTTCCTTGAGAAATGATAGCGTTGAGAAGTTATAGAACAGTCACCCCAGCATGTTGGTGAGAGTGTTGAATGATACTAATTTCTTCACCAAACTTGACTAATGATAGCTAGAAAACATTTTATAATATATAAAGGATTTTGTACATTCTTCACTTATTAAGTGGGAATGCTAATATTTACCTCATAAAGTTATGATTAAATGAGTCAAAAAGTCTGGCACATAGGAAGGGTTTAGTAAAATTAGCTGTTGTACATCACGACAATCATAATAAGCAGCAACGCTCCACTGAGCAGCTGTGAGTCCTGAGACTTGAGAGCCTCGACTCCGTTGTCCCTCAGCCTACCACTGATTACCTGTGTTACTTTGAGCTTTACTGCCCTAAGGTTTTGTCTCTTCATTATAATAATGACTTTGTTTTCAGACAGTTATTTTATAGATTAAATTAGAAAATATGGTGCTTATCACAGTATTTGGCCCATAGGAATTTTTATTATATGTCTTACACTATGGCCTAGGAATTGCTGGTATTATCTTCCCTCATTTATAAATAGCAAAAGTTCTACTCGAGAGAGTTTGTCAAACACCATTTTAAAGACACAGGTGCAAGTGCATCCTTTAGGCATTTTGACCAAGTTTTGTGTGTTTATTACCCTGCCTTTCCTGGGTCCGTCAGTTTATCTTGACATATTTGCTGCTAGGAAAATAAGGTCTGGGCCAGTGCTCAGTTGCAGTGGCCATCCGGCTCCAGGTCTCTGCACATCTCTTCTCCCTAAATGCCTTGTGAATGCTCTTTGTTTAAACCTTTATTTCATTTTCCTTCTTGGAAATGTAACTGTGAACATCATAGTATCATTATAATATAGTTTACCTGGACTGGATTGGATGAAATACATTAACTGGTCAGTCAGCTCTGGTCCACAAGCACTTTTTTTTTTAGGAGAGCAAGGTACAGGCTTTTATTTAGAAATAAAGTGAGAGGAAAGAGCTCCTGGCTCATGCCAGGAGGGGACAAGAGAGCCGGGGGTGGTGCATTGTCTAGGGGATTTATAACCAGTTGAGGATTTTTTTGGAAATTGAGGGCTTAGGGTGTGGACTTGTACCACCTGCCCTGCCCTCAAGGTGGGCTGGGTTATTGTCTTTACAGTGAAGTCATGGGTTATGCTGAGATGCCCTTGCAGAACACACAAACATTCCAGGCGGCAAAGTTGCTCCCGGCCTTTTGACCTTTAACTGATTTCACTGAAGATGTCTATATTCCTAGTCTGGGATCTTTACCCTAGAGAGTTAGTGTGACCTTGACTTTGCATAATGCTGAATACAGAGTTTCAATAGGGACTTTACATTGTTACATTGCTTTGACTGTAAATATCCTGCCTTGCTTTTTTCCAGAGGCCCTCACCCTGCTCTGACTACACCCACGGTCCCTGTCTCATTACCCCCTCTACAGATAGAGACCCTTGCTGCTGCTAGGGAAAGGGGCGACGACCGCTCTGGCTGCTTCATGCTGAGAGGGGGCACAGTAAGGGGTGCAGCTAGGTCTCCATCAGTGGTCAGTTGAGAGGGCCTCGGAAGATGGGCACTTCTATTCCAGGTTCCATTTCTATTACTATTTGCAGTTTTATGGCTTCTAGTCAAGATAGAACAAATCGTGTTATTAGATTAAGTAGTAACATCTGGAGTTTGATTTTCCATTCTGGAAGAACAGACTTGACACGGAGAGTAACGAATGCATGGCTGAATATGAGGATTAGAAATAGTAAAACTCTAATTGAGAATCATAGCCAGATATCTTGGGGAAACTAGCATTCTAGATCTAGTCTATGTCCCAATGACTAGTGTTAGGACTTAGTATAGATAAGGATGCATTCTTGAAATGATACTTGTCTTTAAAATCACCCTCATTTTTATTAGAAGTAACCAGATTAAGAAAATAATTAATACTTGGCACAAACACTATCTTTAACATTTTTTTTCATAAGGAATCTATTGTATTTGCCCTTTTAAAAAACAAAACACTGGTAATGGAGTGGAAATGTTTTGTGATACTTTAAACAAAGTATTTTTTACTCTTTCTCCCTCATGTTTACATGTTAAAATCTGTCTTCATCTGTGTGATAGGAATTCTGTGTGGTCAGTTTAATTTTTCTTCTTATTCATATTTGAGCTTTATGGTTGAAGCCTAACCTTGCATAAAGATGCAGTGAGAATGTATTGAACAGAGGTCTCATTTGTTTAAAACTCTAAAATATCAAAGTTCTAAATAGCCTAATCTCTTAATTTTTTAAATATATTCTTTATTGTGTTGTCAACATACTAACTCACTGAGAGTGTGAATTTGCTATGTGTACTTCCATACTGTCATCATTGAATATTTGTACCTCTCTTGAAAGTTGACTCAAACTAATAAGAGTGTTAAGAGCTGACATTAAAAAAAGAACTTATCAAACCTTTGGTGTGTGTTTTAGAAAGAAAAGGAAAAAAAAAAGGAGGAGAAAAAGAGAGAAAAGGAGCCAGAAAAGCCTGTAAAACCTCTTACAACTGAAAAGGTAAAATTCCTTCTTAAAAAGCCTATAATGATTACCATCTTATTTGTGTACCTGTATATGAGTGACTTTTGGGTATTAATGATATACAAATAATCCTTCTTTCAACAAGTATTTATTGAGTGAATACTGTGTGCCGCCCATGCCCTTCTGTCGTGTCCTGTATGATTTGTTAAACATGTGTCTGGGTATTATCACCTGAGTTCCTCAAGGGCAAGTCTTCTCTCATTAATAACGTGAAGATTAGTGTTTTTAGAGTTCATGCAAAATCAGACTTCAGTGAAAGTTTGGAGAATGAAGAGATCATACCTGAAGTGGCCTTCAGAAAGGACCATGCTTGAGGTTAGCATTCAAGCTAGGTTTTGAAGTGTTGGCAGCATGAAGGGAGAAGACAGGAGTACGTTAATGGGAGAGAACACCTTGAGGACATGCATGGAAGCTGGAAATAGACAAAGGATGTTTAGAAAAATTGTAGTGGGGTTCGAAGAAAGATACATGTCTATGTATAGGAAGTAGTGTCAAGTGAGACCAGAATGGTGGATTGAGCTCAAACTGTAGAGGACCTTAAAGTCCAGGTTGATCGATTTTTGGAGAAAAGGCAGCAGGCAACATTTCTAAAGCAGATGATACACCTAATTCAAGAAGGTTCTTTGGAAGATTTTTTTGGCAGTGACAGGCAGGATAGTTATGACTAGGTAAATGGGAGAGAGAAGGACCATTAGATTTCTGTGAAATCATTGGTTAAATACTGAGGGTGACTTGGCTTTGAACGCACTTCACCGTGCAAATGTGGGAGTATGGTAAAGGAATTGTCAGTGAAAGGAGCTTCCTTAATTTTTTTTGTTGAAATTTTAAAAATTAACTTTATCAGAGCATAAGTTACATACTACAAAGTACATCCATTTGAAGTGTGCAATGCAGGTAGGCGCTGGTTCTCTCTGTTGTTTCAGAGCAGTCTCTCCCTTTAAGGAGCTGCAGACATGCCTTCAGCCCTTAAATGCACCGAGTGTCCCAAGATAGCCTCCGTCCTTCACGTAGCAGTCAGAACTGTCCACCATCTGACCCATCACCAACCTTTTCACCATTCCCCTTCCGTTCTTCATGTCAGTCAGACACCTAAACGTACTTTTCATCTCTCTGTTCACGAAATTGCTTTGCCAAGAATGTCCATTTCTCTCCCCACCTCTTAGCTAAAGCTAACTTGTTCCACCATTTCCATGAAGCCCCTTTAAACATCCTGACTAGGACGCTTTTGCCCTGCCACAGAATTCTGCTGACATTATCATACATTTGATTTTATTACGTCCTACCTTATATTATTGTTTAATTACATTGTTAGATAAATTTCCTTGTTTAACATAGATGCATAGATGTTTTGTTTCCTGAGATCATGCATCAAGTCAGTTGGGGACTAAGTTGTATATTTCTTTGTATTTCTAACAGTTTCCCATGTGTGGTAGGTGTTTCAGATAAATATGTGCACATTGAGTCATTGATGTTTTGCAATTTTGTAATTCCTGTTAATGTCTTGATTCCAAGGTCAAGCAGAACAATTAATAAACAGTAATTTATTACTAATTAATTTATTAAATACTAAAGACTAAGACTTTTGCTAAGTGGAATTCTTTGAAATATTTTTTTGGAATACTTTTTGGTTAAAAAGTCTCTTGTTTCTTTGTATATCACTATTTGTTTTAATGATAGTTTAGTGAATTAAATTCTTACCTTTTGCCAAATTACCTTTATATGTTAAAGATTATAATACTTTTTAAAAGGAATGATTAGGTAGGTAATTATGACCTGATTATACTTAAATAGCTTTAATTCTGCCGTAGTAGCTTTCTCTTCAGTGTGCATCAGTAAGAAGCTGTAAGTGAAATCTCTCACAATTTCCTATTTGATTACAAAGGAATTTAAAAATCACTGGTAGGTTTTATTTTTAATTTCCAAAAATTGGAAATATCAAAATAAAGGGTTTATGTAATGCTTTATTGTTGTATTTGTCAAGATACAAAATTTAACCACTTTTAAAACATCATATATTTATTTTCTCTCTGAAAATTAATTAATTTTTCCATGTTAATACTCGTCTCCTGTTGCCTCCTGTGACACGGGACCAAAACAGTTACCCTGGCACTGAGTCTTTGGGTTGGGAGCGCACAGAGTCCGATCGGGGGGGTGAACATGAGGCGTCTGCCACTTGCTCATCACTGTTCAGTCCTTAGGCTCCATTAAGCCCAGTTCACACCCACCTGTTACTGCTCCAGCTGCAGAGGTCAGGACTCCTGCTGATGGCGGGGGCCTTGCTGAAAGACTGCCACACACACGGAGAAACTTCAGGTCCTAACAAAGTTTTGGGGTCAAGATAGTGTAGAGTGTGTAAGAAGGAAGATAAATTTAAAAGTGCGACAGTGGGGAAACTGAAAGAAAAACAGCACATACAAAGCAGGTTAACTTCACATATGGGCATTTTTTTCTGTCTTCTCTCTGAGGTGATATTTCAGGGGGCATACGTACAGAGGAGAAATTCGTAGTAATATCAATGAAGATAGTGGCAGTTGTAGTCAGGATAATGTCATCATAAATAATAGTTGACTTTATTAACCATCTCTTGTATGCCAGGAACTGTGCTAAGTGTACAACTTGTGTTCACTGTTGTATATACACAACTTACATGTAAAGTGACCACCTCTGTGCTTACTGTCTAGTCAGGAAGTAGAACATGGCTGGCTCCCCAGAAGCTGCCCCCCCATAACCTTTCCTAGTAAAAAATCACTTCTCTTCCCCCCAGAGGTATCCATTTCCTTGCATTTTAGGAATAGTTTTACCTTCTCTGTGTGTATTTCTAAGTAATATAGTTTGTTTTTGTCTACTTTTTTGAGCATGAGTAAAATGATAGCACAAATAACCTTTTGTTTTGCTTTTTTTAGTCAATGTTTTTAAAGGGGTGATCATGTTGTATATAGTCGGTTGATTTAGTTGATTGTTTTGTAGAATTCTATTATATATGTGTTCTTTACGTTATTATCCTTCCACTATTGGTAAACATTTGGATTATATCCAAGCTTTAGCTATTATAAATAGTGTTGTGAAAACTTTTGTACATGCATCTAAGCATGCGTGTTTTTAGGATGTACTTAGGAGTGGAATTGTTGGGTCATAAAGTATCTCTGTCTGGAACTTTACTAGGTAATGGCAAGCTGTTTTCCAAAGTGTACACATGCATTCTGGTCACACCACATTCTTTACAACATAAGTATTGTCAGAGATTTTATTTATTTGCAGTCTGGTAGATATGTAGTGGTATTTCATTATATTTTTAATGTCATTTTCCTTGATTACTAATGAGACTGAGTACCTTTTCATATGTTTGTTGCTCATTTGGATTTCTTCTGTGGAAGTTCTGGTTCAGATGCTTTGACTGTTTCAGTTGGCTTGCTTATCTTCTTTTCATTGATTTGTAACAGTGAAAACACACACCCATATAGAGGATACTGGTCCTTTTCCAAGTATATGTTTGCAAATAATTGTGTGACTGCTTTGTGGCTGATTTTATTGCTTTTTATTTCTGGTTTGTGAATTGGTGATCAAGGGCATCCTTGTCTGATTGCTGACATCAAAGGGAAAACGTTCAGCTTTTCATCTGTATGTGTTGTTACCTTTATTCCTCACAAAACCCATGAGGTTTTTACTGGTGGGACCATTTTATAAATGGAGGAACCAAGATTCGAGAAAATAGATGATTTGCCTAATGTCACCTAGTTTAGTTGGCAAATTGATGGAATCAGGTTTGGAAAAAATAAGGATTTTATTTATTTTTTAAGGCAGCCCAGATTAAAGTCCATCTCACATCTCTTCATGTGTTTAGAAGAATGATGTTTGTTTGATAGGGATTACTTACTCTAGAACACTTTTCTATTCTAAGCCAACTTATTCTACAAGCAGTTAAAGCCATTAGTATGGCTCATGAAATAACACCCAGTGACTTAATAAATGGTTACTTAAGAATATGTCTATTAAAATGAACTGTGTGTTTCTATATAATACCATCCCATACCATCCTAACTAGTAAATTAATAACTTACTGATTTATTAACTTCTCCTAGGGACATCTGCCTTCTGTAAATAAACTTGTTTTCCTTGACCGGTCTACTACTTTTCTTTAAATTGTATTTTGTACTTACTTAACTCTCACTGACATTTACATTTTTGTGGTATGTAAGCATCTATTGCTCACAGGGTCACCTGAAGACAGGCATGCTTCCTTTCCCAGGCGGAGAAAGGTGAAACCTAAACACTTAATGAACCAAGTGATTAATAGGATGGATGTATTTTACAACAAAATAGATGTCTCCTTTGTGCTTTAGATATTCTGCTGGAAAAGGTATATAAATTTGACTTTTTAAAAAGTATTCTGTTGTACATTTGACGCTCTTTATTTGTTTACTTTAGGTTTATCTCTTAGGCAATCTCCTAAGTAGCCAGTGATCTCTAAATATGTTCATGTAGATAGGTGGTACTCTGTTAAAAGCATGTGTGTGAGTTTTCTTTCAGTTTAAATTATCAAGAGATTTTCTCCTTTGGAAGGCTCTAAGTTTTATAGTTTTTATGCATATCAGAAATGGACAAATAGTCAATTGCTTGTAGGAAGAGAGTTAAACCCTTTAGAGGTAATTCCTCTTGTGGTTCTGGTTTTATTGCTATGTATTACAACCCATTCTATGGGTTATTGTGTTTTAAGTTCTGAAACTTCTGATTGTATGTTAAGAAACCTTTAACATAGGGACCAGCAAACTTTTCCTGTAAAGATCCAGGTAGCAAATATTTTAGGTTGTAGGTGTCCTTCACAACTACTCAGTTAATTCTCTTTGTAGCACAAAAGCTGTAAATGAATGTGTTCCAGTAAAACTTCCTTTACCAAAACAGCTGAGTTTGTTAAGATCCTCCCCTTTCTGCCTCCCCACGAATGAGAATTCCTACAGTGGAAGAAGCAGGGTCAGAAGAAAGCCAGGTTCAGACCCCTGGTCTGGTTTACTGTACCTCCTTGTGAAGTCATTTAACTGCTCAGAACCCCCTTTTCCTCATTTATTAACGGCAGTGTTTGCCTGGATGACCTCTAAAGATCCTTCTGGCCACAGATAGTTTTAAATTTAGGATTACTTAATTCACCTAGTGAACATAGGAACAGATTGCTAGCGTCATCTGAAGGGGTTACATGCCATGAACACTACATGCCATGTGTTTCTCCTAAGTTCCTACTAAGTGCTGTGCATTGTGCTAAGCATTTTATGTTTGCTCCTTGAATCTCACGTTAACACTGGATAGTTTTAATATCACCATCATGTGAGGGAGAAACATAGGTTCAGAGAGTTAAACTTACCCAGGGTCACACATCACGTAACTGGTAGAGCAGATCTTTCTAAAAAGGAGGCCACTGAACGGGATTCATTATCTTCCCATGAATGTCTGCTATGGATTAAACAGCTGCTAACACCCATTGGGAAATAGCCAACTATTTATATCTTCAGCACAAATTTTCTAAAGAAGTGTTTCTGGAGTGAATCAACACACCATGTATGCTAAGTAATGGCAACATGGTATATATTAAAAAGAATATGGACTGCAAGTCAGAAGGACTACAGTATTTATGATCAAAGTTTGATTTTAAAAAGGTAATTCAAAATCATAATTTATAAGCACTTTTGGATAGGCCACTCGTCTGCCTAATCCTGAAGCTATATGCACATCAGCAAACGTGTGATGAGTGCCTGGTATGTGACAGACACTGTAATAGGCTGTGGGATACACAGGGAACAAAGACGGAAGTCCCTGCTCTTTGGAGCTTACAGTCTAAGTGTATTCCTTTGTGATTTGTTCTTGGGAAATTAATCTTGATACCACCTCCTTGCTCTCCTGGCAACCAGATAGGTTAGGGGCTGATCTACCTGATAGAGTTCATTTCCAAGAGTCCCAGAAAAAAGGTGTTCAGGTCCCATCTATGCTAGAATTCTCCAGAACTCTCAATCTTCTGTGTCTTTGCCCACATGTTCTGCAAGTTCAGTACACATTTACTGAGCATCTTTTATGTATGAGTCCTATTCTAGCATTGGGGATGCAAAGACTATCAGAAAAAGTATGTGTCCTGTAGGAACTTACAGTTTGGGAGAATGAGGAGGCACAGAGGGAGAAGAGAGGAAGCTTTGCCTCCTACCTGGGGTCTGTCCCCAAGCACCGCCACCCACTCACACCAACTACCTCACTCTTTGCCATTAAAGACTAGACAGAACCTGCAGGCATGGGTGTGAAGCTTCATTATGTAACCTCAGTCATTCCCTCTTCCTGGCCTGTGGTGACCCCTCAAGTAGTCCTTGAAGGGAGGAAAGGAGGAAGGTCTATTTTCAGATGTATTTTGTTTTCTGGCCCACCTGGTTTAATTTTAGTTGATCATTTGGTGGTATTTTCCTATCAGTCCCTTTTTTCTGATGTTTTGGCATTCATACTAGTCATTGTATACAGGAAGTTCTTATTGAAAGGTGTTCACTGTCCACTCACTACAGCTGAGACATCGTAACAAAAAGATTTCAGGTAGATAATGTTGGAAAACTGCTCTAATTACACGCAGTGCGACTGTCAAATAAGGATTTGAGAGAGTTCAGCCAGTTGATAGTCAAAGAGGATAAGTTGCTGAAGATGAGATGTATGCAACTCAAAATGGAGTGATTTAAATAGTCCTCTTTCTACGTAATTACGTCCTTGTGACTGCCCTGCTCCCCCTCAGTCATACTCCTGTCTGGCGAGTACCAGCCCAGTCCAGTCCTCGTCCTGTTCCATGCCCTCAGCTGAGCAGAAGTCCTGTCTGCTGACTGGTCTCACTTTCAGTTCACGGCTGCAGATCTCAGTCGGGCTTTGAACATTGCGTTGCAGTCCAGTTACACGTTCCTTATTCCTAGTACGTTTGCTTTTTAGGTTTCCTGAGTTATTTCATGCCTTCTCTTCTTTCTGTAAACATGTTACACACCCCACTTCAGTAATGTTTTTGCTTCAGACTTGATTGAGAAAAATACAGTCATAAAAAGCTGCCCCATTTTCCCACCACCCGAGCAGTCAGCCTGCATCTGAGCCCCGTGAAACGGTCAGGTCCTGCCAGAGGTCAGCTGCTTCAGCTGGGCTCTGGGGTACTTTCCCTCCTCCCTGCTCCCTCAGCCTTTTCCTTTTTCACTGTATTTTATTACTCCAATTAATTACCGCCTCCAGCTAGCAACTTTTTTGAAATGGTCACCCTTAGTCTTGTTTAGATTTTCTTATTCCTGGTTTTCTCTTCCCTGCATTCTCCTCCAGTTTCTGTTTGCCTTGCTCTCCTGACACTCCACAGATCAAGGTCACCAGTTACCTTCAAGTTGCCGAATCCAGTGGCTTTCCTGTTCGTGTCTCTCTTCTCATCAGTGTCATGTACAGATGGCTGCTCCCTTTTTCCTAAACCACTTTCTTGCCTTGGCTCCCACGGACTCCATTCTCCTGCTTCTGTTCTCACTTCATGGACTCTTCCTTCTACGTAACCTTTGTTGGCTCCATCTCCTCACCAGACCCCAAAATGTAAGCCCCCAGTTCAGGACTGGGCTCTCTCTTGCACGCCTCCTGCCTAAATGCCTTCAGCCCGTCCCATGGCTCTAACTGTCAGGGACACCTGGTGGCTCCCGAGTCTGTGTGTCTGGGCTTCGCCCAGGCTCAGAACTCCAGGGCCGTGCGCTGAGTGGCCTTCTTGTCCCCTCGGTGTCTGAGGCGGAAGGTGACCGAAATAGAATTCTCTGTCTTCTCTATCAGTGTCCTCCCATGTCTCAAGAATGCACGTCTCTAGTCAGCTCACTGAGTTGCTTAAGGCGGATGTCCGCATTGACCTGGTCTCTTCCTTCTTTGACCCATTACTTCATCAGTGACTCCTAGTGATTGTACCTCTGTCCATCTTCACTGGTACCAGCCTAGATAAAATCTCCATTATCTCTTACCTGGAACCCTGCTGTAGCCCCCTAAACATTTTCCCTTTTCCTCTGATTTCTCTTTTTAAAGGTAAATCAGATCATGTTACTTCGTTGCCTCACCCCTTCCAGCGACTCCCCATTGCATTGAGAATGGCATCTCGCTCCTTAGACCCTGTCCTGTAGAGCCTTGCTCCTGCTTGTGACTCCAGCTTCGCCTTTTCCCACTTACTCCCTTAGGTACTGTGCTCCAGCTACCTCTTTTTTTGTATTTCCAGAACAAATTAGACTCAATGCGACCTCAAGACCTTTGCACTATTTGCCCTGCCTAAGAGGCTTTTCTTGATCTTTTCATGGGTTCCGCCGCCTCGTCATTTAGATTTTATTTAAAACAGCACCTTGGAGAGAGGCCTACCCTGAACACCTAATTCAAAGTAGCCTCTAGCCATTCTTGATTACAACATCCTATGACACTTAACAACATCTGCTGTTTCATTTGTGGCCATTTTTGTCTCTTTCTCCCCACTTTCCCACAATGCCAGCTGTAGAATGCCAGTGCCTAGAACCGTACTGAGCATGTAGAGGCTTAATCATTGAATAAATGACTGTCAGCGGAATAAACAGTCCTTGTGGAAAGTGGGGATTGGCCAGAATGATGCTCTTCATGATTGTGCTATTGGGAATGGTTTAGGGGAGTGAGGGGAACTAAAGAGTCATTGCTAGAAAAGTTTATTCTTGGCTGCTTTCTTTGCCTATAATGCAGACAGCTCACTGTCAGGTCACTGCACTGTGTAGACTGAGTGTTGAATGAACAGAGGCCAGAGGTGTTGCATCATCAAGTGGTGAGCGTGCACACCCAGCGGCGGGCGCTCCTGCCCCAGGGAGCCGTGATCTGCCCTGTTCTCCTGTCTCTTCAGCTTGGGGGCTGCAGTTCCCGGTGACCTCACTTTGCGGGTGGTTGAGAAGAGTCGCTGATTCCTTCATTAGTTAACTATTTTGCTTATCCCAACCCTGCTGAAAGGGCTTCAAAGCTTTTTTTTTTTCCTCTCACTTGGGAACTTGAGCAGTCATTTTTCATGCACGATAATGTGTTCCCTGGCTGTAGGTGAAACATCTCGTAACTTGTGTAATGTGTCGGTTGTCTTGGAAACTTTTCCTCATGCTCCTTCCTGTAAGTAGGCTAGGCTCTGATAAAACTCGTGTAGGTTAACCTCTGATAAACATTTCTCTTGAAGGCAGGCTTGTTAGAAAAAAATGCCCCCGTGTATTTCAGAATAGTTACATTTTCCCTTCTTGTGCCAAAGCCAGTCTTCACTCTGAAAACTTGTCTCCTGCTATCTGGAGGTAAAACTCACAAAAACGTGAGCGCCCATACAGCCAGATGCCCCTGGAGTCTCTGGCACTCAGACTGTGTGCAGTGAGCCTTGTGCGTTTTGTCAGTTACTGTTCAGGTTTTCCTGCCGCGGGGCTGGGCTCCTGCCCCAGGGAGCTGTGATTCGCTATGTTCTCCTGTCTCTTCAACTTTGGGGCTGCAGTTTCTGGTGACCTTACTTCGCAGGTGGTTGAGAAGAGTCGCTGATTTTTCAATTCATTCAGCTTATTACTTGTGGCTGGGATAGAGAAGTGACTTTCAGGCTGCTTTACATGCCAGACCAGAAACCAGAAGGAAGCCTTAATGTATTTATCTTATTATTTTAGCAGTCATAAGATCGCTTGGACAATTGTTGTTACTATTCTTATTTTACTGATAAACTACTGTGGCCCAGAGGCAAGACCAGCGGTATAATTTTCAGGGTCAGTGCCAGATGAACATTAGAAGTCCCTTGTCCATAAAAGAAGAAAAAAGTATCATTAAAGGTCCTAAAATATGAAGCTTTTTTCTTTCTTCTGCAGTCTCTCAACTTGCTGGTGTGTCTTTTGCTATTTTAATGGTGTTCTAGGTGAAATTAGAACTTACATTAACATGAACTTTATTCATCATTATACTGTACAATGCAAGCTTTAATTGTAAACAAGAGCATTTAATTCAGATGTGGAATCATCAAAATTACACAATTTGTATTTCTTAGGTTGTACACGCATATGTATTTTGTTTTTACCAGAATAGTGGGAACAATGCGTAAAACTAACTTCACTGTTTTTATTTCCCTCCCTGATAATGCACACATTCTGCCAACACTCTCCCCTTGGCTAACTGAGGAGTGGGGCGGCCAGAAAGGAAGAGGAGCTATTCTTTCTGTTTCCTGCTCTGCCATTGTTTTCTCTGGGAGTGGTTGGTGATAACCGAAAGTTACATGTGTAAGAAAGTGTAGGAAGTTCTTGGTCTTTCTTGTTTCTTAGGACACCACTGCCGCCTTCTCTTTCAAAGTCAGTTCTGGCTGGAACAGAGAGCTTGGCCTCTCAGGGCTGTCAGCTCCTCCTTACCCTGTTGTGGACCCAACATACTTGCTTGTGCTTGTTGGGGTCCTCAGGACGGAATTCTGGGCTCATGGGACATCGTGAGAACTGTATGCAAATGGGCAGCAAAGAACATGGGGACGCATGCAATCGCACTGTCTCCTTGCTTAGGCTTTATGTCCCTTTGTCCCATCGGACTCACAGCCAGTCTTGGTGAAGAATTTCCAGATGCAGGAGCAGCGTTAGCCTCTCGCGGGACTCGGTGGGACCGCTCAGGGCACGTCCACAAAGCCGACTCTGCTCAGAGGTATGAAATGGGTTTTTCCTAGTCACACAGCTGGGAAGTGTCCAGGCTGGGTTTAAAACTTGGGTGTTCGGTTAATGTTTTAATTTCTTTTTTTGTGCATTTTTCTTTCCTTCTTTTGTGTCAAGTGTTGACTGAATAGATTGCAGCCAGCGGGGGCTCCTCGCTGCCTATGAAACCCCCACCCAGAAGCAGGTCATCTAGGAAGGGTTTGGCACCAGATTTGTCTTTCTTTCATAGTTTTGCTAATAAGTGGTAATTTTCAAAAACTACCCTTTTTCGGTTTTCTGCAAGCTTCCAGGCTGCTATGTAAAACAAGGGTAACAATAGTAAGATGATTGTTAAAGATACAGAAACAGTTTATTCCTTCTGACTTTTCAGTCTTGCTAATTCGCTCTTGAGAGGCTGACAGGGCATTTGCATGCAATCCAATCTTAAAGAACTTTCAAAGATCATTCTGCCCTTAAGGAGCTTACCACTGCTTAGAAGGAGAGGAACCCCTCTACACCAAAGTCCAGCAGTACTGTAGGCACTTCCTGTCTCAAGGCAAGGCTTTGGGGAGGTATTTCAAGCTGGATACTTTTGAGAATGAAAGCAGGTCCTGTTAACACTTAAGTTGGAATAGCAGGTTTTTAATTGGAGCTGTCCTGAGCAAACTGGGACATAAGGTCACCCATCTCATACTACATTGTTCAGACAACATGTGAGCCTAACATGTCCACTCCTGTGAGCTTCCAGAGAACTTCCTCCTTCCCTCCCTCCCTCCCTGCCTCCCTCCCTCTCTCTCTCTCTCTCCTTCCTTCCCTTCCTTCTTTCTCTCTCTCTTTTTCTTTCACCTCCATCATTGCACGGATCCACACCTAACCAAAATTATGTTTGTGTCTGTTTACTTAACTAGAATAGAAGCTTCTTAAGATAGGAGCCATGTCTTAGTTGTCTCTGTATTCTGAGTGCTTGCAGGTTCCGGCACATGACTGTAAAAGGTGCCACCACAACGACCACCGGCTGCCATTTCGGAAGCACCTCTTACGTGCCAGCCACTATGAAAGGGACTCTCTCTATATTATTTTACTTAATCCTTACAGAAATTATGCAAAGTAAGTTTAAGGACACTTAGCAGTGTGGGCATTTGATGTTTGTGTTGAATAATAAGGAACTTTGCAGACCCAGTGTATAACTGTAGGTCATTCTTTGAGAAACTGTACAAACTAAGGGACCACGAGATTCGAGATAGGCAAATTCCAGTATTTGTAGAAAGGGAATGTAAATGGATTATGAATGCTTGTATCATTGAGCCTCACATGAATGCTAGGCAAAATTCAAATGAAAAAAAATTTTTTTTAATGGCTTACTACTTTCTTCAAAGTGTTAGCAACACTCACCAGGTGCCTGCGTGGGTTCCCTAAGACGGTTCCTCTCAGACCCAGCTTGCTGCTTGAGATGGTAGACACCCTTCTGGTCAAGACGTCCAGGTGGGCCTAGGAGCAGACTGCAGCTCGCCTGTGGGCTGGACGGGTGCTGCGCCCAGGGGAGGCCAGCCGGTAGAGCTGACGTCAGTGTCAGGGCTCAGCCCTGGACGTTCTTCTTTTCAGTGTTTACTGAGTACCTCAGTGTTGTGTGCAAATTTTCAAATGACCATGCAACAGAGATTAGTTAAGACACTGCATAACAGAATCGATTCCTAAGAAAATTATAAACAACAAATTGGATAAAAATAAAATTATGAAATGTACCCAAATTTCAGCAGCCCTGAATATAATAATAGCACAAAAGAAAATGTCAGGGAATTTTAGGTGCCTGAGGGCTTGATGTCAATCAGCAGTTTGCTGTGGCTGCTGAGAGGGTTAGCGCTCTCCTCCTCCTCCTCCTCCCTCACCGGCATTCTGCGTGGCTGTGTCACGGAGAATAGGACCAAGTGGCTAGATGTTACCAGTTGCCTGGAGAGGAGACTTTCTAATGTTTAGCATTGTCCATGCTGGAATATCCTTTAACATCATACCCAGTGATTCTATAGTGCTGGAAATTTTGCTGACAGAGAGACCAGCCATGTAAGAGATGTTACAATGGCATTTTATGCATCACATAATGAATTGAGTAAATGTCTTCTAAGGCTCCTTACTGTTCTGAGATTTATATAAATCTTTGATTATTTCTCCAGCCCAGTGAAATGTTGTTTGCTATTTCAGTGTCCCTAGGCCGTAGAGAGAGCCGTTCACTGAAGGATGTCCATATGGGTGGGGAAATAAAGTGTAGATTACAGTTCTAAATTGAACCCTAAAAATATAATTTAAGAAAGAATGTTAAATTCAGAAACAGAGTAAACTATGTATTGATAGGCTTAATGTGAAAAGATCTGTAAGTATATTATAAAGAATGGTAAAAAAGGAAAAGGGGAACTTAAACAAGATTCTGAATAAATAAGATTGGGAATAAACAAGAGTTATGTGCAAGTTTACGTGCAGTCTCACATGAAATAGCTTTTAAAAGCAATCATTAGAGCTATCAATCTACAGGAGAAATACAAGGCAGTACTTTATATTAATGCACTGATATTGTCTAGTCAGATGGCTTTAATAGGTAAACATCATGGATGACACAGTCTTTGAATTCTTTTTCTACTTTATAGTAGAATAGATGGTGATGTACAACCCAAAGCTTTTGAGAAATCCATCGTTCATAAATTTTTACTAAATATTTTAGTGAAGATTAAATCCTACTATAAAGATTTCAGTAGGCACCCAGATGAGGTACTCTGGGAATTGTGTGTTGTTGAGTCACTTAATAGAAAATATATTTCACATTTCAAGTTGTGATGAGACAGGAGATGATATGAATCTCCCCACAGCGGCCCTCTGGTCATCTCGGGCGCACAGCCAGGGCTGCCGGAGGCAGTGCCGGGCTCCTTCCCCACCGGCCCCTGAGCCCTGGGTGCTGGCTCCCCAGGAGCCATGTCTTGGCTTCCGCTGCTCTCTGAGAATCCCTGGCTCTTCTAGTTACTTGCTCTGGCTGGCGGTTCAGGCCTTCCACAGTGTGGTCCCCGCTGTTTTTTCAGATTTTTCTTTCAGTACATCCCTCACGTAGACCTGTAGGTCACTCAGATATGCCCACCGCCTGGACCACTCTGCCACGCTCGGTGCTTTTACCGACCCCTCCCTGTAGCCGCCTTCCCTCGTACTCGCAGACCTCAGAGTTAAGTAGCCCCAGTCATCCATGACCACTGTCACCTTGAACTTCATGGCTTCTTATGCCGTTTATACGGTCTTTGTATTCTAGCCCTGTGTTAAAGGTGTTTGTGTACTTGCCCTGCCCCTTCCTTCCGGTTGTGGGTCCTTGACTGAAGCTTCTCTTTCTGTTACCAGAAGAGTAGTGTTCATGCACAGTAAGCATTGGGTAGATATTTATTTTTGAATCTAATTTGTGATAAATAGAAATTATTAAGGAAAAGGCACTGTGGTACAGGGACAGGAGCCCTGTCAGGAGATGGGGCTCAACCACTACAGCCGTCCTGGGCCCTTCGGACAAATTCTGTCACCTTAACATCCTCAAGTTCATAGTGAGAGTTGAACATAATTTGTTGTATGTCCTTTCTCGTTGTATGGCACTATGCATATTAAAGGAAACTGATTACAAACTAGATGTAGAAACTGATTATAATTTGAGATGTAGTCAGTTTTTAAGGAGTATTTTTGATAATTACCTCTAGAACTTAGAAAGCTGTATACCTTCCCTCTTCTTATATATTAACGCTATTTTCTACATTAATCAGTCAACTAAAGAGTAGTGAATCATAGTCTAGGGGCTCAGCTGGTATTTCTGTTATCTAAAGAAATAAGAAATGGTGGTGATTGTAGTAGTTGGAAACTAAGTAGTTTTGATTCAATTATATTCTGTGGAGAAGCCTTATGACTTATAAAAAGATTGGCTAGTGAAGCTTCTTAAGAAAAGTTTTAATAATTTGAATGAGACATCTGCTCAATATGACTCTAAGGAAATTTTTTTTTTGCATTTTATAAAATTGCTTTATCTAACTAGACTTACGTTCTTGCTTGTTAGAAAGTTTTGTTTAATAAATTAAAGATGGTCTGATTTTATCCATAGACAGTTGGCTGTATTCTCCATTTACTGAAAGGCAGATTTGTGATGTTTTTAGTAACGAGAATTTTCAGTGAAATTATGCTATACATACTGATTGGCATGTCTAAGCTGAATGTGAAAATATCAAAAGGGTGACATTTATATGAAGAAAAATGTTATCATTAAGGCCTTGATTTACTGTTACCACACTTTTATTATATCCCTGCCCCAAAATCCTTTTAACAGGATAATAGCATTCTCAGTCGTCTAAAACTTGGCTTCAAGAAATTGTGTACTTTATATGAGTTATATTTCAAATATATTAATTTTATCTTGTTATTCTTTGCAAGGTACTACAGAATTAGTATGTTATAGAATAAAAGGACAGAGTAATAGTTTGATATTTTTGTTGTTCAAGGTTTACTATCTTTATATCCTGAAAATATTTGATAAATAGGACTTTTCATGTTATAAGCAAGTCTGGTAGAAATCAAATGTTCTTGAAGAATTTTTCATTTTAGAAGATCTTGTCAGGAAGGTACATCTGTAACACATCTATTGGTGTGTTAACCAAAGTGTTTAACTGAAATCTATTTTGGGAACCCACTTAAGGTTCTCTAATACTAATTTATATATATCACCTAGTTAATTATTAAGACTATATATATTCTTTTGTGTGTGTGTGTGTGTTTATAACACACACAGAGAAAGCAAGGTAGTGGCTAATATGTTTTGCTGTGGAAACTAGGTAGACTTCAGAATGGCTGTGAGATAGGGTTTTCAGGGTAAATGCAAGGTGCTTCTACGCCCTCCCTGATGAACACAGGCTGTCTGGAGGCCATCACATTGCCTTGTTGCTATGGATATGGTAATGAGGGACGAGGAGAAAACTAGTCTGAACTTTTAGCTTACTTCTTAATATTTTATTTTGATAATTTTAATGTTTCATTGTTGAAATGCTGGATTATACAGTGTGGTAAAGAAAGGAGACTTACTGTTTTGACTGTCTCTTCCTAGTCCAATATCTGAGACCTTCCCCAATCTTCCCCAGTCAAAAGCTGAGTTAGGTGTCCTGTAAGTGTTTAGAATATGGCAATATTGGATGTGATTTAATGTCTGGAAGTAGTGCTTTTTGAAATAAGGTCTTGTCTCTTAATTTGTATGGTTTCCTATGGTTGTTAAACACCCAGTTAAACTATGATGCATTTGAAATCTAAGGAAGAAGAGAAACTGTTGGGACACACATAAATGTGTGTGACATCTAGAAGGAAAGATATTTTCCAAATTGTTTTCAGTAGTTCTGAGGGTGAGAGCCAGGATTACTGAGGATGGCTCACTGCATCGTTTAATTTGGCTTTTTCTTCCCTTTCCAAATAATGCATGGATAATTTCATATGCAGCAGTATTTTAAAAGGTAGTTCTAATTTGGTGGGAAAATAGCATCTAAACCAGAATTTGAATTTGGATTTTTAAAAAGAAGTCGTTTTATCCTGAAGAGGTGCCAGATTATTAAACTGCAGAAAGTGACTCAGAAGGAATCCCTCACAGATTTGTTCCATGCCTTCTTTCCATGGAATAAGATTCAGTAAAATATTACACCAAAGAAAATTCTAAATTGAGGGACAGAAAGTAAGTTTTATTTACTCCATCCCTGTTTGGCATATAATAACTGAGCCTCTGTTAATTTGCAGAATGATTTGAGTTTGGCCAGCTTATCTAAGTTATTTTCAACTTTAAGGCTTTCTGATTTTAAGTTAAATCAAGCATTCGATTTTTAAGTGCCCAGTAAGCATGAGACACTTACAGCTTAATGTCCAGAGTATTACAGCAAGGGGTGTGACCAGTGAAGAACTGCCTGAAGGCTGCTGAGATCCTGCCCAGGAGTATTTGAAGTTTGCTGCTTATGGCCAGTTAATCCTCATGCTCTCTTGCAGATTTGAATGTTATAGTAATATAGGTTGTCCAGCAGAAGAAAAAAAGAAAGAATTTTTAACAGTTTATTTAGCTGAAAAGAATTACTTACTTTGTTACTACAACCTATGCTTTCTTTGAAATCACTTCGTTAAGCAAGGTTGAGTCTTAATCTATATTAGAGGTTGAAAAGTAAAAGAGAATGTGAAATAAATCAGGTTAAACTTTTGAGGATTACATATAGTTACAGGCTGATAATTCTGTGTTTGAGAAGGTTGGTAAGAATTGATGTCTATAAGGGCAGGTTAACTGGCTAAAAATAGTCCTGAAGGAGACAGTAGTGACTAAAAACAAGGAAGGGTAGATGTATGTTCTTAGAAATTATATATCTTTACAGCCAACAAAAAATGAACTCATAACAGTTGCTATGAACTTTAGGTAATTACAGAAGAAACTGTAGGAATGGTTTGAGAAATAAATGAGTGAATGAATGTTCTATTTTCTTGGTTTAAGGGAGGCAGCTTATATATTCAATGGAATGTTATTCAGCCATGTAAAAGAATGAAATATTGCCATTTGCAACAACCTGGATGGACCTTGAGGGTGTTGTGCCAAGTGAAATAAGACAAAAAACAAATACCTTATGACCTCACTTCTGTGGAATTAAAAAAAAAAAGAAAAGAAAGGAAAGAATACTAAACAGACAAAACCAAGCTCCTGGATGCAGAGGACAGATTGGGGTGGGGATGGGAGGTGGCACAATGAGTGAAGGGTATCAAAAATACAAGCTTCCAGTTATAAAATAAGTCCTGGACATGTAATGTGCAGCATGGTGCCTGTAGTTAATAATACTGCACTGTATATTTGAGAGTTGCTTAGGGAGTAGGTCTTAAAAGGTTTCATTAAAAGAAAGTAATTCTGTAACAATATGTTGTGATGGGTCTTAGCTAGATTTATTGTGATCTTTTCATGGTATCCACAAATACCAAATTATATTGTACTCCTGAAACTAATATAATGTGTGTCAATTATATCTAAATTAAAAGAAAGAGAGATAGGCTTTCAAATTGAGAATCTGGAAGATACAGGTCCTTTCATCCCATCCTACACATTTTTTGCATACATGAGAAAGGAAGTTTGGGACGTGTAACTGTGACTTGGGCTTCTGAGAGCTAGAAGAATATTAAATCTAAAAGGTAACAGATAGTGTAGACTCGGAAGGAAAACAGACCAAATAACATTTCATCGGGCTTTTCCTAGTGCGGTGCTGTGCTGCGTTAGCAATGTGGACCAGGGGGACCGCTGAGGCAGCCCCACCGCTGCTGGCAGGCGTGCCCCCCAGTAGCTAGCAAGGAGGAGCTCGTGCCCCCGCGACGCCTCCCCAGGTGTGACCCCAAGCACATCTTCAGTCGGTGTCTGACGCCTCTGGGTTTAGAACCCTGACTTACAGGCAAAGTTCTTAGACACATACACACTTCAGGCCTCTGGTGGGGGTTTCGGCAAGCCTCCTCCTTCCTCCCATGAGCGGCCTCTCCCTCTCCACATGCAGACAGGTCTTATCTCTGGAAATATATTTGCCTTCAATGAGTCCTGCCTGCTTACCCAGGCTTTGCTGATGCTTTGTGCCAGTGATTCCAAAAGAGCCGATTACAGCTGCCCCATCAACAGTGCAGAAGGTTGGGGTGCCGAGCCCCTCATGCAGTTCAAATGTGCATATAACTTCTGACTCCCTAAAATCTTTACTGCTGATAGCCTACTGTTGACTGGAAGCCTTACTGATAACATAAAATAGTGGATTAACACATATTTTGTATGGTAAATGTATTATATACTATGTTCTTACAATACAGTAAGCTAGAGAAAAGAAAATGTTTTTTCAAATTGTGAAAAATCTAAGGAATTTCCTAATATATTTTTTGAAAATAATCCACAGAGGAGTGAACCTGTGTTGTTCAAGGGTTACTATAATATGAAATGCAGTTCTTAAAAAACCTGTAATTTCCCATAAAGGATTTAAATGATTAAGAACAGTTGGATTAAGCTTGTATAATCACTGTTTTGGGGTCCTAATATATAAGGTTTATCATGTTACTTGTTTTTTATGTAATAATAAATGCTCTAGGCTTAATTACACTATGCTTCATATACTTTATTATGCTAACTTTATTAAAGATATACATACTAATTGGGGCTTAAAAGGCTTGTTTGACTTAAGAAAAATTAATAAATCTGATTTACTTTAAAGCTGCAGAAGAAAGAAGATCAGCAACTGGAGCCTAAAAAAAGTACCAGCCCTAAAAAAGCTCCAGAGCCCACTGTTGATCTTCTAGGACTCGGTAAGTAATAAAAAAAAATACAGGCCACTATTAGAGTTACAGAACAACGGACACCTTTACTTGAAATGAGTCTAATGGCTCTAGTGGCAGTATGCCAGAAGACACCTGTTAGTTGAATTTGGAAATGGTGGGATTAGTTTGCTGAGTTCCCACAGAAAAGGAAATCTTTAATAAGGGAGCTCGTGTCTGTCCGCACTGCCTTCCCCGAAACACAAGTAATGAGCTCCTTGGGGAAAGAAGAGCGTCAGCCATCGTCAGAGGCCTCACAGACGGCGACAGCTTGGCGTTTCCCATGGCATAGGTTCTCTTCCCCACCCCCACCTTTCCCTTTATTTAGTTTTGTTGGGGGGTTGGGCTCCCTTAGGAAGATAATTCAGGGGTAGCCTTACTTAAAATGTGCTGATTTAAAACAATACTTGATTTTGGTTAACTGAAGCAATATGCTTTATACCAAGCTCTAGTGGCTGCATTCATTTCATGTGTCTGGTAACAGTAAGAAGCGCTCATTTTAATTTAATGTCATATTTATTCTCATGGCTGACAGTTACATGGTGTCTGGCTGATAAGTAAACAGGCTCCATTCAAGGAGTGCTTGCACTGCGCATATCTACAAATGTCAGCTCTTTTTGCATTTTTCTCCTCCTCTTTCTAAAATATATTCAGAAATGGTTATTTTTAGTGATATCTGAACCAGAGCAATAAATGATTAAATTTTGGAGGGGAAAGATGAACATTAAAGGAAAAGAATGAAAGATAGTTGGAGGAGAGAGATGAACGTCATACCTGCTGTTCTGAGAATTGATCTTAGTTCTTTGCTGAGTACATTGTTTTCTGTAGTAAGATTTACAGTTGAATGTTTTATTCATTTCTTAAAAAGCTGGTATATCATGTACATATACTCCCTGTAGGTAAAATCTTCTATGGTGGTGAAAATAAGTATATTAGGAATATAAAAAATAACTGTAATTTTAAAAGTAGGACTTCAGTCCATGGACTCTAAATATAACCATGTTAAATTCTAGACCTTATAATTTCTGTATTTTATTTCTCTTGCTATAAGTGAGAGAAAAGAAAAAAAACTTATAACCAAAGTAAGAAAATAACTTACTTGAAACTATATGCATTTTCTCTTTACTGCAACCTTTCCCTTCCAGTCTAAGTGCCTGGCTTATTAGTTTAGAATTTAGAAATGGAAGATATAAACTTTTTAATCCTACATACTCATTCGTTGAATCAGGAAATACTTATTGTCTTCTGTGTGTTCAGGGATCATTGTAGGCACTAGGGAGATACTGTGAAAGCAAACAGATAAAAATATCTGACCTCCTGGAGCTTTCATTTTGTCTGAGGGAAAATGAATTAGTTAAATATATCATGGGTAATATATAGTAATTGCTATAAGTAAAAGAAAGCAAAAATGGGGATTTTAATTTTAAATGGGGGTTCGGGGTTAGGGTGCTCACTGAGAGAGCATCAGAGCAAAGACCTGTAGAAGTTGTGGCTATCTGGACTTGGGGGCAGGAGCATTCAGAGTGAGAGGACAGGAAGCTGTGAAGGCTGTGCAATAGCTGCTTGATGTGGGCGAGGACCGTCAGGGACAGTGGGCACCAGCGGGGACGGAGGGCCGGGTCGGGCTGAGGAGAGAGGCAGGTGGACGGGGACAGCACTTTGGCTTTTATTCGGTGTGCTAGAAATACGTTGCTGGGATTTGAGCAAAGAAGAACATATCTGACTTTAGTTTTCAAAGAATTATTGTTGCTATTATGTTACAAATAGATTGTAGCAGGAAGACAGTAAGGCTGGAATCAGGGAGACAGTAAGGAAACAATTATAGTAATACAGGTGAGAGATGACAGCGGCTTAAAGTAGTTAGTGGTGGCCTTGGAGGTGACAAGAAGTAATCAGGCTGTGGATATATTTTAAAGATAGAGCCAAAAGCATTTGGTGACCAATTGAAATTATAGGATGTTTACCTTTGGGAATGAACCTGCAGAAGAGGCAAATCTGCTGATTCAGGAGAAGAAAAACTGCTGTAGCGATGTCTTGAAAGGAAGAGCGGATGGCATCTAGTAGACAAATGGAGTAGCTGGCCCTCATATACTCAGCTGTTGCTGTGGTGATGTTGCATAGCGAATAACCCCGAGAGCTCGACAGCTTGTGTCAATAAACACATTTATTTCTCTTACTCTCAGGTCTGTTGGTCAGTGAGGCATCTCTGCTAGAACTTTGTCTAATGTGCTTTCTACCTTCCTGGTTAGTCCTAGGAACTGCTTATGCCATAGTGGGTCTCTGTTTGCAAAGCTCCTTTAAATGTTTCCCTGTCTCCCACCGCCCGAACGCAAAGGCAGTCCCACCTGCCCCAGGGTGTGGTGTAGGCAGCACCCCTCCCCTGGCCTCGGTGTTGGTGAGAGTCCGCTGTTGCTGCCCGTGCTGCCTGGCAGAGGGCCCCAGGGCCTCAGCGGCTCACATCAGTTAACATTTCTTCCTCTCACTCATGGGCCTGCGGGTCTCCTGAAACAGATCTGTTAGACAGTGAGAGAGCTTCAGGAAACTGTCTTTAGGGGAGAATCCAGATTCATTTAGGACAGGAAGGTAAAGGGAATGTTTGAAGAACAGATACAGGATATGTAGGGTTTTGCTGGTGACTGGCAGTTGCAGGTTGTATGCTGGAGGAGTCCCACAGGTGGCAGGGGTGGGAGATGGGGTCAGAGGAGGGGTATCTTGCTAATGGAGTTTTAGCGGTAGGGGATGGAGTGGGGTGGCATCCTTACCCAGAGAACATACAACTTTTCACTCCTGCTGGTTGTCAATATTCTAAATTCTTTTTAAAAATTATTTTCAGACTTTTATTAAAAGCCATGTTTACCATGAGATTTGATGAGTTCATGAAAGTCTAGGAGACCACAGAAAATAAAGGTTCCTTTCAGCTTAAAACAAGCAGTGGTCCTAAGTCAGTATTGATTATATGTGTCTCCCTTCGACAGCAGACTGTGTTTCTGCTGCCCAAAGTAAGCCTGCTCTTCTCCCCTAGTGGGACTCTGATTTTCCTCCCTGAACCCGGTGGGGTGTAGGGAGCAGGTGCTCTGAATTATGATTTCTAGTCATGCAACAATGACTGCATGTCCCCATGTGAGTGAGACCAGAACAGACATTACTTCAATCGTTTGCAGAAAATACTGAGAAAGCCCCACAGAATTAGTTGTCACATGGCCGTGGTGAGCCATGAATCCCAAGTTTACTGTTTGTGTTCAGGATCACTTTAATAGTCTCCTCATCGGGTAATAGTTAAGACCAGCTTTTAGTGACTCAGCCTCCCCTTTAAATGATGCTTTGGTGAGTCCATGCTTTTGTTTTTTTCCTTCAACCTAGTGACTCAGCTAAACCTCCTTTCTTCAGCTCACCTTTCCCGATATCCTCCCCCTCCCAAGGTCAAACATGAAGTGCTCTCTCTATACTTCTTAGAAAGGGTCAGTCAGTTTTTCCTGAAAAGGGCCACATATGCCTGGCTTTGCAGGCCTTACGGTCTCTGCTGCAGCTACCTAACTTTCCCCGTTGGGATGTGTGAGTCGCTAGAAACAAATACATAAATGAAGGAGCATGGCTGTGTCCCAAAAAACTTAAAAACTAGGCAGTGACCTCTGATTGTTGATTCAGTGTTCATGAGCATACGTACAAGGACTATATCATATTTAGATGTTAATTCATATTTCAGGCCTGTGGGAATACTGGTCAGTGCTCTACTCTCTAACACCAAAAGTGGGTTGGGTACTTAGATCCTGGAACTAACCTGCTATCTTAGGGTCCCTCCTGTCTAAGGAGGATCTAACAATCCCTGAATGCAGCAGACACAATCAGGCTGCAGGCACAGACTAGACTTGACTGTGGTGCCCTCTGTGTTGGAAGACACCCCACCTGTGTAGTTGTTCTAGACTCGGAATTACCCATACTTTGTTGACTACTTAGTTTTTAGATGATAAAAATTGACAGACTGCTTAGCAATTAGAATAATCCCCACAGACTATACTTTGATTCAGCAGTGGTGGTGCTTCTTCTTTTTTTTTTTTTTTTGGGGTAGAAGAGAATAAAATCTTCCAGGGTGAGCACATGCTCTAAGCGTAAGTCTTGAGAGGAATCATAAATTGCTGGTGGTAAACGTGACCATACAGGTCTCAGTTTAGTCTTCCACCCAAGGTGGAAGGCCCGCACAGGGTGTATGTCTCGCGGCCATCCCTGTGCTGCAGGCACGCTGCAGAGCGGCCGGGCCCTGCACCCTGTTGTGCGGAGGTGGGTGCCCAGGGCGGGCCACTGAGGGGGTCTGAGAGGATGGCGTCCTTCTGCGCGAGGAGGTGTGTCACAAAGAATCCACGTGAACTTGTTAATGAAACTCTTGCTCACCACTTAAATAAAATTACCCTTATGCTTACCCACTTTAACCTAAGGAAATTTCTTCCTAAACATTCAGGAGTTTAATTTTAAATACTGAACTACATAGAGAGGTAGGTAGATTCCCTCAGTTTTTTCTTAGTTGAAAAGCTCAAAGGAATATACAGCTTTGGTCACACTTTAAAGTTTTTCATCTCAGTCCTGGCTTCAGTCTTAGGCTCCGGACCTTGTGGGCAGCAAGTGGGTGGTGCAGCTCCCAGCGCTTCTTCCTCACAGGATCCTATCCAAAGGGTGGTTTATCTTCACAAGTCTTTGTTCTCAGGAAGGAAAACTTTCCATAGAAAACTCCCCCAGCAGAATTCTCAGGGCCTCCAGGTCAGAAGTGGATTACACAACCTCACTCTAGTTGCAAGGGAAGCTAGGAAAACAATATTCAGCCTCGAGAGTGGGCCCCGGGTGGGCTTTGCAGCCATAGCGCCTCATCCTCATGGCAGCCTTTCAGGGCATAGAGTATTTTACACACACACACACACACACACACACACACACACACTTTTCCCTCCCTTTTTCCTTTTTTTTTAACAGACCAGAAAATTGAAGGTAACAAGAGTTAAACTTCTAAAAGTTTACTTTTAAGTTAACTTCTAAGAAGCTTGTAGATGATATATATAACTGGGATTCAAACCTAGGTCCAACTCCAAAGTCCATTCTCAGCTCTTAAGATGAACCACAGCAAGGTGTTTGACACAAGTATTAAATTATTATCTTGGTACTTGAAGAAGAACTTAGGGAGCACTTACTGTGTGCTAGGCACTGCTTTGAGTTTTACAGATAGTCACTGAATCATTGCAACAACACTGAGGTTTGTGAACTATCATTATTTCCATTTTACAGGTGAAGAAACTGAGGCACAAAGAGGTTAAGTTGCCCAGAGTTACTCAGCTAGGTTACAGGGTCAGGCTCGTGTTCTTAACTATCACACTACATTGATCTATGATAGAAAATAGACCTCCAAGACTACCAGGTGACATGATGCCACGCAAAGCAGACCTCAGGCCCGTTTGTCAGACTGACAGCTGACGGCACTGTGTCCTGAGAGGAGCACTGGATTCAGAGGCAGGACACTGGTTCGGGCTCTGGCATTTTCATCTGGGAATTGGAAGTAAGGACCCCTCTGTAGTTGATGGCCAGAATAAATGAATGAATAAAACATGAAGCAGACAGCACAGAAACCTTGCACGGTGCTGTGCCAAGGCCACCAGGACATGGTTTGGGCCTTGAAGGGATGAGCAGGGCGCGGACTGGAATAATGCTGACTTCGGGACTCCTGCCGGGAAGCACGGTCTTTGGCCTGTGGGGGATTTATAGCTCCCTCAAAAGACAGAGGAAATGGAAGGGCCTCAGAGAAACTTAGTCTGTCACCATTTACTACACATTTAAAAGGAGATTTGTTTTATTCAATTTGGTTTCATATTCATATTTCTTGTGAGGCTGTAGAATACTACAGAGAGTGTGTGTGTGTGTGTGTGTGAAGTTTAACTCATTTCTATGATTTACTCCCTAAGCCTCTTCTCAGACAGAGCTCTGAATCAGCGTGTGTGTCGCCGCAGGGCTCCTCTCAGCAGCACCAGGGTGCCCATTTATAAGGGCAGCCCTCTCCCCCAGCTGGCCCGAATATGGTTTAAAAAGAATTTATGACTTTTCACAAAGTTATACACATGAGAGTCTGTTCCATTTCATACAAGTCATGTGTTTTGATACAAAGGAATTCCAAATAGCATTTTTATTAAGGAAGAAGCTTTACATGTTTTCTTGAGTAGAAAGTCAAAAGGTTCTTTGAGCAACATGAAAGTTTATGATGCTTTAAGAAGAAGGAGCTTTGCTCTTAGGGAGAGCACACCCCATCTCAGACTTCCAGAGACAGCCTTCTTCAGTTGGGGCTGCTTGCACTCTGAATTCATTCCTCCGTGGTTTGACACCTCAGTAGTTACAGATGAGGAATTAGACTTGGCAGTTTTCATTGTAACAAGGGTGTGCTCAAGGCTGAGTGTTCACGCTCAGTCAGAAACAGTCATGAAAAACATAGCATCTGTTTACTTGTCATGGTCTTACCTGCCTTAAACTAGATTAATAATACATAAAATCTCATGTTGCTCTTTAACATTTTTTTATTATTTATGCAAATATATAATAGCCAGCTAATGCCTCTGACATTCAAATAAAGGATGAATTCAGTGAGTATTTATTGATCACCAGTAGAGTTCACGGAGCTCTAGTAAATACCAGAAGATGCAGCTGTGTGTGTGTATGGTAGTCAAGTTGGGGCTGAGGTTGCTTTCTGGAAACGAGAAGACAGAGAGTTACTGCTGGGGGAAGAGTGGGATAATACAGAAGAATTAGTAACAAGAATCGAGTTCAAAATCTGGAAAAATGCTAATATTTCTAATTCATATTTTATTTACCTCAGTTCAAAGGTAATATTCTTGCTGCTGGTCAGAAGAGGAGCAAATGGGGTGGGTTTTTTTTTTTTTTGGTACTGTGCAAGCTTACTGCAAGTGAAATCACATGTTATGGAGGTCGTCTTTAGAGCGAGTGACCGTTGGTGGAGAAGATGAGCCCCTGCCCAAATAAACGCAGCCCCCAGTGTGTAACCTTTGTAAAGCATCTTATGATTCAAAGCCCATTGCATCTTCTGGAGCGGACAGCTCCTGAGTAGGGTGCCGTGGCAGGGCGTGTGAACCGCTGTGTGGGCGAGGACAGGTGTGCTGGCACTGTCTTTCTGGTGAGAGGACGGAAGGGATGGACAGGGCTCTGCGCTACGCCCCTGCGGTGGGGGGCATCAGGAGGCCTGGGGCAATCTCAGGGCACTCAGCTGCCATTAAAAATGAAAACTGGAAATATTAAGGCTCTTGGGCAGGCTGCCATTGCAGGCCCTGGATTTGGGGGAGGGAGGGTCATAGGCCTGACTGAGCAGACGTGGGTGAGGGATGGGCTGACCGCTGAAGCGAGGTCAGGAGGGAGGGAGCCTGGGCCGCCTGCTGTGTGGCCGGCAGTGAAGTTGGCCGGCCCTCAGGGTGCCTTTACAGGGAGTCGGGTCACTGGCACACAGACTGTGGTTCCGCATGGAGGCCCCAGGAAAAGCATTCAGACTGGTTAGAGCAGCTGAGCTTCCCAGGTGCACCCCCAGACTTCCGCTGAAATCTTAAAGTTGCTGTAAAACTCTTGAGGTGATGTGAGGATTAAACTGAGATACTTTATATAGAGCATCATTGTCCAGAATACCTGGCAGTAGAACTTAAATAAAAATATTAGTGTTTAAAATGTGTTATGAAACTGCAGAGTGTTATATATTTTTTTCCTTATAGTTCATAGACTATCATTAAGAGGTACTTGGAATGGGCCAAGAAGACACTAGTGTTTTGAATACTTTCTTTATTCATTTGGATTGTTGATGTCAGAAGAGGTGTGATCTAACCCCAAGTAATAGAATTGAGAGTCTCTGTCACCATATTGAGCATTTCTGGATGAGGAAACTGGCCTTCATGACTTTGTCATATTTGAAATGTTACCTGCTTTCTAAGCATCTGTCAGTGTCATGATGCAAATGAGGCCAGTAAATGCGTGCTGGGCATGCCTTCTGTTCCTATGACATGTAGCACTGGTTTTTAACAACTTTTCTTCAGCTCAGAACACTTTCTATGTGAATTTCTGTATGTGTGCAGTTTAAACTACTCATCTACCAACTGAGTTTCAGATAAAAGCACTAGTCTGGAATCTTGAAGTAATGTAGGAAGAGAACAGCTCCCCACAAGCAGCTAACTGCAGGCTTGCTGTCTTGCCGCTCAGATTGAAATTCCCTCATTTCACTGCGTTGTCCTAATTTCTTCTGTTTGCTCATTGCTTTTCAAAGTGTCCTTTGTGCTTCATTATCCTTCTTTAGGATGTTGTCTCCAGCTACATTTCTTCCATTTGCCTTAGGCTTTTCTTGTACTCTGGGTCTGCCATTATTTTTATTGTCCACCAACTGCTGCTCCTGCTCACTGATGTCGGACGGGGCTGCCGCCAGGAGCACGTTGTCACCCACAGTCTGTGGTGAATTCTGATTAGGTCTTTGCACAGACATCCAATCCACTTCTCTCGCAGAAGGTACCATGCAGGTGGATCTGTGGTTCCCTTTGGCATGGAAGAAGAGGTTTCCATTGGAGTGGGGGGGGTATGTGCACATGCACGTGCATGAGAGTTTGCACCTAAAATGTAACCCGTGTGGATTTAAATATTTTTTTTAATGGCAGTTATGTTATTTAAACCACTTAATTTGAGTAAGCCTTGTTCTTTCTAAGTTTTAAAATCACATTTGTGTGGAAAACCATTGTCAACATCTCAGTATTGCTGCTTTGGTGGCCTCTTGAGTGTATGTTCAGTCGGCAAAGACTGTATGGTCAGTGGATCCTTGACCAAAAGGATGCAGTGACCTCCCAGTGATTTGTGAACACCCCGTTGACCCAGAGCTGATGAGAGCCCATGAGTGCTTCCCTCAGGCCAGTTGGCTTACATCCACCTGGATCCCTTACTGTCAATGGAGAAAACACAATGGGGTTGGGAGATGAGGAGGAACTGTGATAGCCCGCTCAGTGGTTGTCCCTGCTTCTCTTAGTACAAGTAACTGTAAACTACTGAAAATTGATTTAATTTTCAGAATTTTAAGTGTTTTCTTTGTAATTAGGTGTGGTTGTAATCACACAACTTTTGGTGAAATGTGGTTTTAAATAAAGAACACTCACTGCTCTGGGGTCAGCAGACTCCATTCTAGAGCGACATTGCTAGTGAACTAGGGAGGTGGCCTTGAGCTTGCCTTTGACTCAGGCCCCACCCTGGTTTCTGTAACTGGAGGCAGTGGAAGGAGATGTCCTAACCACCTTTCAAAATGGAGACGAAAATGATAACATGCAAACATTCTTTAAAAATGCCTAGGAAATGTGATGTTTGTAATGGTAACTATTTTGTAACTGCCCTTTAAATACTGACAATCAGAGACATACCTTTAAAACTAATTGAAACAATTCTTTTTAAAGAATTGTTTAGCTTGCCAGAAGAGTAAGTCAAATTAGCCAACATTGAAATCCATTGGGAAAACCCATTGGGAATTTGTATTTACTGATTTGCAAGGCTGAGAAGTTGTTGTTTTTCAACAGTTCTGTGACTGCTTAGCTTTTTAGTAGCAAGGAAATCTGATGGGGTGACATCCATCATGTTAGGGGATCATATGGAGAAGACGGGTAGAGAGAAAAGCAGGCCAGTATGTCACAGATGTGAGAGCAGAGAAGAACCACCTTTGTCCATCTCGAGGCTGGACAGGAGACCTTGGTCAGGCCTGAGAGGAAGTTCCTTGCTTTAGGTTTTCACAGAAAGAAAATCTTCCCCAACCACTGGAACATAGTGTCAGCCTGGCAGCAGAGATTGTTCTCCTGAGCAGGTGCTTCCTGTCTCAGTCTAAAGGCTTCCAGAGTCCCCTGAACTTACAGTGGGAGTTTCCTGGCAGCCCCACTGGTTGTGGTAGAGGGTTACAGAGAGAGCCCGACTTCGTTTGTGAGGAGTACCTGTCTGAGATTTCAAAAGGCCAGTTTTGAATTTATTTATTTATTTTAATGGCATAAGAGAATGGAGGTGTTACAGGGGAGTAGCAGAAACAGAAGTCATGTCACCTTGCAGTGAAGGAATTGAACTGTGTAGGTGTCATAGGACTGTGGGCATTTACTATCATGGTGGAGGTCTGGGAACAACCTAAATGCCCAAGTGAAGGATTGAATAAAGAATTTATTGAAGGTCCATGTGATATCATAGAATGCAGTCCCCCCTGATCCATACATACCCAATTTAAAACCATTTTTATAATGTATTTTTACATATATGTTGTTTTAGGCATGTTTATAGCATATATAAGCATAGAAAATACATGGTAGGGACGCTTCTTGGTGAAATGCACATAACAATTACCATTTCAACCAGTTTTACAGTTTAGTGGCATTAAGTACATTCACATTATTATGCAACCATTACCAACATCCATGGTAGGGAGCTTTTAGTGGTTTGAGTCTTCTACAAGTGTTGCTTCCAGAGGAGAGGGGTTTCCTGCCCTGGGCAAGTTCACTATGAATTCAATCAGACTGAATTATGGACAAGGGCATGTTGGGGCTGTTAAAAGGTGTCCATGCCACATTAATTCTCACTGTGGTCACCCAGCTATGTACAAGCGGCAAAGACAGCCCGGTCTCTCCTGGCTCCGGTGCTGCTCCCCAGTGCAGGCTTAATCCTCTCCTAGCACAGGGGCTCCACGCCCTCCCTTGTTGTCAGCTCTCTGCTTCTCTTCTTCCCTCCCCTTCCCCCTTCCCCACCCCCAGCATTGGGAGGAACCCTGTGGGTGGGTCTCTGGTGACTGGCAGATGCCTGACCAACTGCGTGCTGGGAACTGGGAGAAAGAATGGGTGTTTCTTCTCTGCCCCTCCCCTGGGCCCGTGCTCCCATGACTGACCGAGCTGCTGTCCACAGTAAACAGCCTACTGCCCATAGATACATTCAAAGCAGGCTCCTTATGTGCACGGTGGGCAATATTAAGGCCAGGCAAGTGTCCTGGTCAGAAATTGCCATATTCTCTACAATAAGAATGTGTTGCTTGTGTAGTAAAAATCACATTATAACCTAAGGTTTTGGTGTAGCTCTGTGACACTGGACAAGTTAAACTTTGCCATCTGTAAGTAAGGGTAATTAATAGTACCTCTCCCAGAGCATCATTATAAAGGGGGGTGGGGGGGTCGTGTGTGTGTGTGTGTGTGTGTGTGTGTGTGTGTGTGTGTGTGTGTATTTTCAAGTAGTATCCTAAGTGTTGGCTGTTATTTTATTGGTCACGCATAGACCCGAAGCATAAAGTGTTGCATTGTTATTTTACAGATAAGATAATTAATACTGCTAGGTACTGAACAGGGTTTAGATTTGAAAGTGTAAATAAGTAAATATTCTTAGCAGAGGATAACGTACTATTAGAAGACTTAAAATTTCTGAAATACATACAGTTCATAAAAGTATTCTTTTTTTAACCATATATTAATTTTTAAAATAATGTCATTGTCAAGTAATTTTTGAGATTCTACTTTAAGATGAGAATCTGTTTTCTTCTGAGATGGCCCTGCAGAGGCACCAGTGACTAATGGGAACACAGCCACAGTGCCAGCCCTGAATGATGACCTGGACATTTTTGGACCGATGATTTCTAATCCCTTACCTGCAACTGCCATGCCCCCGGGTCAGGTATGTGGTAAGAAGATTATTTTCCATGATCACTGCTTATTATCATTTAAAAATAATTTCAAAGTTTCAATTTTGAAAGATTTATTTTAGTTCTGAGCAGTTGCTGATTTGAAAGCCTGTTCTTTAGACCAGAGGTTGGCAAACTAAGTCTGCAGCCTGGTTTTGCAAATGAAGTTGTATTGGAACACAGCCGCCCTATTTGTTCACATGCCGCCTGGGGCCGCTTTCATGCTACAAAAGCAAGTTGAACAGTACAACAGACGCTGCATCACCCACAAAGCCTAAATATCCACTGTCCAAAGTTTGCTGACTCTTGCTGTAGGCAAACAACAGTGTTTAGAATGAACAAGAGGAGAAATGCAGACTATTTCAGCCTGGCCTGAGATCAACAAGGTCACTTACCTCGGAGGTTTTTAAACTGGGTGTGTGTATATTGCTGAGAAGCCAAGAGTTCTTTCCTTACATCCTATTAGCCATCCCCAAGAGAGTGTTTACTCTTAGTTTCAAGAAAACAGAATAACAAATTATAGCAACCTTTGTACTTATATTCATTTTTGGGCAGATAAATTGTTTTAAGGTAACCTTAAAACCTACCTTGCTTTTTTGTTTTAATGATTTTTTAAACTATTTGGAATGTGGTATCAGTGATCAGGATTCATTTCACAGTATTAATGGTAAAAACATTCTGAATTGCCTCCTTATGGAATTTCTTCTGTTGGCCTTTATTCCTTTTTTAAAGTTGCAAATTAAAAATTTTGAATATTCTTTAAGCTTCATTGAGGTATAGCTGATAAATAAAATTGCAGTATATTTAAAGTGCATTAGGCAGTGACTTGATGCACGTGTGCACTGCGAAAGGCTCCCTACTGTCAAGGCGGCCTACACAGCCATCCCCTCACGTTTGCTTTTTTTTTTTTTGGTGAGAACACTTAAGTTCTACTCTCTTAGCAAATTTAAGTCATCCAAAACAGTGTAATGAACTACAGTCACCATGCTGTACTTAGATGCCCAGACCTTACTCATCCTACACCTGAAAGTTTGTTCCTTTCACCAGCCTCCCTGTAATTCCCCCACCTGCCAGCAGCCAACACTCTGCTCTGTGTTTCTGTGAGTTTGGCTTCTTTTTTTTTTTTCATGTTTTTTGGATTCCACGTGTAAGTGATGCCATGCAGCATTTACTTTTCTTTAAAGTGAAAAGATGAACTTTAAGGAATCGGGGTTACTGTTTAAGCATACAACTTTAAGATTCTGTTCTAAATTTATACTTTACAAATAAAACAACCAATTTGTTTCAGTATAGCATAATTTTTAAGGTAAAGACATTTCTTTTTCTTTAGAGAAATGGAGCCAAATGGGACTCATCTAGCTGGAGGGTTTTAGTAGGAAGGCACCTGTCTTACCAGCTACATGTATCTTTATTACCCATAGTTGTTGTTACTATGATAGTCACTGTATAATTACCACTAGAACTGAGGAAATAGATTTCTTAGGAGTAATTGGTTTAAATGGATCTTTATCAAAATTATCTGCATCATTAATGGTTATTTTCAGAAAAGATAGCTTTGTTTTATGGACTTGCTGCCTCTTCTCCCCTCCCCAACACATAAAAAGAGGGATTAAATGTTGCTACTATTGTTTCAATTAACATTAATTACCTCATGAATTTGTGCAGACATGGGTATGCATGTGATAATAAAATTGTCTTAGGCCAATATTGTGGCTGTAGAAAGAAGTATTTAGGATATTTGACAATCTGAGCATGAAAGCAATTTCTTTTGGTCTAGCATTTTATAGTGAGGCTGCTTTATCTTGCTAGACTTTAGATTCCACTGGAGCACGGGAGTTGCCTTGCAGCGGCTCGGAGAGTCTAAGTCTGTGGCTTATGTGCTCTGGGTGTCCTGTTCAGGAGCAGGGCAGCAAGGGCAGGCTTGATTCGACACCGAAGCAGCACCATGACAGGTGGGGTCCTGCTAGCGAGGAATCGCTCTGGCCTCCGTGCAGTCGCCATTCTGCACCAGTAACTGATGACGTGGCACACGGCTAATTGTTTTTTTTAGAACATCATTTTTGAACCAAAATTGTGCCAGTTGTATTGAGCCCTGTAAATATTTGATGAGCAGAATTATCTTTTATCTAAAATTTATGTAAAGATTAAAAGCCAGATAGATACGTTTTCAAAATACCTTTCACAATGGAGTGAGAAGGCAGGTTAAAGTACACCACTTATGCATATACTGGGACTATTTTAATTTACTAATTTCGGTGGATCTTTATCATGTGAAAGTGATTGGACACCAGTCGGAATTACTCTGAACTCTATATTCTTTCACTCTTGATTTTATCTTCTAAGCGTAGGACAAATTCTAGTAGGAAACATTTTCCTGCTCATGTGAATATGAGCTAGATTTTACTGTCTGCGTCACCTGTCTGGCTGGCTGGTCTTCCTAAGGGGGCTAGAAATACGCAGCCGGCTGTAGTGTACATGTGTACTGGAGGTTGAGGGGAGCCATTGCAGAGCCCCCAAAAGTGACATGGAGAAGCCGTCCCCTCCCTATTCTGTCTGTGACAGGCCTTCGCCAGCAGTGCGGGGACCTGCACAAGGGCTGTGGCCTGTCCTGGCGCAGTGCTAGGATCGCAGACCCAGGGAGCCTCCGGTTAGGGGCCCTGCAGCCTCCCGAGGTATAAACTGAAGGAAACAGTTCCTTGATCTGGGAGTTGTAGTCTGGCAAATGGAGTGTTGGAATCGTGATGAGTGGACGTGGGCTGCCTAGTCATGCTGTTTAGTTTGGATTTTGGGACTGTCCATGTTGGGGTGATGTCTGTGTTATCTGCCTTCATCAGAAGAAATACACCCAGTTCAAGCATGTGACCATTAGGCTGCTCTAAGATGGGCCTGGGGCAGCAGCTTCCCAGCCACTTTGGTTCAGGGAATAGACCTGGGGTTTTGAGCAGCTTCTTAGCTTGAACAAAAACTAAACACAATGCAGAGGTCACTTAGTGAGCTGGTTGCTTTCTTACCTAACAACCTTGAAGAAAGCAGTGCCCATCACCCCGCCATGGTGCAGATACTTCCGGGGGGCATCAGGCAGCTCTGTAAGGTAGGTGATCCCAACACCCCATTTTACAGAGGCGGGACAGTACAGAGGGTCGGGGACAGTCTCAGGGCATGTCGTCGTAGCAGTGAGGAGTGGAGCCAGGGTTCCAGTCCCGGCCGGCTGGCCCCGGAGCCCATGCTCTCAGCTCCTGCAGTCTTGTGCTTCCTCACTGGCAGGCAGATAGCTTTTCCCCGGGCACTCTCTTATATCCAGTATTCTGCCATGTCCAGTTGCTCACACATTTCACATCTTTTGCAAAATTAAGTGGTTTATCTATCTCAAAATTCTTGCTTAATTCTTAAGTCAGATTCAAAACACTGTCCCCCCTAAATTAGTTTGTGAGTGCGTATGCTTGGGTGGAAATTTATTGTAAGGTTTTTAGCCAAACATGTTAAACATTTGAAATATTTTTAAAAATTCAAGGCAAATAGTATACATGATCTTTAACTTCTTGCTACTCATCCTGTAGCGGAAGAAGACTCTTACCCAGTTACCACCAGTCTTCACAGAATTCTCTGAACTACTTCATATTTGAAACAACTCCACATAGACAGATGTGAATGTGATTGTATGATACTGTGTACTGGATATAGGAGATTAAGTGAAAATTTTTGTTTTGTATTAAATATATGCATGCTTACTTGTATTTGTGTTCATTTGCCCCTTGTCCAAAAGTGAAGTGCAAGATACCGTTGAGAGTGTCGGTGGTGGAAGTCTTGCTGTGTGGACTTCATTCTGGACGAGGAGCATTCTGATGTGATTGAAACTGATCTAGATTAGGTTTATAAAAATATCAAAGAGCAGCTTTTGAAAAACAATTTTTTTTTTTAAGAATAGCGTCAGCCATTGCAGGACTCTTGAATTTGCCATAGTGGGAGGAATGTTCTCTATTCCAAGGCATAGCGGTCACTTGGGAGGCAGCTGTGGAGGGAGGTGCCTGGGCCTCTCCCAGGACAGGCCCTCAGATGGCAGCCACGCACTGCCCTTGAACCCAGCGTGGTTGTGTCGTGAGGGGCGGAGACTCAGCATCAGCCCAGCAGGTAGATTTAATTCATTAGGAAAGAGCTTCAGGCTCCCTCTTTTATATTTACAGATTCAACGTAGGAAACATACTTTTTATTCTAGATGTTTTTGTATGGGCTTGTCCATGATCCTTTTTAATGTCACCATTTTACCTTCTTTAGTCGTTTAATTTTTAAATTTCAAAATTTGACTTGGATTTTACCTAACGGATGAGCTGTTGTTAGTATGCAGAACTGGACAGCTTATTTTGGTGTCTGTCTCAGGGGACATCCTCTGTACCAGCCGCTGCCACTCTGTCTACAGTGACCACTGGGGATCTGGATCTGTTCAGCGAGCAAACTGCAAAGTCAGACGAGGTGGCAAAGAAACAACTCTCCATGGACTCCATCCTGTCTCTGTACGGTGCGGGGGCCGTGCGGCAGCAGAGCGCTCCTGGTAATTCTTTTGGAAGTCTGCTTTCAGGAATTGCTGTGATGATTAGAAGTATATCCTTTGTGGTTGTAATATTGTATTTCTTCCCTGTTTTTCTGTGTAGTGGGTGCTTCTGTTGAAATTTACACAACTACAAAACTAAAACATTAGAATTAACAAGTGTGTATAGGATTCACAAAACTATTCAGAATTAACAAGCTGTTCACCTATCACTTAATGTTCTTTCACAAGCTTATAGGATGTGGATTATCTTTGAAGAATTATTCAAACTTGATTTTCGTGAAGTTTATAACTTTGTATGCGGTATTTTCTCTGTAGGTAAATAAGGAGTCTGAATTATCACATAAATTCCAAAAAGCTTTTGAGGGTTTTTGTTATATTTATAATGAAATACTAGCACAATAAGATCTATTGTTTACACAGTTTTACTCTCTTAGACCATGGCCTCTAAAATAATGAGCTGCCTTTCATTTATGAGCTGAAATTATATGACACCCCAACTGCTTCTGTAAAGCCAGCACAATCACCTCTCAGCCGTGTTTCTGGCAGCGAGAGACCAGTGGTGCGCCCCAGCAGGGACGGCGCATGTGCAAGCCCAGTGTGGATACTCTCTATGTAGCTAACTGCCTAAGACTTAGTTATCAGATTTGCTCATGTTCCTAACTGATGGGTCTGCATTTTGGAAGCTAACCAGCTTGCAGGGTACATGAGTTGGTCTGAGCAGTTGAAGTTTGCTGTGGGTAGTTCAGAAAGACGGCGTCCTTTTCCTGTGGTCATAGAGCGAGTGCCACTGCTGACAGCAGCCCCGTTCATTTTCTTTTCATGGGTCTCCTGCACAGGTGTGTTTATGGGACCCACAGGCATGCCATTTACCTCACAAGCACCAGCGGGATTTCAAGCCTTTCCGTCCATGGGCGTGCCTGTGCCTGCAGCCCCAGGCCTGATGGGAAACGTGATGGGGCAGAGCACGAGCATGCTGGTGGGCGTGCCCATGCCCAACGGGTTTCTGGGAAGTGCACAGACTGGTGCCACACCCCTTCCTCAAACTGTGGTCGGACCCCAAGGAGGCGTGGTGGGACAGATGGGCGCAGCGCAGAGTGCATTCGGCCTGCCGCCAGCACAGCCCCAGTGGAACCTCTCACAGGTAGGGGGCTTTGCTCTCCAGCCTCTCTGTCTCAGAGAAGCGAGATGGATTTTCTAAATGGTGTTTTCTTCTATTTAAATCTAACAGTCTGGTAGAAAGAATTGAGTAGCGATATGTATAAAGTAAAAATTGTGTAGAGACTGTGCAGGGATGACAGCCCATTTCCTATAACTTCACATACAGTATTCTGTAATGAATGGTAAGCATTTTTTAATTGTAGATACAGCAGCTGTAATCTGCACGTGGATTGAAAAAAAATCTTCTTGTTCAAAAACTTATGTTAAGTTGTATTTCCTTTTCACTTATCCTATAAATTATGTTTATGTTTAAAAAGAACACCCCACTAGTTGAAGAATTCCGTAAGATACAAATAAGCCCATTCTTCGTCGCGGAAGTCCCCTCAGAACATAAAATCCTACTTCTGCCTAAGTCAGTTGAGAGCCAAGAAATGCCCTTGAAGTGCTTCTCCCTCCCCCCCCACCCCCCAGTCCCTCTCCGCCCCTGCCGTCCTTCCCCTCACGCTTCCTCTCGGGTGTCCCTCTGGCGTTCTGATGGTGCTGGTTTCTGTCCTGGTCAGCTCTTTTCCCTTGAAAGCATTCAGGGAGGAGGCCATAGTGTTTTGCTGGTGTTCGTTTCATTAGCAAAATCCTGTATACTCCACGAATACTTTTCCTGTTACTATTTAAAGGAGTATCTCCGTGACACTGGTCGCTACTCTGGAACTCTCAATGTCAGTAACAGCTTTTGTGCAGCCAAGATACTGAAACACACCCAGCTCAGATCAAGGTGCTAGAGGGGCCAGTAAGAGGTTAATGCCCCAACTCCAGGCATGCGGAGGGGGCGCTTGTCTCTAGCACCCCCGCAGCGGACTCCACTGCCCGCCCCACCGGGGCTCAGACATCCTTTGGTAGATGGGAAGTGATCTGCCCCTTCAGACACTTAGGCCGCATCAGTGATGTGACAGAGCTTGCCCTGTCTTCATATACCATCAGTCTCAGGTAAGATTGCCACAGGGAAGAGTTAAGATGCTTATGTATATGTACATGATTCCAGTCGGGAAGGAAAATCCCTGTAGTCTTATATAATGAAAATTAATTATAGATGTTTATGTGGTTAACTAAGAAAAAGTTTATGCTTTATGACCGTTTTTAACATTTAGTATATAAAAACCATTTAAGAATTTAATAAAAGCAGAATATATATAATATAGTGTATGTTACTTTCTAGATTTTCCTTAGTCCTTAACAGTTAAAGAACAATATCCTGGTGAAAGTTAGAATGGACTCATGCCCAGATGTGAGTCAAAGATTGCGTTGGTACTGTTTTCAGCTGTGGTTAATCTTTGGGGACAAAAAATTGAGATCACCTTACAGAATGTGCTAAAAAAAAAATGGGAGGAAATGAGGAAGGAACAAGGAAGGTAGCTACCACCTTCTGTAGAGAGTAACTGCCAGGGGGAGGGGGGTCTGCTTTCAGCCTAGTGCTTTGACTATCACGTTGATGAAAAATACTTATAATTGCTACTAAACTTAACTGTCTCTTTGAGTCAACTTTAAGAGTCAACTTTAAATAAAGACAGTTTCTAATAAAATAGGGCAACTATTAGGAAGTAAAAGTGAAGTAAGCCTCTTAAGATAAGCCCATTGTATGCTTCCCAGGTGAATCAGCAGATGGCTGGCATGAGCGTCGGCAGTGGGGTCCCTGCGGCGGGCTTGGGGCAGCCGCCCCCCACGGCTGCAGGCTGGGCAGGCGGTGCAGCGGGACAGACGCTCAGCACACAGTTGTGGAAGTGAGTGCCACACCCAAGTTTCATCCGGGTATACCACCTGACATTCCTGCTAAAATGCGTCTAGTTCCCGTTTATTCATGTACATACTTTTTTTTTTCTTTTCCCCATTTGTTCATATTAAGAATCACCTGGTTGACTGTGTTGGTCTGTACTGATTAAGTGTGGTGAAAAGCAGGTCGAGAAACCATTTGATGTCCAGGCAGCTGTGCTCACATTTCCTGTGATTCATAAACTGTGTTGGAGAAGCCGCTCAGCCAATGCGCATAATCAGTTTTACTCTGGATACAATTATAGCTCTAAGGTTTGCATCTAAGGGAAGTAGTTATCATGCTAGTAATACCTCTAACAGTACACACCCCACCCCCAGATTAGCCAGGAATCCTATAGGAAGGTACTATATGATCAAATGTTTAATGCTATAAATAGAATGTAAATGTGCCACTGAGCACTGTTTTCTAGTATCAAAATTCTTTTATTTCATCATACATGTCACTGTGCTGTTGTTATGATGTCCATAACAGGGAGCCTGGTTAGTGAAAGGAAGATAAACCTGGATGTTACTACAAAACGGAGCTTAAAGAATGTTTAAAGAATTCAAATTTTATCTGCCTCTTGTAATTTGGATCTCTTCTTCTGTACATAGTGCTTAACATGAAGACCTTTCTCTGCACTATACGCAAACAGGGTAACTAAACAAAGCCACTTCAGTCCTTGAAGGCCTCTCCAGGTTTATGACAGTAATTGTGTTTACATTTTATGGTGCCTAGTACTGACAAAATGTTATATCCCTCTATTAAACAGATGACTCCATAGACCTTTTTTCTGTGGGTTTTATTTCCTATGATGTATACTGGCCAATCTTACAAAGATGAACTTTGCAAAGTTAGGAATTGAGAACATTTAGTTGACAAAATGCTAATGACCTGTTTCTAAAACCTGTTCAGTTTTACCAAATTATAAGGCCAAATGGGAACAAATGAGAAAAGTGTGTAAGGTACAGAACAGCACGTGGCATTGGTGGTGCTGTGCAGGGCTCTCCAGTTTAATTGCTGGGACAACATGCAGAACAAATGAAAGACACAGCATACGTGCCACCCCACCCCATGAGCCTGCTAGCAGAGCCGCTTGTGTAGACAGGCCCACAGGCTGGGGCCCTGTGGTGGGGGGACTGCCACCAGAGCTTCGTCACGTGCCAGCCGGGCAGGCGCCCCAGTGCTGCTTCCGTTTTATACCTCGATTCTCACCGTGTCCAGGTGGTACTTGGGTTCGTTGGCCAGGTTGGCCTTCTCTGTCCGAGTGTGCCACACAAGGACCTGGAACGGGAGGAAAGCTGGTGGGCAGCTGCTCAGCACGGACATTGTGCAGGCCGCACGGCCCGAGGGAAATGCGTACCTTGGTGCAGTTGCTGGCTTTGGGTTCCAGTTCCTCCACAGTTGTGATCTGTTTGAGAAAGTCCGACTCCTGCATCCCTGGTTGGGATCCACGGCGCTTAAACACAGCTTTTGGATTGGACAAGATGACTTGAAGGCTGACGGCAAACCCTTTGTGAAGTTTAAAAAAAAAAGCTTTAAAGTAAAATGACTAGTATACTTCTTTTTTCTATATAATTTGGTCACAGCAAAAAACAATTTTTAAATACATACTATGTGGTCTTATTATTAAAACTGCATGGGAGCATCACTTGTCTCAGAGTGTCTAAAGGAAACACAACACAACATCCAGGGCAGACAGGCGCTCTGGGGTGGGGCGGCTGCCATGAACCGGGGAGCCCAGGCTGCTGACATAAAGGGGTTTTATGAGCTGCTTCCCCCAGTTGACACTAGGAACAACTAAGAAGTAAATGTAGCTGAAGAGCATGGAGACGTAGCCCAACCATCCCTGGGGCCTGCCCTTCACCCCATGTGTGCCCCGCCAGAACCAGCCCTGCTTGCTTTACTCTGGGTTTAGAAGACTGAGGAATACAGGTCAAGTCAGTGAGCTCAAAAATGAATCATCATTTGGCTTAAATTTCCAGTTTGGTTCAATCTGCAAAGGGTGAGGGCTTTGGAAATCAGGCCATTTGGTAAATTTTTTGCATTTCATTTTTCAAGGAAACAAATTACTGTCAATTTCCTTCAATGATTTAGTCATACAAAAAAAATCATTACTTGTTAATCTGTAGCTTAACTGTGTGTTAAAGGCTTAGCTATTAAACACTCTACAAACCATCTCAGCAAGCAAGCGTTAGAACCTTTGTAATTTTTAAAAATCTGAAGCCCCAGACCTCTGGTTCTGGTGACTAAGCTGACATAAAGTGAGGTGCTGCCCAGAGCTAAAGCCCGAGGACAGATCTCCAGGAACATTTCTCCGCAACGCTTTGCCCTTGTCTACAGTAACTGAATTGATTTATGCTTCTTTTTGCAAAAATGGAATTAATGTCAGTACCAGAATGATACCAGGCAGTAACAGGGCAGCTGTGAGAAAACCACCAGCAGCAAGTGCAGAGCCTCCCCAGGAACCAGCCGGGGCCAGTCCCGTTCCGGACCTGCTGCCCTCACAGATGACCTTAGCCCGAGCTGCGTGCACAGCCTGGGTGCAGCCGGTGCTGAACAAAGAGGAGCAGCCCTACAGCCAGAGGGCTGGTCCTGGTGCCCCCACAGCCCTGAGAAGGAGCTCTTCCCAGCAGGATGGCCCCTGAATTGGGAGTCATAGGCCTCTTGTTTGCCTGGGTCCTTGTACTCAGGAGAGTCCTTTAACCTTTCCTGATCCTAAAACCTGCCCACTTCCTCATCTGCAAGAGGTGGGATGTCTCAATGGTGTCTGATGGAAAATTAGTGAATGGAAAGGCTCCACTAACTGCAGAGCACTGTTCAATGTCCACACTGTTCAAGACACTATTAACATACAAATAAAAATAACGTTATAAAAAAGCATGAGGGGCTGGAGGTATCAGCCACCACTTACGACATACAACAGGGTCAGCAGGTACAGGCGTGTGAAAGTTCCGGGTGGCAGGGCCCGACCGCCTTCATTTCACACCACTTTGTGAACAAGTCTGAAGCCTTCCCCAGACAGCCAGGGCAGCCACAGGCTCAGCAAGAAGCCAGAGGTTTAGATTAGCCCAGAAAATGAATTCTAGTATGTCAACTCAGATTTGGTGTTATATGACATGACTTGTTTTTTTTCATGTACTAATATAAATAAGCTCCCTCCTTTTTTCTCAGTTGAGATTCTGCCCTCCTCAATCACACTGAAGTTCCTGGTATATGTTTCACATGGTTTCAAGGTACTGATTGTATTTCCCCATTCTCAAAAAAAAAAAAAAAAAAGGATCCAAATTGTACAGAAGTCATTCTGAAAATGATGTGAAGCCACCTGGATATGATTTTCTTTGTTTTCCCCAGAGAAATTAATACATTTGTCATTGTGACCACTGAAGAAGTCAGATTAAGTGTATTTTCTTGCTTTTAGCGGAAGACCATCCCAGCTCTTAAAGCAGAAATCTTACATGGTGAAATCCACAGTTGATGCAGTTCTTACCAGCAGTAAAGCTCAGTACTGCAGCGCAGCAAGGCCCTTCCCCGGCCTCACTGGGGAATCAGTGCTCCCGGAAGGCGGGCGCCGCCCGTGTGGAGAGGGAGGGACAGCGTGACGGGCAGCTCGCTGCAGCAGCCCAGTACTTTTCCACTTTCTGCCAGTGCAGATGTTCCTCAGTGTCCCAGCTCCATTTTCTCTGCGATACCTCTGCTCAGCGAGCTTTCAGAGGAAGCAGGTCACAGCCAGGTGCAGGAACCGCAGGTGAGCTTGCGGGGAGTCACCCGACCTGCTGTGAGGCTGGGAGTTACCTGGAAACACTTGATCCTTCCTAGGCTTGCTTATAGTTTGTCAGGCGCAGCCTTTAGGGCTAACTTGACCCTATTAAATTCTGCCGCTGCAGGCGGGGCAAGGAGTTTTTAGCTCCTAAGCCATTACTTCCAAGATGAGTGTGGGATTTTCTTCATTTCAAAATATTTTATGTCTCAAGTATTACACGTACCCTTCCTTTTTTTTCAGTGAAATTAAATTAGTTTTAAAGATGTTTGCAGTCACTTTTGAGATACTAGGAACCTTTCAAAAATCATGAGAGTAGGACTCTCAGTCCCGGTCAGTTTGTAAAAAATAAAATGCAAATGGAAATTGGTTATTCTAATGAACACAGGACTTGCTGACCTCAAGTGGGAGGTGAAGCTACGCTCCCCCCAGTCAGTGAGTCAGGGTGCCTCGAATGTGCTCACTGATTCACGAGTAGAAATATTTGTTAAGACCAAGTCCAACAAGCCATTTACACTTGTGGTCAAGATGCAGCAGCAAGGACTGGGTGTCCCCTTCTGTCTTAAATTAACTGAAAGTCAGACAAGATATTTGAGAAAAAGTTTCTAGGGAAAAAAAGATAAATTGGGAAAGAGGCACTCAGGACAGAGATCTCTGGAAAAGGAGAAACAACTGTGAGCCCTCCAGCTGCCCCAGCCTCCTGCCTGAGGTGAGTTTTCAGGCTACACCACGCAGTGGGGGTGGGGCAGGCGCAGTGGAACCCAGAATCCTGGGGAAGCCGAGAGAGAGAACTCCCAGCACAGAGTGAGCATCTGCACTGGGGAGGGCAGAGCATGCTGGTCTGTAGAGCGCCCCCCTCAGACCCTGAGTAGGATCAGCAAATGCTCATGAAGCTATCCGCGGCCACGGAAAAGAACCCCTGGGAAGCAGCAGGGGATCAGTTTATTGGAGATCACTCGGGCTGGGAATAGTTCCCCTTCCCAGTAGCCGGAGGGGAACTGGTAACAGCTGGGGCACCTCAAGGGCGCTTGGAAGGTCATTGTGTCTGTTGTAGGATCAAATTAGCCCTAAAGGCTGTGCCTGACCAACTGCAAGCAAGCCTAGAAAGGATCAAGTGTTTCCAAGTAACTCAGCTGTATCCCTGAAAAAAAGCTAAAAAAAACCCCCAATGTACATATGTATGTTTATATGCATGTGTATATAAATGTGAATACATATAATACACAGTTCCATATAAACATAAATGTGTAATAAATGTGATACATATTTTATATATATTAAATATAAATATGTATATTTTGTAATGCCTAACATAAAATTCAGAGTGCCTGAGAAAAAAAAATTACCAGATGTACAAAGAAGCAGGAAAATACAATTTCATAATGTAAAGAAAAAACACACACCCAGAAATGACACACGTGGTAGAATTACATTAGAAGAACATGTAAGTTATATGTCATATGTTCAGAAAGGTACTAGGGGAAGATTAGCATGCTGAGTAGAGATATGGAGAATATAAAAAACTCAACGATCTCGTGATGAAAAATACAATGTCTGAGATGAAAAGTACACTGATGGATCAACAGCTGTAAGACACTGCTGAATAAAAGATTAGTAAACTGGAAGACATAACAATAGAAACTTCCCAAAGGAAAACACCACGACACACACACACACACACGTCACAGACACAGAATGAAAGGTGGAAGGTAGGGACAGAAACACTTAACAACTGAAAAATTTCCAAATTTGAAAAATCATTAAGAATATATAAGATTTAAACAGTATTTTCAAGCAACGTGACCTGACATTTATATAGAAAAAACTACCCCACGGTTGCAGAATACACAATCTTTTCAAGTACACAAGTGCTTTATCAAGATAGGCCATAGTCTGGGGGATAAATCAAGTCTCAATCTACTTAAAAGAATTCAAATTATACAAAGTATTCCTCTGACCACAGTGGAGTTAAAATAGAAATCAATAATATAAAAATCTCCAAATATTTGGAAACTACACAATTCTAAATAAAATATAGATCAAAGAAGAAAGCAAAAGGGAAACAAGTGGTTAATGGAAAGCAAAATAAGATAATCAAACCTCGTGGGATGCATCTAAAGAAGTAAATTGGGAATTAACATTTTTAAAAAGCACTAAATACTTGATAAGAAGAAAGGTTTCAATTACTAAAGCTTCCAACCTTTATGCGGTAGGAAAACGAGTAAAAGAGACCCAAAGTGAATAGATACAGGGCACCAATAAATGTGAGTGCTGAAATCACTGAAACAGAAATAGAAGATGAGAAGATCGGTGAAGTTAAACCCATGTCATTTGGGGGAAAAAAATAAAATTGGCAAATATCTACCCATGGTTATCAGGAAAAAAGAAAACACAAATTACCAATACTAGGAATGAGAGGAGCATTGGTACAGATTCTACAAACATTAAAATGATGACAAATGAATATCAGAACAACACTATGGCAGTTAATTTGACAATTCAGGTAAGAATGGACAAATTCCTTGAAAGACACAAGCTGTCCAAGTGCACTCAAGAAGAAATAGTTCATCTGAGCAGCCCTGCATCAATTTTAGAAATTATAGTAGAAAAATCTTCCTACATAAAAACAAACAAACAAAAAACCTTCCAGGTTCAGATATACTCACTGGTGATTTCTACCAAATGTTTAAGGAAGAAATAACAGAACTTTTCCAGAAAATAGAAAAGGAGGGAACACTTCAAATTCTATGAGGCCAGAATTGTCCTGATACCAAAACCAGACAAATATTACAAGAAAATAACTCCTGAACATAGAAAAATTCTTAAAATTTTAGCAAGTTTAACTCAATAGTAAAAAGACAATAATCATGACAAAACGAGGTTTATCCCAAGATTGCAATGTTGGTTTAATATTTCAAAATCAATCAATGTAATTCACCAAATTAAGAGGCTTGGAAAAAATCTGATTGTATCAATAGATGGAGAAAATGCACTAGACAAAATCCAACAGCTAGTCATGACTTAAAGCCTCTGAGCAAACTAAGAATAAAAGTGAATTTCTTCAACCTGATAAAGGGCATCTACCAAAATATCTATGGCCAACATTATACTTAATGGTGAAAGAGTTGAGTGTCAAAACTCCTGTAGACTGGAATGAGACAAGGATGTCTGCTCTCAACATTTACTCAACAATATACTGGAGGTCTTACTCATTGCCATGAAGAACAAAACAAGCAAGCAAAGGCAGACAGACTGGAAAGGAAAAAGCAAAAATGCAGCGGCCATATAGTTCACAGCATCGATACTGCTGATCAGTTCCTTATGCTGTGTATTGACTTAGCCTCACCTCCATATAGTTGTTCCACTAGCACATTCTCTCTTCTCTAAGGACACATAACCTAATTTCAGCAAGGCTGTTACAAACCACAGCTATTTCTAATTCTCAAAGGATAATTTCTCGCAACAATAACTTTAGAGTCCAGACACAAAAAAGATACTGACGGCTTTTTTCTTGCTAGTTGTAGAATACTGGGCTGTTGACACACTCCCGCTGGCAATAGATATCAAGTAATTTCAAAAGTCTCTACCAACTTTAAACAATAAGAAAAAAAATTAAATTTCCAAACTAAAATATATACACACACAACAGGGAACTTGAAGAAAGATAAGCATGTAGCACCTCCTCCCCCCTCTTCTCTAATCCTCTCCAGAGTAGCCAGCTCTCCTTTCATATGTCTTCCTTGCAAAGCACACCCTACCTTCTCAAGTGTCGTGGGTGTGTGTGTCTGAATCTACCCTACCCTCCACCCCTTATGAAGATATAATTCATATACACTGAAATTTGCCTTTTTAAAGGAGATAATTAAGTGGCTTTGGGTAACATAACTCTGGGCACCATTTTTTCAAAAAGACTTCTCTACTGAATGGTCTTGGCATCCTTGGCAAAATAAGGATTCATTTCTGGACTGAAAATTCTATTCCACTGAGTCCTATGCTTATATTTAAGCCAGTACTGCACTGTCTTTATTACCGTAGCTTAGGTCTCAAATAAGGAAGTGTAACTCTTCCAATGCTGTTGTTTTTCAAGATTGTTTTGGCCATTCTGAGTCCCTTATTTTCCTATATGACTTTTAGGATTGTCTTGTCAGTTTCTGCAAAAAGGGCAGTCAGAATTTTTATAGGAATTGCACCAAATATGTAGATTTATTTGGAGAATACAGCCATTTTAGTAATTTTAAATATTGTAATCCATAACACGGTCTTCTAACCCATGAACATAAGGTGTCTTTCCATGTATTTAGCTCTTTTTAATTAATAAGGTCAAATAGTGGTGATTCTCTTAGAATGAAACTTTGAATAAATTCTAACTCATGTCTTCCCTCCCAATTAGTGCCAGGATCACTAGTTGCTGATTTCTGCCATGACTGCAAAGCTCTTGGATTTTAAGGTACCATGGAGCTGGGGGGGAAAGGATTGGAATAGGGCAAGTTGAAACAATGGAATACTTTTCTTGCCAAGATTTAGTCATTTTTGTAAAAATCAATGCACACCTTGGGTTAATTTCCCCAGTTCTTTAAAAGTTGATTTTGACAGTTTTTGCCATTATTCTCATTGATTTTAAATAGGACGGGGTATCTGGAGGTCCTAGTCTGCCATTAGCAATGATGTCATTGCTTTTCTCTTTTGCAACCTGCCGCTCCCTTTATCACTCTTGCGTGGACAGGCATGGAAAACTACAGTTATGTAGAACATGAAGGATAATAATGGAAAGCTGCTGAGAAATGAAAAAAAGTACCTTGTGACAAATGAAAGTGGAAATACAACATACCAAAACTTACAGGATGCAGCAAAAGCAGTTTTAAGAAGGAAGTTCAGAGTGATAAATGCCAACCTCAAGAAACAAAGATTGCAAATAAACAACCTTTACACCTAGAGGAACTACAAAAGGAACAAACAAAGCCCAAAGTCAGTAGAAGGAAGGGAATAACAAAGATCAGAGTAGAAATAAACAGACACTAAAAAAGACAATAAGAAAGAACAATGAAACTAAGAGCTGGTTCTTTGAAAAGATAAATAAAATTGATAAAACGTTAGCTAGACTCACCAAGGAGAGCACTCAAATAAATAAGAAATGAAAAAGGAGACAATACAACTGATACAACAAATACAAAAGATCATATGAAACTATTATGAACAAGTATATACAAACAAACTAGACAACCTAAAAGAAGTAAGTAAATTCCAAGAAGGTACAACCCTTCAAAACTGATTCTGAAGAAACAAAATCTGAACAGACCAATTACTAGCAAGGAGACTGAATCAGTAATTACTCCCCCACCCCACCAACAAATAAAAGTCCAGGACCAGACAGCTTCAGTGGAAAATTCTACCAAACATTTAAATCAGAATGCCTATCATTTTCAAATGCTTCCAAGAAACAGAAGATGAAACCCTTCCAAACTCATTTTACAGTATTAACCTAACACCATACCAGACAAGGACTCCACAGGAAAAGAAAATTACAGATCAATATCCCTGATGACAATAGATGCAAAAATCCTCAACAAAATACTAGCAAACCAAATTCAGTAATAAATTAGGAGGATCATATACCATGATTAAGTGGGATTTATCTAGGGATCCAGGGAAATTCAACATCTGCAAATCAATCAATGGAATTGATTTACCACATTAACAAAATGAACAAAAATCATATGAACATCTCAATAGATGCTGAAAAAGCATTTGACAAATTCATCATTCACTTATGATAAAAATCTCTCAACAAAGTGTATATAGAAGACATGGAACCTCAACATAATAAAGGACATACAGGACAAACCTGCAGCTAACACTATACTCAATGGTGAAAATCTGGAAGCTTTTCCTCTAAGATCAGGAATAAGACAAGGATACCCACTTTTGCCATTCTTATTCGATGTAGCATTGGAAGTGCTAACCAGAGCAATAAGGCAAGAAAAAGTAATAAAAGGCATCCAAATAGGGAAGAAGTATAACTGTCACTATCTGCAGATTACATATTATATATAAAAAAAACCCTAAAGACGCCATCAAAAAGAATGTTAGAATAAGTGAATTAGTAAATTGTAGGATACAAAATCAATATACAAAAACTTGTTGCATTTCTATACCCTAATGAGCTATCAGAAAGAGAAATTTTAAAAACATCCCATTTACACCTGTAGCAGAAAGAATAAAATATCTAGGAAGAAATTTAACCAAGGAGGTGAAAGACCTGTACTCTGAAAACTATAAAGATAAAAGAAATTGAAGATGACACTTAAAATGGAAAGTCCATGCTCATGGACTTGAAAGAATTAATATTGTTTAAAAAATCTATATTATCAAGAGCAATCTACAGATTCAATTCAATCCCTATCAAAATCCAATGGCATTTTTCATAAAAGAAAGACAAATAACCCCCACATTTGTACAGAACAACAAAAGACCCCAACATAGCGAAAACAGTCTTGAGAAAGAAGAACAAAGCTGGAGGCATCATGTTTCCTGACTTCAGAGTATATTACTAAGCTATAATAATAAGAACAGTATGGTACTGGTATAGATACAGACATACAGATCAATTGAAGAGAACAGAGCCCAGAAATAAGCCCATACATATATGGTCAATTAATTTATGACAAAGGAGGCAAGAATAAACAACAAAAGAGACAGACTCCTCAACAAATGGTGCTGGGAAAACTGGACAGCTACTGCAAGACAATGAAACTGGACCACTGTCCTTCACCATACACAAAAAATAACTCAAAATGGATTAAGATTTGAATGCATGACCTGAAACCATGAAACTCATAGATGAAAATATAGGTGGTAAGTTCTTTGACACTGCTCTTGGCATTGCGTCTTTTGGATCTCACACCAAAAGGAAAGGCAACAAAAGCAAAAATAAACAAGTTCTGCATTAAAAAGTCTGCACAGGAAAGGAAAGGCAAAATGAAAGGCAACCTACCAAATGGGAGAAAGTATTTGTAAACCATATATCCGATAAGGGACTAATATTCAAAATGTATAAAGAACTCATATACTTCAATAGTAAACAAACAAACAAAACAAAATCTGATTTAGAACTGGGCAGAGGACCTCAACAGATATTTTTCTAAAGAACACATACAGATGAAAACATGCTCAACATCACAAGTCATTAGGGAAATACAAATCAAAACCACAATAGATATCATATCACACCTCTTTGAATGGCTATTATCAAAAAGTAAGCAATGAAAAGCGTTAGTGAGGATGTGGAGCAAAGGGAATCCTCCTACACTGTTGGTGGGAATGTCAGCTGGTGCAGCCACTGTGGAAAACAGTATGGAGGTTCCTCAAAAAATTAAAAATAGAACAACCATGTGATCTGTCAATTCCACTTTTGGGTGTTTATCCAAAGGAAACAAAAACACTAACTTGAAAAGATATATGCACACTTACATTCACTGCATTATTTACAATAGTCAAGGTATATGGAAGCAACCTAAGTGTCCACTGATGGATCAAGGATAAAGAAAATGTGGTAATGTATATGGAACAGAATGTTATTCAGCCATAAAAAGGAAAGAAATCTTGCCATTTGTGACAATGTGGATGGACCTAGAGGGTATTACGCTAAGCAAAATAAGTCAGAGAAAGACAAACACCATATGATCTCACTTTTATGTGGAATCTAAAAAAAAACAAAAATCGAACTCCTAGATAGAACAGACCGGTTTCCAGAGCTTGGGGGAAGGTGGTGGAGGGCGGGTAAAATGGATAAAGATGGTCACAAAGTATAAACATCCAGTTACAAAATAAGTCCTGAGGTTGTAGTGTCATCATGGTGACTATAGTTAACAATACTGTACTGTGTTATTTGAAAGTTGCTAAGAGAGTAGATCTTAAAAGTTCTCAGCACAAGAAGAAAAACATTTGTTAACTATGTGTGGTAATGGATGTTAACAAGATTTATTGTGTTATTTCATAATATAAACAAAAATCAAATCATTGTGTTGCACACCTAAAATTAATATAACACTATACATCAATTATATCTCAGTTTTTAAAGTGGAAAACTACCTATGTACTACTTTTTATTATCACCTTCCAGCCTTGGCACCGGTGACCTATCCAACTGAAAATGAGTACGTTGCTAGTAGTATTTAGGCATCATTTTCACTAGATTTAAATCAAACACAGAAAGCAAAAGAGGGCTACATAAAAGGAATGAGTCCTCTACTTATTTATTATCATCTCTAAATTGCCACTGTTTCGTGCAAGTGTTCAACTATAGCTTTCCATGGTTCAAAGACTGAATGCACGTGTGCCATGCATGCTAACAGCCGTGATAAAGAGTCCTTCCCAATCTTCTGCTTCTTAAGGAGCAGAGTGAACTACAGCTTTCCGCACTGACTTCCAATTACACTTCAGAGTCATTTTCTTCTAGTGCAGAAAAGGAATGAAAATGCAAGCCTGGGCTATTAATTAGGTCTGTCAATCTGCTCCAGAACACTGACTGAAACTTCGTGAGTGCTTCAGGGTAAACAATTTTTTAAAAATTATTGTCTAGTTTTAAAAACAACTCAAAATCCCCTTAGCAGCAGCCATTGTGCTTTGAGGAAAACATAAAATGCTCTGCATTTCTAAGAAGAGTTCTTCACTTAATCTATAAGCAATTCATTTAAATCTCTACTCTGAAAACATGAAACATCACAGAAAACTAAATCTTCTAAGGAAACAATCAGGATGATGAACAAGGATGGAAAAATCTGACCCTAAGCATAAAAGATGAGGTGAGAAGACTTAACTAACTGAATACTTAACATATCCTTGAACGATTTTCTAGTAAGTTGGTGGCAGGGAACAAAGGAGTGTCTAATATTGAAGTTTACAAGGGAAAGTGGGTCTATTAGCTCAACAAACAAAAAGACTGATGGGAAACAGACCTCTGTGCATGTTGAGCTGTCATCAGGCTCGACACCGAGAGTGTGCTAAGAATCACCATTTTGTGCTTTGTTTCACCTTTGAGGTTTTCTATTCTTTCTTATCCATGCAGACTACGGAATATATCATTAGGCAACTCTAACACTCAACCCAGAAAATTCAGAACAGGCGGAGGTGGCTGTGTTCCCTATTCCTTAAACCCTGTGAATATGAAAAATTTAAAAGAAAATAAGAGTTTGCAGGAATATTGGAGAAAGTGGAACTCCTGTACATTGTTGGTGGGAATGGAAGATGATGCAGCCACTGTAGAAAAAGTATGGCAGTTCCTCAAAAAATTAAACATACAATTAGCATAAGATCCATCGATTCCACTTCTAGGTGTAGAACAAAAGAACGGTGACTTAAACAGCTATGAACACCTGTACACCCATGTTCACAGCATTACTCATAAGAGCCAAGAGGTGGAAACAACCCAAGCCCATCGGTGGATGAATGGAGAACAAAATGCAGTCTGTATATACAATGGAATGTTTTTCAGTGGCATATTACTCATTAAAAAGGGGTGAAATTCTGACAGATGCTACAATATGGATTAACCTTGAAGACATCCTGCTAAGGGAAACCAGCCAGAGACAAATGACAAAAACTGTATAATCCCACTTTCATGAGGAACCTAGCAGAGTCCCATTCATAGAGCTAGAAAGTTGCATGGTGGCTACCTGGTCACCAGCGGCTGGGGGCAGGTGTTGGTGGACAGTCAGCGTTCAGTGGGTACAGTTTCCGTTTGCAGTTAGGAACAAGTTCTGGAAATGGATGTGGTAATTACTGTGTACATGATACCACTGTATACTTAAAAATGGTTAAAATGCCAAGTTTTATGTTACATATATTTTATTACAATAAAAAAACAGATTAAACTTCCATTCTCAGTGAATACAGGTAGTCTTTTATGTTGGTGGTGCTTTTCAGTTATGATTTTTAAAAACCCCTTTCCTGTGTTGAAATTCTCTTCTTGCTTGACCAGTGGAAATGTTCTCTACAAATAACTTCACTGAGCATTGTCAGACTTTGTACCGTGAGGCTGTCCCACCCCAAACCTCCAGACTAACTCAATGGGTGGCAATGGTCGGGGGCACACCCACTGCCAGGCTGTGACGGCAGGGGCCGCGCCCACTGATGGGCTGTGATGGCGGGGGGCACGCCCATCGCCGGGCTGTGACGAACCACGAGCATAGCTCCTGGACATCTGCACCAGCTGTTCTCTGGCTGCACATTAAAGTCACCTTAAGACTTGAAAATACACACACACATACACACATACACAAACTCTGGGCCCAACTTAGAGATTATGGTTTAACCGATCAGCGATGGAGCCCAAGTATGGGTAGTTTTTGCAAAGCTCCCTGGGTGATTCTGAGGTAAGCCAGGCTGCGGGCCCCTGGGAGCCCCTCCGCACAGCGCTCTCTGGAGAACAGCTCGGCAGCCAGCGCCCTCCCTCTATCCCCTCCACTTTCTTCCATCTCACCATTAAGATATAATGGCAGTGTGGTGTCAGAAGGAGTAAGAAGCTGTAGTTTTATAATTCTTAAACTATTTAAGGAAGATAGGATAAAATTCCTATTCAGCGAACAGTTATTCCAGCCACTACGTAGCCAGGGACCACGGAGAGGCGATGGGATGGGGGTGGGGCGCCCCTCCCCATGCGGTGCTGATGGGTCAGCATGACAACGCAGGAGCCACTGGGAGTGTGGATGCAGGATTCTAGGGGAACACGGCGGGGCGGCACCTATGCTGGATGGAAAATAAGGGAAAACTTCCTGGAAAAGGCGATTCAGGTACCACTGAGTCTTGACTAGAAATTGGCCAGCAAACCTGGGAAGACAGGGTGACATTCCATAATCTGGGCTGGGGGGCAGTCATGCTGCTGTCCACTACCTCAAGCCATCAGCCTGGGGCAATGCCCAGTGGGCCTTGGGTGGGCTGGGGTCGGGGGCTTCACCAGGCAGCGCGTCTTGGGGCGGGGTGACTGCTCAGGGGGCTCGGGGAGAGCACCGGCCCTCCTGGCCCCGCAAAGTCAGCGCAGAGGGACATGTGGTGGTCATAGCGGTCAGCCCGTGCACCAAGACCCCCATGTTAGCAGCCAGAGCGACCGTCCTTAACTCGTACTCTGCACGCTAGTAAGCTGTCTGCCTCTTTAGACTCCAAATGAAATATGTGTACAGATGCTCTCGCAGGGACTCTTAGAAAAGTCAAGGTGGTGTGAAAAAGGACGTTTCTCCTCACTTGTGGCCTCATTAGAAAATGTGAGCATGCTTCTCCCAAATCCTTCCCCAAGTGCCACCAGTAATGGAGCAGAGAAAACACTCCCTGGGCAGCACCAGCAGGGCCAGGACGAGCACCGCTCCAGACGCCTGCAAAATAAATGTCGCAAATGGCCTCTGCTTCTGAAAGCACAAACGCGATTTGGTTTTTCAGCAGGAAATTACGAGAACTCCCAAATGTGCTTCTCAACAACTTTTTAAAGCCTCTCAATCTCTCTTCTGGGTATTTTATCTAAAGGAAGGGCCGGTGTATCTTCAGGTGCCATCCTGCCTGCCGGCTGATTCACCGAAGGGTGAAGGCCCTGCTCTAACAGCCATGGCAGAAGCCAAGTTCATCAGAGCCCGAAGCAGAGTTCACATGCTCCCAAATGTTTCCTTCATGAATGATCTCAAATGGCTACAAATGTTGAGGAATCAAACATTCGCAGAACGGCAGGCATCTATTTGCACATGTCTATCCTCATTTGAACCTCACCATGACCCAGAAGTCAAGAGGTCTGACCCCGCATCCTAGGTGAGGACACCTGCTTGTGACGCGGGAGCCCGGCGGCCAGTGATCCCTCCCCCCACAGCTCCCTGTGTGGGTCCCAGCGCCGCGATCCCTGAGCTGGCTCCCCCGGACAAAGGTCGAGCCATCTGAACCCAGGAGAGTCTGAGCATACGTCTCGGTTGAGACGCAGCCTTCCATGTCTGCTGTGGTGCGTAACCAGCTTTCCACGTGGCATTTTACTCTAGAAAGAGTTCCATTTCCTCTGTTCTGCAAATGAAGAAAATAGAGGCTCGGAGATCAAGAGCTTGCTAACTTGGTGAGCAGATGAGATGGGGTTCAAAGCCGATGGGAGGGCCATCTTTGGAGACCCACTGACCTGAGCTGAAGCCTGGCTCTACCACTTAGCTGCCTGCACCCTTGGACTAGGCCTTGGTTTCCTGACATTTAAATGAGGAAACTAATCCTAGCACATCCCCGGTGGAGCTGAGGACTGACTAAGCAAGCAGGTAAGTGCCTGAGAGCGTCTCCTGCCTGGTAAATGCTCAGCAGACTAGTAGGGCTGCTGGACTACGGTGAAAGAGGAAACTTTTGTCTCACAAAACTCTTAGTCCTGAAGGAAAGCTTTCTTGCACTGAAATTCTGCGTGGACAGTGCGTCCCCTGCACCAGCCCAGCTGAGCATGGCCGTCCACATCAGCGGCCCGAGAGGTAGTTCCCTGGTCGTGAGCACACAGACGCTCTTCCCCCACCCCCGCCTCAACCGGCAAACGAGGGACCCCTGTGCACCCAGGGAGGGCCCACGGAGAGCTCGCAGGGAGGGCACTTCAGTGATCTGCCCAGTGCTACCCCTCGGGTCTCTTTGTAACAGTCAATATTGATAATTTTTTTTAAGATGTTTGCCTGGCACCCTGGTGGTGGGGACAGAAGCCGGTGCAGGGCAATTTCTCCGCCCACTATGAGGCTGGGGCTGTGGGGCACACAGGGCTAGGGCTGAAGACCGGGTGGAGGGTAGGCCAGCCCAGGAGCGGCTTCTGTCTCAGGGAGGGCTTCTGTCCCAGGGAGGGCATGTTCAATCAGGATGGGGTGGGGGTGTCCACAATACCGCTGAACATGTGCCCGCGCTGCCATGGGGAAGCACGGGGCCTATGGCGATGGGAGGTACGAGGCCAGGAGAGCTTCTAAACCTGGGGTGCCGGCAGAGGCTTCCGGAGGAAGAGGCCCTTAGCCAGGACCTATGGGACCACAGGGCGAGCGGGGACGACACCCCCGGCGTGGGCAAGGGGTGGGGGGTTCTGAGGGGCAGGGTGTGCGGAGGACCTGCAGGAGCCGGTGCCCCCAGAGACTGAGAACATGAAGGGGGCCGGGCGGACCTCCAGGCAGGGGTGAGGAGGCCTTGACCCTGAGAGCGGAGAAGCAGGGGACTGCCCACGCTCATCGGTGTGCCCGACCCTTCTCCCTGCTTCTCGGTAGAGGGGGGCCCTGGGGGCAGGTTCGGCGCACACAGGAAGGCCCGGCGGGCACCCTTGTCTCGCCCTCCTGTGCAGCCCAGGTGAGCCCCGTGAGCCTGCAGAGGGCCAGCACTCCCACGGGAATCCCAGGCCTGGGGACCATAGTCAGGGAATGCGGTCTCATTCCCCCTGCACGCAGACTCCCATTTCTATACAACTGGTATTCGGGATAGTAGAGTGTTCTAATCACCCAAGGTTGCCAAATATTCTGCATATGAATTATGACTCAAAGGGTAAAAGAACAAATTAAACCAGTCAAAACAAAATTTAAATATATCTGTTATCACCATACAAGAGTATTAAAAAGATCCAAATTTCTGGTTTCTGGGCAGAATCTGAAATGGCTTGTTAAAATCCTATAAATCCCTAGTGGGTCCTGTAAGGCCTCCTGTCACCTCCCACTCGCCTCCCTCAGCCCCCCACCCCAATACCTCACCTTCGGGAGAAACCTGCCACCCCATCCATCCCCTGCTCCCCAGTGTCCACAGAGATGGGGGCGATCTCTTGCAGCCATCAGCCCTCAGTCTGAGCCCAGCTTGCCTTTCCCCTGAGCGCCACGCCAACCCCAGTCTATTGCCCAGACACATGCTTGCGCCTTCCACACCCCGAGCGCCCCGCCGCAGTCCTCTTCTCTCCCCACGTGGGTCCCAGACTCCCTGTGTACCTCGTTTTCTGCCATGGTAGAATCAGCCACGTGCTCACCACAGCCACCCTCGCTGGGCCCGACACCACGCCCACAGGGCAGGCATCCCGCAGGCCTGTGTCCCCAGACAGGGCCGGGTCAGCTCAGCCAAAGGCAGCACGCTGTGCGTCCCCCGCTGTCACTGTGTGGTGGCCGGGCCCTCCCAGCACCGACGCACTTCATCTGCGTACCAGGAGAAAGGGGGGCACCAGCCCATCCAAGGTCACAATTCCCCCTCCTCTCCTTTGGGGCTTTGAATATTTAAATCTTCCCTCGCAAAACGCCAGCTTCTCTAGTACTGAAGGATGGGGGAGCAGTCCTCCCCCCCTTGAACCTGCTCTCCCCCACCCTGTGCCCCTGCCCACTTCCTCTAGAGGTCGCTTCCCCAGCACGGACCCTACGCCAAGAAGGGCCCTTTACAACTCCAGGCACTAGAAACTGCTGCCAGCTAGGAACGGTGATAAGCTGTAAGGATGGGAGAAGCTGGGTGCCAACAGAAATAAAAGTATAAGTAGGGTGGACCACGTACAATCACCTCCGTCCTGGGAATCAGAGTTGGTCAGAACTCCCCACCTAAGGGCTGGAAGGGGCCTCACCAGGCAGCCCACCCACCCTCTTCCCGGCACGCACCTCCCGGAGCCCTCACGGCTACCTCTGTAACCAGCGTCCGGCCACAGCACACCCTCCTCATCCTTCCGTGGGCCACGCTTCCTCTCCCTCTCTGCTTTCTTGGAAACCTATTCCTCAGTCTTGCCTATCTTAAATCCTTTCAGTTCGGCCCTTTATTTTCCCCTATTTCCCTTGTTCAGGGGAAGTCTATAGGTCCTCGTGGCTGCCCGGCATCTCACTGCCGCCATCTATGGGACACGAGCTTCTTGCCCTCACACTCCCACACCTGCCAGGCACCCCCCTCCCTACATCCCTGACATGAGGCATCTAACCACCAAATTCACGTTCATTTACCTTCTTCTCTCCAGGCACTCTGTCACAGTCCACCCTGAAATGTTCCTCTGGGGCCCTGTCTCCTCCCCCAGCAGCCACTTTACAGGCTGCAACGCTGCACTCTCTCCCTGTGGGAGCCCACAGCTTCCAGAGCTTCAGCACACCCATGCCCACAGAACTGCAGACCAGAAAGCTGTGAGCCCTCCTGGCCTTCTCAGCCCTTCCCGTCACCCATCCGCGAGCAACAGTCCTTTATCACATCACAGTCACACCTCATTTTTATCAGCAATGAGAAATTCCGCAATCTCAAAGTGACCTGACTCACCATGAGCATACTCTGCTTTCAGGGATGAAACATCAGTAAAAGGGGATGTGGGAGACACTCTCCTTTATGATAGGAAGTTTTAGACAGGGACTGTGGGTTTAGACGGAGTAGGGTGATGGCCTCCGGAAGAAGCAAAACAGGGTAATTACAATCAGAACATGTAACAATGTGCAGAGAAACTCCTATCAAAACTGTGTTAAATATTAAGCACAGTCAGAGTCACACAAATTCTCTAGGACAGAAATAACAAATTAGGAATATAGGCAATTTTCAGCGGGATTGGTTAAAACAAAAAGGCAGCATTCAGTCTAGGACCAATGATACTAAACACCTCAGTTAAACCTAAAGCTATAAACCCTAGACAATGCTCAGCCACAGACTCTCCAGTCCCCTCCTGGCATGCACCAGGAGCTCTGTCCTCTTGCTGTATCTCTAAATAATAAGCCTCTCCCTCGCTTTCCTACCCTTAGTGTGTGCGAAGTTCATTCTTCAACTCCGTGAACAAGAACCCAGCATCATCGTGTCCTTCCCTGAGCCTGCAGTGTAATAAAACAAATTTCGTCTGGTCTTTGGGCCTGGTTCTTGGCAGGGAGCCTGTAAATCCCTTGGGATTTCAGGAGTGATAGGAGTGACTTTGTTATGCTAATGCGGTAGCTTGGGGTGGGCCCTGGCCAGCTGCAGGATGCTGGCAGGTTACCAGAAAAACCAAAGGCATGATTAGAGGGTTGGAACTTTGGGTCTTCCTGACCTCTGTGGACAGAAGCTAGGCACGAGTTCAGTCATGTGGCCACTGATTTCATCAGTCAGACCTCCATCGTGACACCCCAGTAGGAACTCTGAACACAGGGCTCAGTGGCGGTCCCAGGGTTGTGAACAGAGATCTCACCCTGTGTCTACTTCCTGATGGGCATCTTTTGTAAAGGACCTATGATGAGTACAGCGCTACCCCAAGTTCTGTGAGTCCTAGGAAATCATCAAACCTGAAGAGAACATCAAATTTACAGCCAGCTGGTCAGAAGTACAGAGGGCTTGGGGACCGAGTGTAGCTGGCGTCTAAAGCAGGGCAGTCTGGCTGGGAACTGGGCCCCCTAACCAGCAGTCAGCGCCAGAGGTGAACTACAGTGTGCCCAGCTGGATTTTTACCAGGCTAGAGTCCCTACTATGTGCCCTGCACTCAGTGGGAACTATGCACGCTGCCATCAGAGGCGCACAGTGCCCAGTGGCCATCCCCTAGAGTTAAGATTAAGATGCGTGCAAACACTGAGAACTCAAAGTATCTCAGCCTTAGGTTCTGAATCTGAACCAATATACACCTCCTGGGGAGGCCAAAGATTACTTTAAGCTCAGTTCTTTCAAGCAATGGCTCTTACACCTCCCTGGAAGTGGCCCAAGTGAGTCTGTCACTTGAACATAAATCCCTGACTTCAAAACAGAAGCTTTGTGTGAACTGCTTTGCTGTTAGTAAGAACTAGCCAGTGGTCTGAGGCCCTGAAGGGGGAGGCCCTGAAGCCCGGGGCACAGACCAGCGGAAGCGGCCGGGCCTCACTGGCTGGAGGGGTCATCTGCCCAGGTGGCCGGGGGGCTGCCCCAGCTTCTTCCCACCGTGTGCGGGATCTGGGTTAGTTTTTCTGTGTCAGCATTAGAAACGTTGTTCCCACAGCGCGGGAAAAATCATCGCTCCCCATCACTAATGTGGTATATACACAGTAATTTCAGAACGTTCTTTATCGGAGAGCAAAAAACAGCATGGGCAAAGTCCAATATAGGGAAAAAAAAGTCAAACTCCCTGGATGACATGAAATGTTAGGGCGCTGACGTCTGACACTCAAACAGGCGTCTAGTGACGGGCTAGACTGTGACTCCACAGAGTGCAGACAGGACGGACCCTGGGTGGCCTCCACTCATGGCGCAAGGCAGCTGCAGACCCTCCCGGCGCCTCCTCCAATCTGACACCTCTTCACCAGCTTGCAGAGACCCGAGACCCGGGGACCACACGGCCCTCTGGGCACAACAGAGCTGCTCCCCTTCCAGAGCCCAGCGGGTGTGCGTGCGCATGTGTGTGGGGGGGGGGGGGGCCGCAACTTGAAAATGAGGTGGGAAGTACTATTTGTATTGGAAGGTCCAAAAAGGTTACCCCCTTTTCCCACAGCGAATGAACCATATGTGGCATCTAAGCAAAGCTGTGAATTTTCAAGTTTTAGAATGAGAGTAAACAGCTTCCAGATCAGAATCAGAACCGTTATGAAATCACCCTCACTTAAAGGCTTCCAAAAATATCAATACTGAAAATTAATTTGCAAAGCAAGTTCATGTGTGAAGAAAATAATTCAGAAGTTTTTTTAGACAAATTTTATTCCTATTTTAAAATAAGGACAGTTAACACAAAACAAGAAAATCATTCATATTTTATGATCGAGCTTATGTTTTGGATATATACTGAAATGCTTAGAAAAATCCAAACATCAGTCATGTCATGGAGAAAAGTTTCCCAGAGAATCTGGCTGCGAAAGAAAAGCAAATATCTTGTCATGGGTCAAATCTAATACACCAACCCATGTGCCTTTCTTGAATTTTAGATATCACTATTTAGATCCAAATTCTGGGGAGATCAATGCAAAATACTCAGTGGGTTTCCCAGATACTTCATCAGCTACATAAAATTGCTATAGCAAAATCCAGGAAGACTTACCTAAGTTGCCCTCACCTGAATTTACCTTTCAGGATAGCTGGCAGAGCTCCTGGGTGTAAGGAGGCGTGCCTAGGGAGTTTATGCTGAAGCAGGGCTCTGGGAAAGACAAGGGTCAAACACCTGTCAGCAGGCTGCTTCAGCGGTCACAGACCCTCGCTTAGAGTCTGGGGACTGGGGCTCTTCTCCGAGCTTCCCCAGGGGGAGGCGGGAAAAGGAAGACTACGTTAGCACGTGGGTCGTCCCTGCCACTGCCACATGCTAACATGAGGAAACCGAGTCCCAGAGAAGCGGAAGCCTGTGCCTAACATCGCCCAAATATCCTCCTCAAAGTTACACTTCCCATCAGCAAGAAACCTCATTCTCAAAAGAAACATTACAGTCAGCCTTACAGTTTCAGAGCCAGGAACCCAGCCTCTTGATAATCCCGAGGCCCTCCCAACGACAGCTGCCCGACCACTCCGTGTGCCCTCGGGGAGAAGCTCTGGAAGAGATGCCTACCCAGCGGCGGGGCCCCAGGAACTGAAGACCAGAGGGGAGGCTAGCGCTAGGAGAGGGACAGAGAGGCCAGGAAGCAGGGGGACGGCCAGGGAAGGGAAGAGCGTTGACTGCCTCAGGGTCAGAGACCACGGAGCAGGCCCACAGAGCTGGCACTCAGGACATGTTTTCAGCGTTGAGTAAACTACCCTAGTTTGTCATCTCCAGTGGTGCAGGGCGACAGCCGCCCCTCTCAAACCCTCAACAGCCCTCACTCCTGGGATTCTTCATAGTCTTGCTCCCTCAAATTTATTGTATTGTCAGAACACAGGTCATGAATCCAGTTCAGAACACAGCTTTCATCCCATAAGAATTCTGAGCATAGACATTTTGACTGCAGTCGGGGAAACACAAAAGACTGCCCAAGCACAGGCTGACAGACAGACAGAGCTGCGTCTCGGAGCTGAACTGACGAGATCAGTTTTGAAGCTTTTCTGCCTTCCTCTTCAGGGTTAATGATGTCAGGGTGTTTGCTCTCAGCCTCAGGTTTCGAACTGCATCCCTCCACAGCTACCGTGGGCACCATTTTATATAACCCACCGAAAATGAGCCACTTTATGGTAAAGTAGCATTTTAGAATTTGTGGTCTACAAGGTCTTATTCAACTTGGTTGATCAGAGAATAAAAACTTTAAAAGGCAGTTATACTCAAAGTCAATGTTTGAAAAAAACCCAGAAATTCAAGTTTATATGTTAGCCATTGAATGATTCATTAATCATGAAAGTTACCAACAGGTGTTAAACTGACTAGCCTGTCGACTGCATATCACTTATCAATGAGCACGTGACATGCTGCAACCCACTGGGCTTGTCGAGGAGCCCCAAAGGGACAGGAGGCGGTGGGGCTTGGAGGCAGGACCACGTCTGGCCCCCCCACTGAACCCCCAGTGCCCAGCCCACACCTGCCCCCTACACGCTTGCTGGATAAAGGGAATGAACACTCCAATCGCCTCAAAACCTGATTTCTACTTGAATTTTCCAAAAGCCTATCTCAAAGGTTTAATCTGATCTCGGGTTTTACGCAGAGTGGTTATTCAGAGCCGCCTTCCTCCAGGGCAGGGTTACGATGGGGACTGCGGCTCCCGCCGTCTGGCTGAGCTCGCTCCTCACCTGCCATGTCGATGGCGAAAGGCCTGTCTGCCCTCCAGCCAGTGTACCAGCCAACGACTTTGCCATTTTCCACCAACGGACGTTCATAGCGTCGCCCGCCGACCAGGCCCACGGGCCAGACAGAGACCTTGCGTGTAGTTCGCATCTATAAAAAGGGGAAAGAGATGTGGTTGAGGTTTCCTTAGGGAAAAGAACTTGAAGGCAAAGAATACGAGCCACACACAAGAAATGCAGGGTGAAGGCTTCCACGCAGAGTCCTGCAGACAGACTGCACCCCGACGCACGGTTGTCCACCAGCTCTGCGTCATCAGCAAGTGCCCCGTCATGAACTCAGCCATGTCTCAAGGCTTACAAGAAATAAAGTGGGTGTCAATGTCAGAAATCGCTTACCTAAAGCTAAGAGTGACTATCAAATATTTTCTGTTTGTCTCAAAGTTGAGTCTCAAACACTACTTGGATCTTTGGAAGTGAGACAGTTTACTTCCCCTTCAGGAAACTTCATTATTACCCAGTAACAGCAGACATCACTCAGAAGGGCCATAGGAGTCGCCTTCCTCTGAATTTTTTATTGTTACAGACACACAGAAATCTTGCCTGGGGACATTAATAATGGGATCCACATACAGAACAGACACCAAGCATCTTCCAGAGGAACAAAAAGAAAAACATACCCTAAAATCACCTGCTTTTCAAGAACAACTGGGCCAAACTAGAGAGCAAATGGCCTCACGCAGGCAGTTTTGCATAGCTGGTCCTCCTCCTGCACACGCTGGTGGACCTTGTGGGGCTCTCTGGTCAAAGACACGCTACTGAAGGTCACTGGCTGCATTTCTTTCAGGGGAAAGACATGCACAGCAGGGCAGCATCTTTGGGGAAAACTACCACCTACCACCCCCAGCTTCTAGGACACCTTCCCCAGCAGCCGTGCTGAACAGAGCCACCTTTGTGCCCGCTAGAAAGGCGCCTCATTTCCTGGGCAGACATGCTGATGCGGGGGCCCATGGAGGGGCTGAGAGCACAGGCTGGGTCCCTGCTCCACTCCCTCTCTGCTGTGTCCCTGGGCAGCTGCACGGGGTGGCCCTGCTGTTGAGGGAATTATACTTTCCATACCCATTCTTTAAATTTTATTTGCTATAGAATTGGGTCATGATCAGTTAACCAATGGTTAAAATAATGAGTATCAATCAAGGAATTTTTTTCATGCAAGAAAGAAAAGATGTGGGGATAGATTATGGGAAAGATTTTGAAATACACTTCAAATGCAAAGTCATATTATTAAAGAGTAAAAATACCTGGAAGCTCCTGTTTGCCAAGCATCCCTATTTTACTTTTATTACTATCCTGCCTCACCCCAGAAGAAGGATTTAGGGGCGTGAAGTGTTCCAGATAAGGAAGATCTCGCTGCAGTGGCCTTCCACAGATCTGAATTACTCTTTTTATAGCCTTTGACTTTTTCAGTGACTTACCTCATAACACCTTATATGACAATTTTTTAAAAAGTTCTAGTGCAGTATGACTGACCGCAGAAAGGAGCTGCCGGTCCTGAGGGCATCATCTTCCGAAAGGCCTGCTTGTTAAGGCTGGCTCTTGGCTGACGCCAGGGAACCTGGCTTCTAGTACAGTCCCCGTGCCGTTAGGTTGTTTGCCTTCTGCGGCACGGAGGTTTCCCTCTGGGGAGTCTAAGATATCGGCGGGCAGGGGCTGCCTATGTGAGCAGCCCCCAGTTGACACCCTTAACCCTGTGTCTCAAATGGCTTTCCCGGGACATGAACATGGTACACCTGGCGTTGCGCGGTTGCTGTGGAAGGGAAGGTGTGCTGTGAGCGGCCCCTGGGAGGGGAGCACGTGGGTTCCTCCAGTACGTCCCCCGAGGCACTTGTCCCTCACTGACCTGGCCGGCCACTGTGACTGCACCACGGGAAGGAGGCTCAGCCCCAAGCACAGCTCTCTGCTGGGTGCTGTGGGCCCTAGTCAACCACTGAACACACAGGGGTGGTCTTGGGGACCCCTGAGAAAATAAAGTGCACTTTTTGAAGTGTAAAATCTGATACATTGTGACATACGTATACGGCCAGGAAACCATCACCAAAGAAGATAGCGAACATACCCAGCCCCCCCGCAAGGTCCTCCTGCTCTTTCAGTTCAAGCCTCCCACTTCTCCCCACATGCCCTGTCCCCCACAACCTGCTCTCCCTTCTGTGACTCTACATTAGTCTGCATTTCATAGAATTTTATATGTATGGAATCACAGTGTATACTTTTTGTGAAAATTTGGAGATCCAGCCATGCTATAATGGGTACCCACAGTTCATTACTTTATATGGCTGAATAGCAGTCTATTGGATGGATGTGTCATTGCTTTTTTTTGACCTGCTCACCTGACCACGGACGTGTGGACTGTTTCCAGTGTTTGGTGATGACAGATGAGGCTGTTAGGAATTTGTGCACAAGTCTATGGGCTTCATTAAAAAAAAAAAAATTAAGACTAGAATGACTGGATTGTATGGTAGGTACACATTTAACTTTTTAAGAAACTGCCAAATTATTTCCACAATGGCTGCACCATTTTACATTCTTACCAGCAGTGTAGTTCCAGTTAACTCCACATCCTCACCAACAATGTTAAATTTTAGCCATTCTAGTATTAGCAGTACTGCACTGTGGTTTTAATTTGCCTTCTTCTAATATCTGATGATGTTGACTATCTTTTCATGTGGTTGTCATCTATATTTCTCCTTTATTGGAATATTTAAGTCTTTGGCCTATTTTTTAAATTATTTATTTACTATTGAGTTTTGAGAGTTATTTATATATTCTGCATACAAATCATTTCTCTAACATAATATTTATACTTTCTCCCAGCCTGTAGCTTATCTTTTCATTCTCATAATGGCATTTGAAAAACAGAAGCTTTTAATGTTGATGAAGTCCAGTCCACTCGTTTGTTCATTCACGGCTCATGCTTCGGGCTTGTATCTAAGATGTCTTCACCTCACTCAAGGTTGCAAGGGTTTTCCTTTTCCTTCCTGGAAGTGTCATGGTTGTAGGTTTCATATTATGTCATGATCTATTCTGCGTTCATCTGTGTGAATGACATGAGGAACTAACTGAAGTTCTTTTTCTTTGCATGTGGATATCCAAGCGCTCCCACTGTCACACGTGAACGGATACGCAATCCCACTGTCACATGTAAATGGATATGTAATTGTCCCAGAACAACTAAACTGCCTTTGCACCTTTGTCAAAAATCAGTTGCCATATGTGTGTACGCTTATTTTTGGACATTTTCCTCTGATCCACTGGTCTGTTGGGTGATCTTGATGCTAATACCACACTGCCTTTTTGATACACTGTCACTTTATAACTGCAGCTTTGTAACAACTCTTGTTACCAGGTAGTATCAGTCCTCCAACTTTGTTCTTCATCAAAGTTGTTTTGACTATTCTAACTCTTCTTCATTTCCAGATGAGTTTCAGAGTCCACTTGTCTGTTCCAGCAAATCGGATCGGAATCGCACTGACTCTGCATCCATTCAGTGAGACCTGACATCTCAGCGACGCTGAGCCCTCTGGCCCACGGACATGATGATTCTCTCCACTTATTTAGATCTTTGACTTCCCTTAGCAATGTTTCAGTGATTTAATTTTTTGCATCCATTCTGACATTTAATGCTTTTGTGTCCTAGGTTCTCTCCATAGGTGGGGAAAAAAAAACCAAATTTACTAAGATTTTCACAAAAACACAGTCCTCTCCCCAGCTCACTTGATCTTCAGGCTCTCCTTACCACACACACTGCAGAAAATGAAAACATTTCAATTTTTTTGTCTTATATATGAAACATGCCAAACACAATAATAAACCAAGTTAAATCTAATACGTAAGTTTTTCTTAAATTGACAGAATGGCCTTATAGTTACAAGGCATTAACGATAGTACTGTGTTCTTTTTGGTATTTCCTTAAAATGCCTAGGACTATCAGCTCCTAAATGGCACTTTGCCAAAGCACTGAATTGTCAAATCTGAACTACGGGTAAGCAGATGCCATCGCGGACTCGGTGCCCTACTGAGAATGCACAGGTTGCACCCTGCACACGGTGCCAAGGAATTCTTGGTAAGCGCGTGAACACCAAGCAGTCCCTGAAATGTGGGCTGCGTGGAAGCAGTGTGCACCGTGCTGTGCGAGAGAAGCTCAGAGGCGGGCAACAAAAGCAGAGAAGGCAAAACATTTTTAAAACGGGGAAAGAAAAGCTACCATTAAAGAGACTTATAAACCATCACATGGGGCCACTAGTAAGGGTACAGCCACATATGGCCAAGCACGTTCTGTGGAGGCTTTTCACTGAGGCTGGGCCATGAAGGACGCGCATGATTCTGCCCATTCTGCCCACACACTACAGAAGAGCTGAGGGTTCTCCGCCCTGGGGTGAAGGAAGCCCAACTTCACATTTCTGGGCCAGTTTCATGCTAGGTAGGAGATGTCGGCCGTGCTTAGGACATTCCAAACGTCTGAGAGCATGCTCAGAGCTAACATTTGTTCATGTTTTATTTTTGCAGAGGGTTGGGTGTTAAAGGTGAACCATGACTGAATGCAGGTGAGGTGACAGGATTGTCTCCTAGTGAGTCAATAAAAAGTTTGCCATTTAAGTAGTTGAAACCTTCAGGAAGACCCAGACGCCCCTGGCACGCACGCCCTGCTCTGGGACTCGCCGTGGAAGGCCCCGTCAGCAGGCTGGGCGCTCAGCCCCGTGGCCCGCTACCACCGCACTGTGCGGAGGGCACCAGACATTTCAAAGGAAAAGAGCACAGCCGTGTACAGAACGCCTTCACTTCACCCCTGGGATCCATCCTTTGCTGTGTCCTTTTCACTCCATCTTTGTTCTTTAAGGATTCCTTGGCAGCCACGTTCTTTTCTGAGAGGGGCGCAAACGTAACAATGATGTTACTATTAACAGGGAGAGCTCTTTCATATAACCAAAATATTCTCAGTACTTAAAAGCCTTGGTACTCTCTTAACACAAAAGAGCAGTTACATAACAGGCACAATGTGGGGTGCCTGGGGGGGGGGAGCTCCAATCTAAAACTGTGGAATAAAGCATTAGATACCAAGATAAAGCAGCAGCAATTCACATATTTGAGAGTTACAATGTTGCAAGCAGGCCTGGCCCCCAAAGGCCTTCCTTGTCTTCCTATTTCTTCAACTCTGTAATTTATTCTGTGTCTCTGTGTCACATTTTGGTAATTTTTGCAATATTTCAAACTTTTGCATTATTTTATTTGTTATGGTGACTGTGACCAGCCATCTTTGATGTTCACTATTGTAATTGTTTTGGGCACCATGAACCGTGCCCACGTAAGACGGTGAACTTGATTGATAAGTTGTGTGTTCTGACGGCTCCCCTGACCAGCCATCCACCTCCCCCACCTCCTCCCTCTCCCTGGGCCTCTCTAATTTCCTGAGACACAACAATATTGAAGTAAGGCCAATTAATTACCCTACAGTGGCCTCTAAGTGTTTCAGTGAAGAGAAGAGCTGGCAGTCTCTCACTTTACATCAAAGGCCAAAACGATCAAAGTTTCAGGGAGGAAGGCATGCTGAAAGTTGAGAGAGGCCCAACGCCGAGCCTCCTGGTGAGACAATTTGCCAAGCTGCGAATGCAAAGGAAAAATTCCAAAAGGAAATTACAAGTGCTTCTCCAGTGAACACAGGAATGATAAGAAAGGGAAACAGCCTTATTGCTGATGTGGATAAAGTTTTATGGTCTGGACAGAAGATCAAACCAGTCACAACATTCCCTTAGGCCAAAGCCTAATTCCGAGCAAGGTCCTCACTCTCTTCCATTCGATGAAGGTCAAAAGAGGTAAAGAAGCTTCAGAAGAAAAGTCTGAGGCGAGCAGAGAGGTAGGTTCATGAGGTTTAAAGAAAGAAGCCATCTCCACAACAGAAAAGCACAAGGTGAAGCAGGAAGTGCTGATGGAGAAGCTGCGGTCAAGTTGTGCAGATCTGGCTGAGATAATTCATGCAGGCGGCCACACTAAACAACAGATTTTCACCATAGAAGAAACAGCCTTGTATTGGAAGAAGATGCCATGTAGGACTCATAGCAAGAGAGGAGAAGTCAGTGCCTGGTTCCAAAGCTTCAGAGGACACACTGACTCTCTTGTTAGGGGCTAATGCAGTGGGGACTTTAAGTCAAAGCCAATGTGCATTTATCACTCCAAAAAATCCTGGGATCCTCAAGAATTATGCCGCATCTATTCTGCCTGTGCTATCTAAATGGAACAACAAACCTTGGATGACAGCACCTCCGTCTACAACATGGTTTACTGAATATCCAAAGCCCCCTGTTGAGACTCACTGTTCAAAAGAGATTCCTTTCAAAACACAACTGCTCATTGAGAGTATACTTGCTCACCCAAGAGTTCTGATGGAGGTGTACGATGTTCTCATGTCTGCTAACATAATATTCACTCTGCAGTCCATGAATGTCAGAGAGTCCCATTCACAAGTGAGATAATATATATGCTTATTGTTTAAGCCAGTTTTTGATTGTTAAAGGTGGGGTTATGTAACTTTTAGTGAAAATTCTCCTGTTTGCTACATTTGCCATGTTCTTGTCTCGAAACAGGTATAGACGTCTTCACATTCATCTCCAGAGTGAAGATTCTTGACAAGAGCGCCTGGGGATGTCGCTATTTTGGGCTGCCAGTTTGGTTCAATGCTATAAAAGCTTTAATTGCTGATCCAGGGGAAAGTATGGTGTGATTTTATGAAGATAAAGCTAAGGCATCTAACAAACACATGTGCCTGAATGGAGGAGGGCGGAGGGCATCGGGGCCCCCTCCTCAGGGAAGCTGGGGATATCCTTTGCATGACTCACGTTTACTGGGACCTAATTCACAAGAAAATGGGAACTTTCCATTCTGGTACAGTCTTTGACTGAACAGTCTCTATGGGAAGTATGAGTGGAGTTTTAATTTTTTTCATTGATTAATAAGGCACCAGAGTGCTAAGATGTTCAATAAAGCAAAGTACCTCACGGCAAATTCTAATTTCTCAACTAAAGAGAACACTTATGAGAATTACAATTTGAAAAAAAAGGTTTCCCAGTAAGAAACAGTAGATTAGAGATGCACACAGCAAAAATAGGTTTTTAAAACATGGTACAGTATGGAAAAATAGAAAAAATATATATTCCCTAATGCCATTTATGCACATTGAAAATATTGCACACAGAACACTATACATATCACAAGGATACATATAAATAAAATAATCCAAAGCATGCACATTATGATAGATGCCTGAAGGTTAAGGATAAAGGAAATAAACAGAACAAGGAAGGAAACTTGTAAAGGATGGTGTCAACAGCAGGTTAGGACTGGGAACTGTGATCAACTTGACCTCTATTCCTGAAATCTAAGAGAGAGAGAAAAAATTTCAGGTTCTCCTGATGGAAAATATAATAAGTGGCAAATGAATAAAACAAGAACAGTGAGGGAATCCTTTAAGATTACAGAATTAATTAAACACTCTCAGAAAATATTTAAAAGGAAGAACTTGACAGAATTTTTCCTAGAGTAGCAGGACTCACAGCAAGAGAGAAGTCAATGTATATAGGCATAGAAACTCATGCCTAAATGGCTAATTAATCTACAACAGAGGAGGCACGAACAAACCAGAAGGGAAAGGCAGTCCCTTCAAGAAAAGGTGCTGTGAAAATTGGAAAGCTACCTGCAAAAGAATGAAACTGGACCACTTTATTACACCATAAACAAAGTAGAAGAATACTTTATGAAGTTATTCTGACCAACTTTTACTTTGGCCAAAAAATTGGTGCAGCTGGAAAGAAAACCTAATTCAGAAAGTTCAATTCTCTCTCTCACACACACACACAAATGCAGAGGCTCTTTACTCAGTACAAGATTCATATCAGGGTTTATTTAAGTAAGGCTTTGTTTACAAATAGTAAGTCCTTAACTGGGAAAAGAGTTTCAGAAAAGCAAAATAGATAAAGAAACAAGAACCAACTATATGTTATTTAGAACAGACATACTTTAAATATAAGGACAGAGATAGGATAAAAGTAAAAGGATAGAAAAAGGATACCATGCAAACAGTAAGCATATGAACACTGCTGTGGTTTTATTAGTATCAGATAAAGTAGCTTTCAAGCCAGAGATTACCAGAGATAAAGAGAGACATTTCATAATGTTGAGTCAATTCATCAAGAAAAAAATAACAAATCCAAGTGTATGCACCAAATAAAATAGCTTCAAAATACATGAAACAGTCACAGCAATCAGACAACAAATAAAAGGCATCCAAATTGGTAAGGAAGAAGTTAAAATTGTCACTACATACAGATAACATTAATGCTATATATAGAAAACCCTAAAGACTTCACCAAACACTGTTAGGATAAATGAATTCACTGATATTGCAGGATAAAAAAATCAATATACAGAATTCCATTATGTTTCTATATACTAAAAACAAACAGAGAAATTAAGAAAACAATCCCATATAATTGCAGCAAAAAGAATAAGATACCTAGGAAGAAATTTAACCAGGGAGGTGAAAGACTTGTACTCTGAAAATTGTAAGACACTGATGCAAGAAACTGAAGATGACACAAATAAATGTAAAGTTTTTCTGTGCTCACAAATCAGTAGTACTGTTAAAATATCCATACAACCCAAAGCAATCTACAGAGTCAATGCAGTCCCTATCAAAATGGCAACGGCACTTTTCACAGAACTAGAGCAAATAATCCTCACATCTGTATGGTACCACAAAGGACCCTAAATAGCCAAAGCAATCCTGAGAAAGAAGAACAAAGCTGGAGGCATCATGCTCCCTGATTTCAAAGTATTTTGCAAAGCTACAGTAATCAAAATAGTATTGTGCTCTCACCAAAGCAGGCATACAGATCAATGGAACATAACAGATGCCCAGAAATAAACCCATGCCTATACAGTCAATTAATCGACAACAGAGGAGGCAAGAATAAGCAAGAAGGAAAAGACAGTCTCTTCAAGAAAAGGTGCTGTGAAAATTGGAAAGCTACCTGCAAAGAATGAAACTGGACCACTTTCTTACACCATAAACAAAAATAAATTCAAAATGGATTAAAGACCTAAATGTAAGATCTGAAACTATAAAACTCTTAAAGGAAAACACAGGCAGTAAACTCTTAGACATCAGCTTTAGCAGTTGTTTTCTGGATGTCTCCCCAGGCAAGGGGAACATATGCAAAAATAAACAAGTGGGACTACATCAAATTAAAAAGCTTTGGCAGAGCAAAGGAAACCATCAACAAAACAGAAAGGCAACATACTGACTGGGGGAAGATATCTGCAAGTGATATGGCTGATAAGGAATTAATATGCAAAATATATAAATAACTCATCTAACTCAATAACAAAAAAAAAATCTGATTAAAAAATGGGCAGAGGACTTGAATAGACATTTTTCCAAATACCACATATAGATGGCCAAAGGACACATGAAAACATGCTCATCACTAATCAGCACGGAAATGCAAATCAAAACCACAATGAGATATCACCACACACCAGTCAGAGTAGGTAGTATGAAAAAGACAAGTGGTAACAAGTGGTGGTGAGGGAGCAGAGAAAGGGGAAACCTCAGGCACTGGGGGTGGAAATGTAAGCTAGTGCAGTCACTAGGGAAAAAGAGTACAGAGATTCCCCAATAAATTAAAAAATAAAAATACTAAATGATCCAGTAACTCCACTCTGGGTATTTACCCAAAGAAATAAAAAACACTAATTCAAAAAGATATAAGCATTCCTATATTTATTATTCCATTACTTACAACAGCCAAGATATGGGAGCAAAGTAAGTATTCGTTAATAGATGAATAACATACATGGTACATACACACATGGAATATTACACAGCCATAAGAACAAAATCTTTCCATTTGCAACAACATTGAGGGTATTATGCTAAGTGAAGTAAATCAAAGACAAATACCATATGATTTCACTTATATGTGGCATCTAAAAAATAAAACAATTGAACAAAAAAGCCTCCAGAAACAGATTCATAAATACAGAGAAAAAGTTGCTGGTTGCCAGAGGGAAGAGGGGTGGGGGGATGGGCAAAACAGGTGAAGGGGATTCAAGAGATACAAACTTCCAGTAGAAAGTAAGTCATGGGGATGAACAGTACAGGCAACAGAGTTCAGATTGTAATAACTTTGTATGGTGACAGATGGTAACTACTTATTGAGGTGAGAATGTGCAGGAATACAAATCCGTATGTTGTACACCTGAAACTAATATGTCAACTATACTTCACTAAAATTTTTTAAAGTAATACATGAAGCAAAAAACAGCTTAAAGAAGGAGAAAACAATTCACATAGTCAGAAACTTCAACACAGCTCTTTGTGTTTGATAGAGAAGCACTCTAGAGACCAGAAGGGATGTAGAGAATTTCAGCAGCACTTAACTCATTGACAGACACAGAACTTTATACCCAACAACTTCAGAACAAACATTCTTTTTAGGTACACAGGGACCATGCATCAAAAACAACCATATCCTGGAATGTAAAACAAATCTCAATAAATTTCAATTAAGTGAAATTTCAGACTATGTTATCAGACCACAAAGAAGTAAACTAGAAATCAGAACCAAAGATGTTTTTTAAAATCTCTATTTAGAAATTCAGCAATGTACTTTGATTTAGTAAAATCATAGAAAATATATGAAAAAAATCAATAAAAATTAGAAAATATTTTGAAGGGGATAATATGAAAATACAGCATCAAAATTCGTGGAATGCAGCTGACACAGTGCTTAGAATGAGGTGTGTATAGCTTTCAGCATACACAAGAAAAGTAAGGAAATGACAGATGTAGGTTTTCATCTCAAAAAAACTAAAAAAAAGGAGAAAATTAAATCAGAAATAAAGAAGGAAAGAAACAGAAGAGCAAAACAAATACATAAATGAATTAGAGAACTCCTAAAACTCAACAAAAATAAAAACAACCCAATTCAAAAATGGGCAAAGATATGAATAGGCATTTCTCTAAAAAAGATATGCAAATAATCAATTAGCACATGAAAAGACAGTCAACATCATTAATCATTAGGGAGATGCAAATAAAAACCACAATTCGATTCCAACTCACACCCATTAAGATGGCTGTTATCAAACACAAAATCAAAAACTGAAAATAACAAGTATTGGCTAGGATGTGCAGCAACTGAAACCCTTGTGTTCTGCTGGTGGAATGGTAAATGGGTACAGCTGCTGGGGCAAAGTTCATGGCAGTTCCTCAAAATATTACACATAAAATTACCTTATGATCCAGCAATCCCACTTCTGTTTATATGTACAGACATGTAAGAGACTGAAAGTAGAAACCCAAACAGGTACTTGTACACCAATGTGCACAGCACCATTCACAATAGCCGAACAGCAGAAATAACCCCAAATGTCTACTGATGGTTGAATGGATAAGCAAAACGTGGTATATACACACAGTGCAACATTATTCAGCCTTACAAAAGCATGAAATCGTGATGCATGCAACAATGTGGATGAACCTTGAGGACACTATACTAAGTCAGAGAAGCCAGGTACAAATTCTACCTTACAAGAGGTATTTAGAATAGTCCGATTCACAGAGACAAAAAAAGATCACAGGTCACCAAGGGCTGGTGGGAGCAGGAAATGGGGAGTCATTGTCTGATGGGCACAGGGCTGCTTTTGGATCGACACAAAAGTTCTGGCGGTGCCTAGTGGTGTGGGCTGCACAAAAAAGTCAATCTACTTAATGCCTCTGAACTGTACAGAAATGGCTGAAATGGTAACCTTCATGTTATGTGTATTTACAATAAAAAAATTACAGGAATATTCAATTTTTGTTTGTCCCCCACTGCCTTTCACATTTAGAGAAAAGAGATGTAACAGGGAATGGAGAATAGGCGCCTATCTGTAACGTCCCTGGGTTTAGAAGAGCCAACCAGATGAACAGCTGTATTTAAAAATCTACAGGACAATGAACACATTTTCAAAGGAAGTCCGGGTTGCAATAAAAACCCCAATCACTGCCCAGAGAAACACAAGCACTGTCAACCCAACTTCTTAATTTTTGTTCTTTAAATCCTTAAACAAAGGGGGAAAAGCAAGACCAGAAAAGGTAAAGGTAAAAAAATCACAAAACTGGCCTTTTCAGTATGCACCACAGGAGCCAGATGGAAAGCAGCAGCAGTAGCCCCGTTAAGCATCAAAGGGAAATGAAAACAACGGTTAGGGCCTGGGCCCCAAACACCAGCTCTGAGGACTGCAGAAGAGGGGCTTTTCTGCAAACAAGGTTGCAGCTCCCCTGATGGGAAAGGCCACGGGCGCCTCCAGCCCTTCTGTCAGTGTGAAGAGATGTAGCTGAGGAACTTTTCAAAGTTATGGAAATATCCCCAAACTGTCTTCTGACCTTTAAAAATGACACTGGCATTTTCATCTTGCAATGCCAAGCTTATTTAGGTGATAAACACCACATCCCACAGGAGCTGCGCTTCCATGCCCACTCCTGCGGGCTGCCAGCGGCATCTGGGGCTGCAGAGCCGCCAGTGGTGGTAGCTGGGGGGTCTGTGACGTTTGCCCCTGGAGCCTCTCCACAGCCCCTGCGGCCACTGGCTTCTGACAGAGGCCGATGTCCAGGTGCATAGGGAAGATGCCCTGTTTGCCCACCTTACAGGTGTATCACTTCATTTAACCAACCCCACCTCCCCCCAGCCAGGCAGTCAAAAACCCACATATAAATTTTGAGTTCCCAAAATCTGAATTACTAATAATAGTCTACTGTTGACCAGAAAGCCTTATGGATAACATAAAAGTTGATAAACATATTTTGTATATATATTACATCCTGTATTCGTACAATAAAGTAAGCCAGAGAAAATAAAATGTTTTTAAATTGTCCCAAATCTCCAAAAAATTTTCCAACATACTAATAACTGGAAAAAAATCTGTGCATTAGTGGACCTTCCCAGTTCAAACCTATGCTGTTCAGCAGCAACTGTATTATATTTGTACCCGGCAGAGAAAGCTATGAGGACGCTGATTCCTGGGGCTTTTCCCCATTTGTAAAGACTTTGTCGTTCTTACCTTAAAGACATCATGAATATTTAACAGCAGTGTGCACGTGGACATGCCTGCGGCGTGTGTGGTGGGGGGTGGGGGGGGTGCGGGTGAGGTGAGGTGGGGGGGGGTGGCTAGCACAGAGTAAACTATGGAATGTCAGTTCCCCTGGGGTCCTGAGGCCTTAAGGCTGAGGGCTTCTAGTTCAGCCAGGCCCAGAGCCCACGTTTTCCAGTTCCTGACTTACTGCTTTCTTCTAGAAAACAGCAGTTTTCAGACTGTGGGGAGGGGTGCATGGTCCCTGATCACATACAAAGAATCTCCATGGAATATATGAGCACAGAGAGCTTTAAGAGAATAAATTCCCAGACCCTCGGCTTTCCTCTGCTCCCCTCCACCCCTCTAATGCTGTTCCTTCTCCCACTTCACAGAACAGGGCTGCTTCTCACCCATTCTGAACGGTATTAAATGTACTGTCTTATCAGGTCAAACCTCCAGAGCACCAGACAAAGGAAGTCAGAAGTACTGCTGCCTGAGAAGGTTAATGTCTCTAATGAAAGTGTAATATGTCCTGTGGAAGAAAGGTTTCTAATTATTTGCTTTCAACAGAACTGAAGGAGACCTAATGTCATCAACAGATCTTTAAATCTTTTTTGCTGAGAGATCACCATATGCTTTTTGGCTTACAGCCTGAAAGTTCAAGAAATTAAACTATCAGAAAATGCTTCCCATCTTATTTACTTATGTAAACAAGGTTGACCCGAGAAGAATGTAATTTATGCTAACCCTCTTTCTAGCAATCAGGAATACTCATCAATGAATACAGAGTAGTTATCAACAAAATGCTCCACCATGTCATTAAGAAATCAGTTTCCAACAACGAAGCTTTCATGCTTAAGAGTTAATTATTCAACTTGGAAACATTTATGTTGTTTTGATTACTTATTCACTGCTACTAGTGGTAATGTGAACTCAATCCTAAAGAATTTTTTAGGACTGAAGCTTAGAGCCGTAGGAATTTTCGAAAAATTTAAATTCCATCTATATTCTTTATTACTGTACACATGCATGATAGGAGGATGAGGAAATGACCCTGAACCTCAAAATATTGTGCTAGGATAAAATTCTGAGTAAGAATGGAGACAGAAAGGAAAAATATGAGAATTCCAAATATTATTGAAAATGATATTTATGAAATGAATGATTTGGGTATAAAACCACTATAGGGTTTATAATATCTACTGGATATATTTAATTCTCATTTACAAATTTCGATCTTTATAATTCACTGGAAATCACGAGCTTTGCCACCATTTTAAATGATTTTTAAAATTTAGACATCCATGCGAAAATATCCTAGAGGGTGTATAGTTTTACTTGAAGCTTTTAGGAGTTAAGTGAATGGAAATGTTGAGGCCTCCACACCAGACCCCTGGTTGTAACCTCAGTTCTTGCCAGAGACTGACCTGGGGGTGCAGGGTCTGTGAAGCGAGAACTCATTCGCCAGCAAGGAGGTGGTCACAGTTCCTTGTGGGCAAATGGGCCGGTGCACACACCTCCCACTCCAACTTCGACATCTTCCCCATTCTGGCAAGAAATAAGCTTTAGAATTTTTTCATTTATGAAAATTTATGCAATGCTTGGAAAAAGAGAAACAAGCTCAGGGTGGACTCCCCAGTAACTGCCAGTCAGCGCAGCCCAGCTGAGTGTCCCAGTGAGGGCTGGAGGGGGCCGGCAGGAGGTGAGGCTATCAGATCAGACCCTCCCTGCCTCCTCCAACGGGTGGGCTAAGAGGCATACCCCTAAGCTTCTCACTCCTAGCAAAGGACCTTAAAAATCAGGCTATTACTTCTAATCATGTGCTTTAAAAGCAGATTCATTTCATTCCTCCCATTATTGTTTTTTATGTTTTATATATGTCTTCTAATATTTATTTACCTGCCCTCTCCTTCATAACTTACCATCTCTTTGGTTCATTCATTCATGCCAGAAATAATCTCTTGTGAAAGACGGTCTAGGTCCCCCTAGGTGCTGGGACTACAGCAGCCAGAAATGACCCCCAGGCCCTGCAGGGACTTGTTAGTACTTGGCTCTGAGCTACCTGCAAGCCCACTTCCTAGCTTTCATGCCCTCATTTACCAGCCTGAGACCTCTTACCCCCCAGAACAGCCTTCCACCTTCTCTCAACCTCAAATGTCCTTCAGATGCTTTGTACTCTATCACATTTCACTTCCTCCCAGGACTCTTTGTGGATAAGCCCTGTTTAACTCCTGTCCATCTGATCACTGCAGTAACACCCAGTGGTGTAATTAAGATACCCAGTTTATGCAGTTCCACTTGGGTACAGACGCATTTGAGAAAGTCAAGCACCTCCCCCTACCCCTGCCTGCAGAAACACAGTCCAGATTTCAGGAACAGAGTATTTAGGGGGATCTAACCAGCTGGGACAGTGAAGCTCCCTGCTGTGCCCTCAGCCGAGGCAGTCGCCCACCGAGGAGAGAAGAAGAGGAAAAGAACTAATAGCTACGATTTGCCTACAGCTGGATGCACACAGTGACCAGACGAGGCAGGCAGGCAACTCCTGCCAACGCCAGGCATCCCCTAAGTGCTGAAGCTGGATTTGAACACGGGGCTCTTTAATTCCCAAGCTCCTATCCGAGGTCCCCACCAGCCTCCAGCCTACACATGCGTGAGGAGGTCTAACAATCAGCCGCTCACAGCTCCCCGTCCCCCTGAACCAACACTGCCAGGAATGCCTTGCTGTATACACACACAGCCAACACCCGCCTTCTCTCTCTCTCCCTCGCCTTTTTTTTTTTTTTGCTATTATTAATATACAATTACATGAGCAATATTATGGTTACTAGACTCCCCCTATTATCACGTCCCCACCACATACCCCAATTGCAGTCACTGTCCATCAGCGTAGAAGGATGTTATACAATCACTCCACGTCTTCTCTGTGTTATACTGCCATCCCCGTATCCCCCAACCCCACCCCTACACCCGCTACATTATCTATGCTAATTGTAATAGCCCCTTTTCCCCCTCATCCCTCCCTTCCTACCCATCCTCCCCAGTCCCTTTCCCTTTGGTAACTGTTAGTCCATTCTTGGGTTCTGTGAGTCTGCTGCTGTTTTGTTCTTTCAGTTTTTGCTTTGTTTTTACACTACACAGATGAGTGAAATCATTTGGTACTTGTCTTTCTCTGCCTGGCTTATTTCACTGAGCATAATACCCTCTAGCTCCATCCATGTTGTTGCAAATGGTAGGATTTGTTTTCTTCTTATGGCTGAATAATATTCCATTGTGTATACATACATCTTCTTTATCCATTCACCTACTGATGGACACTTAGGTTGCTTCCATTTCTTGGCTATTGTAAATAGTGCTGCGATAAACATAGGGGTGCATATGTCTTTTTCAAACTGGGCTGCTGCAGTCTTAGGGTAAATTCCTAGGAGTGGAATTCCTGGGTCAAATGGTATTCCTATTTTGAGTTTTTTGAGGAACCTCCATACTGCTTTCCACAATGGTTGAACTAATTTGCATTCCCACCAGCAGTGTAGGAGGGTTCCCTTTTCTCCACATCCTCGCCAACATTTGTTGTTGTTTGTGTTTTGGATGTTGGCCATCCTCACTGGTGTGAGGTGATATCTCATTGTGGTTTTAATTTGCATTTCTCTGATGATTAGCGATGTGGAGCATCTTTTCATGTGCCTGTTGGCCATCTGAATTTCTTCTTTGGGGAAGTGTCTGTTCAGCTCCTCTGCCCATTTTTTAATTGGCTTATTTGCTTTTTGTTTGTTGAGGTGCATGAGCTCTTTATATAATTTAGATGTCATCCTCTTATCGGATATGTCATTTATGAATATATTCTCCCATACTGTAGGATGTCTTTTTGTTCTATTCCCTCTCCTTTTTGGCATGAATGCTCAGAGTCAGAGTTGGGGCCACATGCTGACGCGCCGGAGATGGGGGATGCCTGTATCTCCACTCATGCTCTGACCAGCAGTCTCCTGCAGTTGAGGCCATCCTTCAGTTCTCTGGGTAGTCCCATACCCTCTTTTTCTCAAGTGTGTGGTTCTGGCTCCCTCCACTCGGAGAGGTCTTTTCTCCCTGACCCACTCTCCACCAGGCCCCACCATCCTTTAGGTCTCAGCTTAAAGATCACTTCCTCCACAACTGGTCCTACAGCCTAAAGCTGCACTTGCGCCTCTGCCCCACACACCCAGACACCCGCCTTCCTCTCGCCGCGCACTGACCTCAGCATGTGTACTAGTCCAGATGCTCAATCCATGGACTTGAATGCCGACTCTCCATTCATGGCTGTATTACTCACTGCCTTAATTAAGCACAGTGCCTGACACAGTAGGTGCTCAACGAACATTTGTCAAGTGGAGGAGAAGGCGTTCTAATTATATTCAAATATCTTCTGAAGGTGATAACGATTAAGCTCAGGTAAAGGAGAAGGAATCTTGCAGTGATACACTATTACTGCTAAGATACAATTACCTTAGGGAACTGAAATCCAGGTTAATGGGAGATGTTGTGTTTAGTCCACCCAGCTTTCATTAGAGAGGTGAAGATAACCATTTGTAAATATGCTGCCTGCTCAGGCTGAAGGGACAACAGTCGTATTTTCTGCATGTAACATACTGTGGAAAGTTCTCTTTCTACTGCTGGAGGAAATTGGAGGGGGAAAAAAACTACTGAGTTTTCAATTATTTTGAGAAAAAGACCAAATAATCTGACATGGGGTAGAGAACATGATCACCCCGCTCCGCACAGCCATCTCCAAGGTTTTCCTAGCACGCAAAAAGACTCGAGCAGTAACTTATTCATTTTGTTTTTAATCCAGGGAAATGTCTAATCCCAGAAGAGAGAAGACAAGAGAACTGACACGCCTTCTAGCAGGAAGTGAGCAGCAGGGTGACTTAGGCTGTGTGGGCCCTCAGTAGCCAGCAGGGTCCCCACACTGGTTGAGGCTCCAAGGCTCCGACAAGTACATCTTTGTGCTCCAGGGAGGAGCTGCCTCAGCCTCTGGGGGAGGGAGTGACCAGCAGGCGTCTGCCGTCCACACTGGCCCAGGTCCCCAGGACCTCTCCTGTCCCAGTGGTTTTGTAAACGACAGAACCCACTTAAGCCCACAATTCAATATTGTTCCTGATTCCCATTCTTCCCTGAAAATCACTCTTCCATTCAATTCCATCTGCCCTGAACAGATGCCCGCCCATTAGACAGAGCTGCTGGCGTACACATATCCACTAGGGGAAAAATCAATTTTAATGTTTTATCTTCTTGCAGAAATTATCCATTCTTACTTGTTCACAGGTATATACATGGTTTAAAAATCAAGACTATATATACTAATTAGGCAGTTTTCACTTGACTTGAAGAAAAAAATCTAAAAATCAAAATAGTCTTTAAGTAAGATAGTGAGGGAGGAGATAAAATTTTCACAGGACCAAATGGTATCAGGAAAAAAGGTTGAAAGAGAAATTTAGAAGTTGGTGGAGCCGGAAGTCAGCAGCAGAAAGCACCAGTGTCACAGACGCCCGCCGGCCGAATGCTCTGCCCGTCCCAGTGACATCTGCTACCCTTCCGTCCCCGTCGGGTGACGGCCCTCAGGACAGGTGAGAGTGCAGGCTCTAGAACCAGGGCACCTGGGTTCAAAATCCTGTCTCTGAACAGCTGCATGACCTTTTCAAGTTACTTCCTGGCACTTCTGCTCAACCACGAGACGCAGATACTAATGCCAATCCGAGCGCACGACTGTACTATATTCAGGCTGCACTTTCAAAAGTTTCTCTACTCGCCAAAACTTTCTGCTCATGCCTAAATATCAGCATTAGGATGGACAAGAAAATGTGGACAGGACTGGCACCTACCTCATGGGCTGCTATGAGGACCAGGTAAGTTAATACATGTAAAACCTTATGGGGGCCTCTGGCCCATGCTAAGTGCTCAACTGATGTCAACTCTATTTTGCTTGTATCCACGGCAAAGGGTATTTTAACATTTATTTAAAATTGTGCACAAAAATCACCCAGCATGAACAGTAAATTATCTTATTTTATTGCTGTGAACTGGAAATCTAAGCCTACTTCCTTACTTACCGACTCACCTACATACCTATGTATGGAGTGGTGTAACCATTTGATTTATGTTTTGGGGGGAGAATTTGAGAACCAGGCAAAACTTAAATTTCATGCTTCAGTATCACTGCAAATCAAATGTACAATGATGGTTATCTTAACTTATACATACTGAGCAAATATTCCATTAGAGTCTAAAAGGTTTGACTAGGCATGTCTAAACATTCTTGAATTCCGTACACAAAAAAGGCACTTGGATACCACCTGGAATGGTTAATAAGACAACGGACTTTGGTCCTTCTATTTTGTTTTTGCTGCACGCCTTAAAAGCAATTACCATTCTGTTCCTATTCACACAAGAAAAACTTCACCAGCTTGTAATTGTAGAGGCAAGTGGGACAGAAAGAAATGGAGTCACCCACTATAGTTTCCAAGAAGCAGGCAACAGCCTAAATGTTTAAAGGACACAAATGCCACACCAAACAATAATCCAGACATGTCTTCACGTCTTTTCATGAGAAAGAATAAACAGTTTAAGAAGTAGGCTGGGGGACAAAGAATGAAGGAAAAGACAGCAGGAAGAAGCGGGAGGAGAATGTCTTTTAAACCCAAATTGTTATTCCTAGTCCATTAAAATATCAAAATCCTAATGAAAACTGCTGGTCTCCAAAGAAAAGTCTGCCAAAAATGAGCCATAACTTGGTGCTAGACAGCCAGAGAAAGTAAAGAAAATCTACAGATTCAACACTGATAGCCTAAGAAAACTGGCTGCAGTTATATATATGCATTTTTACAAAAATTCTCACATTTTATCAGACCAATGGCATGATCATTAATAGGCTTTTCAACGTGGAGAAATAAAATGCAAGGGGCACATTTTAGGTAAAATACTCTTCTTATGCTATCCCTAAGAGAATCTTGTAGGTTTCTTCACTTTGAAAAGACAGTTACCCTAAAGAAACTGTATCAAGGGTAAAAGGAAAGGCAGATAGATCTCTTGTCTCCTTTCAGGAAACACAGAATTTACTATGGGTGGGGGGAGTGCCAAGCATTGTAAATTTGAATATCCTTTGCATTATGGCCCTAATAAACTGCACGTTAAGGGAGGAACACGTTGGTGGTTCAGAAAAGCAGGAAGGAAGCCAACCTCAACTCTCCCACCTGCCTAGTACACACAGAGCTTAACAGCACCCAGCCAGACATCGCAAGGGCCTCTTCGGTTCACTGCTTGCCAGAAACATCTTCAAGATGCCATCTTGTTGACTGAGCCCTTTCACAAACCCCATGAATGTCTCAGTCAGCCTGTCTTCCAGTTTTACCTCATTAAAGTTAAATTTTTTAAGATTTTTTTTCTTGCTTGACAAATGCTATTTTTTAAACCTTTTAGTCCAATTGATTTCTAGAGATGAAATCAACTTCACCTGAAACGCGTCAGCTTTAACTCAGGAAAACTCAGAAGGTTTTCCAGTAAAGAACAGAAATCTGGTCACTAGTGTCACTGAAAATATGACTAGATGTACAGTCACACTTACTTGTGGCTGTGGCTTTTATTAAAGCAATTCAAGTCCTTTGAAAAATAAGCATTCCCGGAAAGCCAGATCCATAGGGCGCACTGCAGGCAGGATTACCCGTGGTGACTCGCAGTGCAAAACCCCAATGCCATTGGAAGAGCGGGAGCAGTCGCTGAGATATGGGAAATCTGCAAACCCCCATCACCTCCTCCAATAGACAGCCCAGTTTCTGTGGGCCAACTCACACTGACGTCATCTGCAAATGAGTCTGGCTGTTCAGGTAGGATCGTTCAAAGCAAGTAGTTCTTTCCTGGCAGCACACCTCAGTTGAAAGGGGAGGCTGAAAATTATTTTGCTGTCGGGGAGAAGAAAGCACCATTCCAGTCACCAGAAAGAACTGAGCACATACTGCTGTTGCAGCTTTAATTTAATTTGGAGACCTTTCATCTTCTACTTCCTTCATTTGCAGCCAATGCTTAGTGAGCTAATTTGTACTTGGTTCATTTTCCCCCTTTTATCTTATCAACGCTAACATCAGCCATGGAAATTAGAAGCACCATGAATAAAAGATGAAGCCTTACCTGGGACATTCTATTCTAAGTGCTGTGAATTACTGAAGAACTAATTCGTGTGTGTGCACAATATGAAAGGCTGAGACACAAGCCTCGGCCTACAGCACCCTTGATCGGCGCCTCCCTTTTCCCTGAGGAGCTGCAGGTCTTAGCTGTTTTATCCAGTCCTACCTTTTTCCCAAGAGAACGATGCCTAGACTGTCATCCACAAGGACTCATTAATCCTAGAACCACTGGTAAGGCAGAACACCCTGTTCATGCACAAGATTAAGGATGCTTAAATTCCACCCATCTGAGTTCACAGAGTTTAATATTGTTTGCCATGCAAGGAAAAGAATGCATTATAAAAAGGAAAACAATGCATGCATGGTGAACAGATGTCTACTCTGTCCAAAAACATTGCACGAGAGGAGAGAAGGGATGGTGGTGGAGAAAAGGACTACTCATAAAATTGCTTTTTGGAAGTATCCCCTAGCAGCTACAGAATTTAAATTCTAAGTGTATGATGCATATTATGCTTTTGAAGAATTCCTGCTGCTTTTTATTTTGTAGACTTGGCACCTCTCCACAAAAATAACTGCACATGCTCTTAATTTAAGTTCATTTTGATTATTTCATTATTTCCATCTGTACAAAATTTTAGTGCCTGGAAAGGTTTGTATGTTTTTCCCTTTATAGTTTCCTTTTGGCCATTATAATTTTTTTTATCCTCACCCTCTCCTCTTTATCTTCTCTCTTTTTTCCCTATAAACCAATGAAAAACACCTACTGGATTCTTCTCTTGCTGCTTAATACCCACCATTAACAAACCTTCCTTTCAGCTTGGGAAGCATCAAAGAAAGACTGTTCTGATCATTTCACAGCCTTAGTGCCAACTCTTCCACTCCTCTTAACATCTCACACCAATGGGCTGGAAGCTGGGGGTAAACTGAAAATCACTCCCCCCTCACAGCCTATCCCCCTAAAAAGTTAATCAATAATGATGTGCCTGTTACTTTACTTACACAAGACCACACATTTTCACAGGCAAGGCAACTTCTAAGTTGTAGAAGAAAAAAAAAAGACTTTGGGATTTTAAATTATGGCATACTAAAATATGTAAAGGTCTTTTTTGGGGAAAGAGTAGGTAAGCAGGGTCAAAATAAAAACCACTTAAAAAAAAAGCAGATGGTATCTCTAATGTTGGTTATAATAAAGACCATTCCATACAAAGTCAAGCCTATTTCTTCCAGAAACATGGAAAGAAAGCCTGAAATCACCCAAGCATGAAGAAAAGTGGGGACCAATTACTGGTCCTTTTATTCATGGAGAGGATGAATAGAAAGAAATGGGTTTTTAAGTCACCTAGGCAGCAATTAAACTGGAAGGGTCGGAGCAGCTCCGTCCTAAGGTTAAGAGAGAAAGCCAAACATACTGGGAGAAAAGCCCAAGTATTAGATGATCACCAGATACAAAAACCGCCCAGCTTAACTTGTGTGTGTGTGTGTGGGGGGATGTCTCAAGGCAGGTCGTCCAAGAATTTGGGGTGATGGAGGAAGGCAACAGTCCCCAGGCATGTCAGAGAAGGCATGATTTTTTCGGCTGTATTTGTGTAAGAGGAAGAAGAAAACCGACCAAACCATGTACCCAGTCTCATGAGCGCAACACACATAGACCGCAAAATACCAACCCCAAGAAATGCCACCTGTTCCACCCCTGAGCCCGCTGGCCTGGGTGACGTGTGGCCCTCGGAGTGAAGAGGGCCGCCTCGGCCGGGCTCCGGTCCCGGCCCCGCCAGCGCCGGGGCAGTGGCCCAGAGTCAGGGCCGTCCGGCCAACCGAAGGGGAGGGCTCAGACACGGGCGGGGAACTGAGCCGGGCGGCCGCTGATACCTCGGGCTGCGGAAAGACAACCACGGGCGCAACAGTCTCAACTCGTGGGCCCCGGCGCTTCCTGGGGGAGAGGCAGTCCTCAGTCAGAATGGGCCTTTGAGGGGTGCGGTCGGCGGTAGAGGGAAGGCGGCCGCGGACGTCAGTGTCGTCGCTGATAACCATTTCCGCGCCAGCGGGCTGCGCGAGGGAACCGGGGCTGGTTTTCAGCCACCCTCTGCCACATGATTCTACGCTCAGGACCCGCCAGTGCGCGACCCTCGACCCGCGCCCTCCCCGGTCGCCCCCGGGCTCCTTCCTCGGCCCCGCAGTCCGGGGACACCCTTCCCGCACCGCCCTCGCGCCTGCGCTCCTCCCTGGGCCCCGTCCCGGGGCAGGCGCGCCGCGGAGCCCCTGGGCAGCCCCTAGCAGGGCGCACCGGGGCCTCTCCCCCGTCCAGCCCCGCGGCCTGCGCACGGCCGTCCCGGGGCGCGCGAGCGCGGACAAGCGAGAACTCGCCGCCCCGAGGCCCCTCCCGCCCCGGGGCCCCCGCCCTGCCGCTGGGCCGGCCACTACCTCCTGGAAGAGCTCCAGACTGTAGGTGTTGTCGTCGTCGGCGAAAAAGAGCACGCCGGGCTGCGGGCGCCGACGCTGGTGCCTCTGGCGCAGCCAGGCGAGGCCGGCGTTGCGCTGCTCGGTGGCGCGCGGCAGCCCGGGCCGCTTGTAGCGCCGCGGCGTGGGCACGTGCAGGTGCGTGCAGGGCAGCCCGGCCCGCGCCAGGAACCGGCTCACCAGCTCGCTGCGCGCCGCCGCATCCTCCACCAGGATCCAGTGCAGCTGCGCCACCTGGCGGAACGTGTTGGCCAGGCGGGTGAGCTCGGCCTTCTGCACCGGGCGGCTGTAGGTGGGCGTAATGGCATAGATGGTGGGCAGAGGCGGCTCCGGCCGCCGCGACTCGTTGCGCTTCTCCCAGGCGCGCCCAAGACCGGGGGCGCGGCCGCTCCTGCGGAGCGGGATCCGGGCGCCCCCGCGACCCACCGCGTAGGGCGAGAAGTAGGGGCGCGGGGTGAGTGGGGGCGCGGGCCTGCGCGTGTCCACGTCGAGCATGAGGATGACGATTAGGATCCAGGGCAGGAGGATGAAGAAGCGGCTGCACAGCGCGGACTTCATGGTGCGCGCTCCCAAGGCCTCCGGGCGCCCCTCAGGGGGGCGAGCCGGGGGACCCCAGAGCGCAGTTTGTGGACGGCGGCGCCGCACTCAGGAAGCCGCGACCGGCGCGCTCTCCATGGGGCACGAGGCTCGGCGCGGGCGCCAAAGACCTGGGGCTACGGGGTGCGCGGGCGGCGCTGCTCCGGGCAATCGGCGCGAAGCTGGACTCTGTCCAGCCGCGCGCTGCCAGCCCCGGAGTTGTGCCGAGCGGCGTCCAGGCGGTGATCCCCACCCTGCTTTCCGAGAGCGGGAGCCGGGAGCCGGCCCTCCGTGCGCGCTCTCCGGCACCTTCGAGGGCGGTGGGCAGGCGCGCAGGGGTCTCCTTGGTCACCTCCCGGACGCTGGGCGGTTGTGTCCCCAGCTCTCTCGCGCGCCGCTGCGGAAGCCCGCGCTCCCGTCCTTCGCTCTTCTGGTCTCGGAACCGCTTCTGCTCCGGCAGCAGGATCCCAAAGCCTGGAGAGCGAGGGGCGGGGGCGCTGCCGACTCGCGTCCTCCCGGCTCTCCTGCGGGAAGGCGGCAGCGCCGCCACTGGCGGAGAGGGGCTGCGAGGGGAGGCGGGGGCCCGCTCTCCGCCGGGTCTGGCGCGGGCGGCCGGGCGAGCCAGGCCTGGAGGCGGCGGCACCGCCCGCTTGGGGCGGCAGGAGGGCCCAGGGGCCGCAGACCGCGGAGGGTGGGTGCTCGCCGCTCCGCTCGCGTTCTGCCTTCTGAAATGCTGCAGGGTCCGCGGAGATCGGCCAGGAAACCAGTTCGCTTGGCTGGGAGGGAGAGAGAACGGCGGCGGGGCAAAGAGCCTTCACTGCTGGGCTGCGGGGCTGGCACGCTGCGGGTGTGGCTCCCACGGCCCCGCTGAGCGCTTGCACAGCCCGCGGAAGCCGGCAGACGCGCCGGGAGATCGGGGCTGCCGCGCACAGGTGTCTGCAGGTGAGAGCGCCCGAGCAAGGATGCGTCCGCACGCCGGGGCCTGCTGCCGTTAGATCATTGGGGGAATTCCCGCAACTCCGGCGGAGTGCGTTTAACTTAGTTTGCTTCAGCAATTTGGAGTCATGGTTCTTCGCAGTTCGCTGCCATCGGAATTACTCCGTTTGACCCTCCCAACGGACCTTTCCAGGCGGCCTGGGAAAGGAGAAACACCTTCATTTTCTGGGTGACGAAGTCGAGGCTCAGAGGTTACAGCGCATTCGCCGCGGCAAGTGGCCACGTGGCAAGAGAACGCGGCCCCCAGGCGGGCGGGCGGCGGCCTTGCGGAGCGGGCGGCGGAGAGCGCGCCCTCCGGGGGGCGGACAGGTGCCGGGGAGACCGCCGCTTACGGGACCCCGGCAGCGTCTGGAAGCCAACGGGCACAGCGGCGCTAGGTGGACTCCTCCGCCTGGCGACCTGCTGGCGGAGTCCCTGGCTGCCTCCTGCGCCGGGAGGAGAAGCGGGGCCGCGCTCCGCCCTCGCGCCCCGGCTAGCTGCGTGCTCAGCGGGAGGAAGGCGCCCCCCAGCCTGAGCCGTGGCGGGCTGCCCCCCTCAGTCTGGCTCGCACACCAGTTCCCGCGACGGCGCCCTCCCGCCGCCCCTCTGCCCCCGCGGCTCCCGCCCCCAGAGCCGCGCGCACTCCCCCGGCTTCCCGCGCTCCGCGCCCCCCGCCCCGCGAGCGCTGGCGCGCCCCGACCCCCTGGTGTCACCGCGGCTCACTCCTGGATTCTCGGCAGAGGGGCGCGTCCGAAACGCAGCAAACGATCTGTCGGACGCCCTCCCGGAGCCTCCTGGGCCCCCGAATTAGCACCCTCCGCGCGGACGCCCTGCTCGGGCCCGGGAGGGCACCGCGGAAGCCGGCGCCGGCCCCTCGGGGCGCGATGTGCAGGAGGCGGTTCACGACCGCTCGTCCGAAGCGCTGGCCAGCGGCACACCCCCGCGAAGATCACGGACGTCGCTTTCATCTGTTGGAATTTTTAAAGTAGTTGAAGCGAAACGCCTTCTGTGTAAGCTGGAGTAAAGCTCGAGTGGTTACTGAATTGTGTTAAAGAGCGTTCCCTAACCTTCATTAGTAGGGAATTCTCGGTTTTCCCCACCGTAACATCAAACCTATTTCCTAATTGCTACTTCTCCAGCAACCAGGAATGTTCAGAGATGAGACGTGTTCAAAATCAAATTTTGGAATTTGAGGTGCCTGGAATTCCTGGGTGTTAAACAAGAGACCACTTAACTAGCGCATCCACACTAACGAGGCCGTTTCATCCTTTTTCCCCTTAGACGGCGTCTGCATCCAGGATCACGTCATTCGAGCATCCGCTGGGGGCACCGTGGTTCATGAAGTCAGGCAAACCTGGGTTTGATTTCCAAGTCAGGCGGACCTGGGCTACTTGGATAACTTTAGAAAGATCAGTGTACCTCCCAAAGCCTGTTTGCTCATCTGGAAAATAGAGTTAAAAATGCATACTCAATGAGAATCTTGTAAGGACTGAATAGGGTAAGTTAGGTAAAGTGTTTTAGAGAGGCGCCAACATTACGCAAGCAGTCAATAAATTGTATTTAAATTCAGGTAGTGAAATACAGTCCTCAGAAGATCTTAACCCAGGAAAGCTTGCAAGATCATCACATAGGAATATACAGTGAAGTCCATCCTAAAAAAGACTGACAAATGGTCTTGAATAGGGCCCCCACCTGTCAGAAGGCTTTAGTGTGGACAGTTTCTTCCCAGCTTGAGGTAGGAAGGGGAAGAAAGAGGAAATCAATTTACCCCAAATACAAGGGACAGCTTGTTGCACAATAAAAATGACATCATTACAAGTGACATTTATTTCAAACGGCTAAATATGCTTTACATTTTGTTTTACATTCAGTGATGCAAAAATCTGGACCCACATCTTACATGATCAAATCCAAGTGAATGATAGAGGGAGACAAAAATTAAGAATGTCCATTTGAAGTATAACACCAGGGTAAAGCACTTTTTTAATTAAGGTATCATTGATATACAATCTTATGGAGGTTTCACATGAGCAACATTGTGGTTTCAACATTCACCCATATTTTCAAGTCGCCCCCCATCCCCACCCCATTGCAGTCACTGTCCATCAGCGTAGTAAGATGCTATAGACTCACTACTTGTCTTCTCTGTGCTATACTGCAGGGCAAAAACACTTTTAAGTGCAAGAATGTATCATGCTTTTAAAATATTTAAGAGAGTTTATCAGATGCTGGAACGGAAACACCATCTTTAAATGGAAGCTCGAAGAAAATGTCATTTTTATGAAACGTAATCATCCGGTAGCGATAGTACTTTGCCATATACTTTATGATATTCTTATATAAAACAATTTAAACTTGATCTGTGGTTGATAAAGTTGGTGGAAGTCACTAGAGTAATTAAGATGATTACCTAACTTCAGAGCTTCTGTACCTTAATGTTTATTTCCATTTAATCTCTCTAATTATTTGTGTAACAAAGTGAGCATTGCTTCAACTGTACTAATGAAGCCTTGGAGTATTAGCATCAGCCACTGCATTTCAGCATTCAGTTGTTATTCTCAAACAAAGGTAAAGAAAAAACTCATCTGGGAAGTTAAGGAAAACATATCTTATAATCACTAAACATTTACATTTTGCCTTGATGAGAACTATGCAACTGTAACTTTCTGAAGCAAACAGACTAGCTTGGTTAGCGCACTGTACAAAACGGATCCCACGTGACATTTGAGCCTGGGGTTCTGCTAGGGTAACTAGATCACCCTTCAAATGAGCATTTGGGGACATCCTGGATATTCTCAGTCAAGTAAGAAAGAAAGCAAGAAAAAACTCTATTTACAATTAAGTATTGGGAAATATCTATATGATAATATAGGTATGCAAATCAGATTATAAGGAGAATCAGAACAAATCATATACAAGTAATAATGTAATGTGAAGATAATGATAATCAATACTCACATGCATCTGAACATAAATACTTCCTGTAAAAAGAGCAGACACAATTATGTGAAAGTGATTTCAATAAATCATTCTGATAGCCACAAATTCCAGGGATACATGACAGTTTCATTGATAAGTGTCAGAAAAATGACATCCAAACCATGAGTTAAATGGCTCGTTTATTTTATTTTCATGCATCTGGATCCTCTATAAATATCACTTTTGGCCTAGAATTGTTCTAAATTATAATGCTTCCTAAAATTTTTAGACATTTACCCCTATTAAAAATGTGACATTAGAGGCAGTTCAGTAAAATCTCATTTTTATTAGATGGGTTGGGATCAAGGTTATTCAGTAAGAGTGGTTTTCTAGAAAAGTAGAAATTGGCCATTTATACTAACAATTTTATTGAAAAGTAATTCCATTCAGCTTGAATAACAGCTGAAGATAAAGCGTGCCAGTGCATCCCTTTATTAATGAATTAGGATGCACAAAAACCCAATCAAACATGCATAAACGCCTATGAGCATCCTTTTTATCTTTTTCCTGTCTCAAAAATTGGCACTTACATTAAAATGGTAATTTGTTAGAAATAGGATTTTACTGTCAAAATACACAACCTACCTTTCACAGTTGTTAGGAGATTCAAAGGAGGTAATGCAGATGAAAGTATTTTAAACACTGAATTAGTTTATACTTGTGGCATAGAGGAGATTGGCCATGAGTTGATCATTGTTGAATCTGGGAGATTGCACATGGAGGTTCCTTTTATCATTCAGCCTACTTTTACATAAGTTTCAACATTTCCATTATAAAGAGCTAAAATACATGAACTAGATTACTAAGTACTATGGTTTATTTACCAAGATAATCCCGGTATCTCAGTTCAGAAGCTGAGCTGGCAGATTGTTCCGTATCTCAGGAATCTCTTAGACCCTGAAAATAGGTCAGTTCAATTAAACAATTATGTCCTACTTGAGGAGGCAGTGGAGCGGGTGGAAGGCAGGGAGGGCGTGGGGTGGCATCTAAATTATACAGATGAGTAACAGGCATTTAATGAGGGCTCTTTCTATGGAAACAAAAGAAAAACAAAGGTTAATTATTAGGACAAACTATAAATTCAGTTTTTGAGTCCAGAGGGCAGTCAGTCAAGCATCTTTGGATGGTGGAGTAAGGACAGAGAGTGGGAGTGGTGATCTGATGATTTTTTGTTTGTTTGTTGTTTGAATGTCTCTGGTGATGGCATCAGGTGTTACGGTGAACTTTCTGAAGGACCTACACAGCTGCAGGCATGAAGGTTTTCCATATAGGATCTGTTGGGATTTCTTGAAATTTATATCAAGTCATCTGGCTTCAGCTTGCAGGGCTTCAGAAAGAGGGCACTTTTAGTTTTTAGTATGCCAAGTCAGGAGGGTGGGAAAAAAATTAGAAACATGAATTACTGAAAAAATGCACGCGATGGCAGGAACCAGTTTACAAAGAGGAAAAAGCCCCAAGTCAGCGAACATGGCACCAGTCGACAGCCCACAGGGTGTGGCTGTAATTCCTACTGAAACGTAGAATTTCCTCCCTCCAATCACCCCCATTTTTAATCAAAGATAAAGCAAGATAAAGTTGTCTGTAAAACTCATCTACTCTCATTAAACTTGGCTTGATTATTTATACAAGTGCAGTAAAAATAGTGATTTTTATCATATAGGCTCATTTTCAGACACTTTGCTGGAACTTTCAATAAGAAATTGCAGATTGGACCTTTAAAAGCCTATAAGAGGTTAATAAACCAAGTCAGAACTGGCCATCAGACTTCACCTGCAATACCTATTACTTTGGGTGAATTCCTCTCTTTTGGAGATCCCCAACGTATCTTAAGTTTCCTGGGTCTGCTAGGAAGTGACCTTCCTTACTCACCTGTCAGGAAAGTACCAGGCTGGTATTTCAAGGGACTTTATAAACACTGGCTTCCTTAAAGTCGACCTTAATTCATTAAATCTATCTGGTTATAACTACATATCATTCTCAAATGTAACACTCCAGTCAAAGCCTTGGTAATATAATCAATGTTTCCAATTATGTCCTGTTACAAGGAAAACAGATTCATATTGAATTTATGCAAACTGTATTGTCATGAAAATAAAAATATTCAATAAGAGTTTCTGAATTCTGAAGGGATCAGGTAAGGAGAAAAGATAAATGCTGCAATTTTGTTTATAAAGATATAATCTACAGAATTGTTGTAAATTGTAAATAGTTTAAGAGAAAAGGGAAAATAAATTTTTTAAATCTGGAAAACAAAATACAAAACCCCCATAATTTTCAAACAAAAATTAATTGTAGAAAACATAATTAGTTTATTTAGTTCTGTGTAATTAATTCTTGTTTTGCTTGACCTTGAGTTAGCAGTCTTATGAATCAGTTTCTCCATTAGATTTCCAAAAGTTCTTACCCAGTTCAGTGGTATGATTTTAAAGTTACCAGAAACCATATTCCAGGGTACTTGCCCAAGTCCTTTCCATGAATATCTTTGAAGATGAAGCACATTTGTTTGTGGTTGATTTCAAAAGGTTTCAGGAAAGCATCAGAGTGAAAACTAACTATTTGAATGACACAAGACTGAAAAATAGCCATGGTTAAAGATCTGGTGAGGACTCATTATAATGTAACTGAAAAGGAAATTTGACTATTTCTGTGGCATTGAACATGTTAAAATAATTGGAAGTATGACTGATTATATGGACAGTAATGACATTCACAAATTTTTAGGAATTGTATACAATTCTTAAATACTTAAATTGAAATACTTACTCATAGAAATTAACCTAAAGAAGGATAACCATCACTTTTAGTTGAAAATGTTTCCCATGTAACTCAACATATCAAATAAGCCTAATTTGTTTAACATCTTTCTTTTTATAAGGTGAAAGAAGAAATCTTTTGAGATTCTGGGGGCCCTCAAGGAATTCCTAAAGTCAGTGTGAGGTCAAAAAGACTTTATTCAGAATTTGATTTGTGGAAGTTTGTCAAAAAATGTAATACGTTTGAACACTTGATTAAATATAAATATAGTTATCTATATAACTAAAGTACAACAAAAGATTTAAAGGCAAATATGAGAACTAACATACTTAAGGGGAAAAAAAACCTTACCTTTTTGAATATCGATAAGACTCAGTTTTTCTAAATAATCAAGGTCCTAATAAAGCCAATATGAAGCACAGGAAATTCTTTTGATAAGACAGAATATTTGGTTTCTTAGGCAAATTACTCAAAAGATAAAAAAAGAAATCCTCTAATAATCTCTTATGAACAGAAGAAAAATAATCTAAGAAACTGTCATTTTAACAGAAAGAGAAAATTAAAGTTTTGTATTAGTATACTATTGAGCTCTTATAAATCACTCAATCTTAGTCAGCTTTGACCTTGCAACATAAAAAAAATTTCCCCCACAAACATTTTACCCTTCTGTATAATCATGTAGGTTTTGTCCTACTGTTTTTCCATTTCTCATTCTGAAACAGTCATTTTATTTTAGTACAAAATTAGTTTTTTTCCTTTAATGAAAACATGTCCTTCATACATAATACCTTTTTTCCTTTTCAAAATCAAAAACATGTCTTACTTTCCTTGCAGACTTTGTATACACTTCACTCATGGTTTCCCTTCACCCATAGTTTGTAGTAGTTTCATTTATATATATTGATTTCCTGTCATATCCTAGCATTCTGTAGCAAACTAGAAAATTTTACAAGTACACCATTTCACCATTTATAGGTATATTTTTTTCATAATATAGTTTTTCAATGACAAAAGACTCAAAAATCTTTTGTCTCTGTAAAGCTTAAGAAGTCAAAAATAGATAAATTTAAACTTAACGATTAGCAATTAATATTGCAATATTTTATGTTACCTGGAAGGAGTCTATATATTCAGTGAATATCTATCATTTACCTTAAAATAGTATAACTTTAAGGTTTCAAGATACCAAAAAAGGTTTTGGAAACCAGCAGAAATACTTTACAAAACATAATCATTATTTGGAAGAAGTTCATTTATAAACTTATATCTCACTTACACCATTTAATTAACTTATTTTTATAATTATGTTTGAATGCTCATCAAAATCGCAGGAGACATTAAACACAGCTATCCATCATCTTAAGTTACTTTTCTGCACACAAATCAGGCAAACAAAAAAAAATCACAAAAGCAAAGAAACTAAAAGTTAAAATACATGGTTCTAATTTTTTTTACTACCATATTCAACATACATTAATCAATTTTTTGCTGTTAAGTTTTCTTCTGAGGGTGAATTTTAATTGTATGATCTTAAACAGCTAGTAAAGAATACATAAATTTATTTGACTAGTAAGTCCTGGTGGAAGAATCTGTATGCCTGCACTATATTTAATATTGGCAATTCTGAAAGCATGCCTGTTTTTAAGCCAACAAACTTAAACTCATTTTTATTTCCTGAAGATTACTCAGATGATAAGGACTTGAACAATTTGGGGTTACTTTATATATTTCTGTGAATTTTATAAAAACTTAATTTATATAGCATTTATTTTCTGAAACAAATAGAGCTCTTTTACAAATTAATTTTGGCAATATTATCTGCAGATAGGGAAAAGATCACAGATACATAGACATAAACATATAGCGAGATGCCAACAGAGATCTTATATTTTTCATTTTAAACTTAGTCATTAATTAGGTATAAGTATAGAAACACAAAATTTACTACTTTCTATGAATTGATTCTCATCTGTACATCATTAATGTTTTCCTTTCAGTCTGATCTTCCCATAGGTAACAACAGGACGCTCATTTAGGATGAGCCATCTCTAAAAAATCATTTTAGATACAAAGTCCAAATCTTCAAGGTACCAATGTGACTACAAACCAGTAAGCCCTTTTTTTTTGCTTAAAACCAATAAGCCTATTAATGGATTGACTGTGGTTGCAAGAGGCTTCCCCAGAGAGGGTGCAAGAGATGCATCATTCCCAAGATCCAGAGCCACTCCTGAAGAGAAGCAGAGAGACTCAGACGACCTCCCTGACAACTAGTGACCGCTGGGAGGGTGACAGCTGCAAATGGGGCGCAACCCACGTTTCTATCCCACAATATTTTTGGGGCCCCCAATCTGATGTCTGACTATCCACAAACACAAGCCCAACAATTTGTGCGTCCTGGAAGGCAGAAAGCCAAGCCAAGCTCTCAGTACACAAAATGAGACAAAGAGTTCCTGGTGGGGAAAGAATAAATAATCAATCAAGAATTAATAATCAAACCCCAAACAAAATTCACAAGAGTCACACTTCAAAGAACTAATTTATTTTGACAAATGTTTTTCTTCTGTTAAACTGAACTTGGAAAGGAAGGGACAAGGGGAACTTCTTACCTTATTCTCTGAACCAGTACAGAGACCTGGGTTGTGAGCAGGGTAGGCGCTCCGCTGGCTTCGGTCAGCTCTCCCAGGGCCCCACCCAGGGGCTCTGGCGGCAACCCCGCCCTTTCCCATCACAGCCTCACTGTCAAGAAACTTAGAGTCTCGGCCTGACCAGAGAATTAGACATAAAACTGATTAGCAGTAGAAATGGTCACCAACTTATTTAATGTAAGTTTTATGAGATGTGGGAGCCCTCAAAAGGAAATGAAGACCCCAAAGATGTGGCAAAACCTGCGTTTTGTACTAGATGGAATGGAGAGGATTGTGCGGGAAAGTAACTAAAATACAGGGGATTCTAGCAAGGTCTGTTTGTACAGTGCTGCCTCAGGCTCCTCGGCTCTGGCGGGAAGGCATTTCTTCACCCCCCACCCAGCCCCCCGGTGCAGGGAGGCCTCCTTCACAGGGAGGTTCAGCTGCTCCTTTCAGGGGGTGACCGGAGGGCCCTGCTGTTGTTCAAGTGCCTTTGGCTCAGCAATAATCATTACGCCAGAGGGGCATATTATGCCCTGGCATGTTCTGCCACCCTTCAGGCCTCTGTAACAAAGTAACAGGGACTGGGTGGCTTCAACACCAAACATTCATTTGTCACAGTTGTGGTGCATGGCTAAGTCCAAGATAAGGTGTCTGGTGAGAGCCCTCCTCCAGGTGGCCGACTGCTGACTTCTCCTGGCTTCTCCTGGCGTCCTCACACACACACACACACACACACACACACACACACACACACACACACACACACACAGAGGCAGAAAGAGTGAGACAGCTCTCTTCGGTCCCTTTTATAAGGTCACTAATCCCATTCATGAGGGCTCCACTCCCAAGACCAAATCACCTCCCAGAGGCCCCACTGTCTAATACCATGATGGGGGAGGCTTAGGATTTATCATAAGAGCTTTAGGGGAACACAAACACTTCGTCCATGGCATAGCATTAGGAAGGTTTGCAGTATTTTCTTAAGTAGAAAGTATCTCCTGTCTGTCTCAAAAGTAAATCTAGTCCCTGTGGGTAAATACATGTTCTATGAACACCCCACCTCCAAAAGATAAGAATTAAAATAACAGACCATTATTAATGTTTTAGGTGTAAGTTATTCTAAATAGGGTAGTCCACTGGCTTGAATTCGTTTGTTTTTATTTTCAAAACAAGTTAATTTATCAGCCTACGGCTGGACAGTTGAAGTGCCTACATTTATTAGTTTCTGTTTCTCGAGTGGCAAATAAGTAGGACTCGGCTTGGGCATCTATTCAGTCTAAGTGAAATGTGAATCCCTCAAAGTGAACAGGGAGTTTGTTCCCTTAAGCCTCTGACCATCAGGAGTTTATAGCTTCAGCCTAAGAATTTACCGGCACATGTATTCAGAGAAGGAGCTCATTAAGGCTTGGTTCTGAAGCAGAGACGGCATACGGGCTGCAGAATTGAGTCCATTATTTTTCAAGAAAAGTGCTTGGAATTCCATTCAATAGAATGCAATGAAGCCGGCAAAACTGTTGTTCCCAAACTGCGGTATAACTGCATAAAGTCGCTCTTTAACCAAAAGTAAAACCCTCAGATTCCAAATAAAGTCCATGTTCTCATATAAACCCCACACAACAAGCTGCTGAGTCTGTCACAGTGGAGGGGCCGCTACTCTGTAAGTTCCAGAGGCCCTTGATTATTTAGAAGGTGGTAGTAATAAAGCACAGAAACCTAGGGGTGGAAACGCTGTCGCCAAGCAAGGCTAATACAATGCTCACCCAGGTCAGGCTCCGCAGGAGGGGGGCTGCCAAGCAGCCTGGAAAAGAGCTAAGAAGGAAACCTATGTCCACTTCCTACATCCCCACTCCCTCCTTGCTTACCTATCTGAACCTCTTCCTCACTTTTCAAATGAATAGGATAATAGTTGCCGCCTGTCATGCCCCCTGAAACTGAGACATGCTGTAAAGAACTATCCTGAGGCCAGTTCCGTTCAATGCACTTAGCAGCCCTGCAGGGTCGTGAGTGATGAGTGAGGAATTTTTCTGAGGTCGTACAGCCCAGGATGTATGAGACTGAATTTGAATCCATTTTCTTTTTAAAATTCCAAAGCCAACATTTCTGTCCGCTATAGCTGTTTGCCACAAATATAAGAGAGTTGAATGGATGATAGGAGATCTCTAACAATAAGTTATTCCAGCATTTAAAGTCCTTGTGATTAAATGAGTTGTTACATGAGAAACCCTTAGAACAGTAACACAGTGGGGATTCGCTGACATGGGCTGCCGCTCCTCTGACGATGAGGTGGGACACACTGTCGGCCTCTGAACATGCAGTGAATCATGACCATTAGAATAGGACTGATTGCACACATTTAAAAAAATGAGTAATCAACTGGACATTGTTATGTGAAAGCACAAACTGGTGGTGGAAAGGGGCCTGGGTATGAGGTCAGAGGATCAGGTTCTTGCTGTCACGCCTTTCTGTGTTGACAGACAGTAGCTACACTAGTTGGGGTGAGCATTTAGTAATGCAGGTAACTGTTGAACCACTCGTGTTGTATACTTGAAGCCAATGCAGTATCGCATAGCAACTATGCTCCAGTAAAAAACAGAAGACAAGCGGTCCCTATCTTGGCCCCTCCCGTGTTGTCACTCATGACAGTGAGAAGTACCCGCAGAGTGTTCATGGGGGTCAACTTCCCCAGTGTGTGAATTCTATTTGCAATCAGCACAACACTGCGGAACTGCTAGGGAATACTGAGAGAGGCTTGTCTCCTGGGGGCCTGAGGATTTATGGAGACTCTGGGTTTCCTTTGCCGCGGACTGCATCAGAGCTGCGGTGACTGGAGAGAGGGATATTTACTGGGCTGACCGTAATGGATTTAGCACGACGGACCCCTGTAGGTTCGAAGGAATAGTTCTTTTCCTCCCACTTTTGAACAAGGACACTTGGCTATCAGAAGAAAAATATCCCTAATTGTATAAATTAAAAAAAAATCACTTAGTGTATTGTTTGTTAATATGTGTGGAACACTTCAGGCTGTGCTTGCACTTGGTAGATGCTATGTGTGTTAGTTGGTATTATTATTTTAAGAGAAAACTGACTAGGAGGGGTGCTATGGAATGTTTGTGTCACCCTCCAAATGTTGAACCCTGATCCCCAGTGTGACACTAGGGAGGTGGGGCTCTTGGTAGGTAATGAGATTGGGATGCGGTGACAGGGACGGAGCCCCCAGGCTGGGCTTGGTGACCTTGCAGGGGAGAAAGAGCTAAGAGCTCTCTTTTCAACCTGTCAGGATGCAAGGAGACGACAACTGTTTGCAGCCCCAACGAGTGCCCCCACCCCAGCCCGACCCTGCTGGCACCTGCTCTTGAATTGCTAGCCTCCAGGACTGTGAGAAAAGTGCACATAAGATTTCAAAGTCAGCACAAAAGAACGTAAAATATCTCACTAATAATGGGTTGAAATGATACTATTTTGATGTACTGGGGTAAATAAAATGTAGTATTCGAATTAGTTTTACCCATTCCCTTCTACTTTTTTAACCTACCAACAATTAGAATTTCCTGGGCGGCTTGCATCATATTCCCGTTAGACGGTTCTGGGCTAGAGAAAAAGGGAAAGAGGACTGGATGTGTGAACGGGTGTGAGGGAGAGAGAATGCAGTCCAGCCAGTCATGGATCTAAAGGGCCACAGGCCACTGACACACAACCAGGCGGTGGGGTTTATGCAGCAGCTCACTTGGTGCCTCCAGGACAGGCACACGTAGGGATAGGACCTCCGTATCCACGCTGCCTGCCTGGAGCCCATGAGATGAAACTGCATCGTCAGACCTGGTCACGGGTCAGAACCTCCAAACATCTCTGAAAACGAGGAATTATTCTTATGCTCTCCTCTAATTAACTCACCCCACTCCACTCCACTCCCAAGGACACTGTGAACTCAAAATACTGAAAAAGGCCCCTCTATGACTGATTGTCTGTCCCACACCCAGCACAGTGGCGGCACACCAGTGTCCCTTCTATGCGCCTTTCACTGGTGCTCCATAAATATCTGCTGAATGAATATTGAGAACATTCGAATTTATACATGCGCCCTGCAGGTATTAAAAGTAAAAGTCCCAAGTCTCAGCGCTAAGAACTAAGTTTGTTCTTTTTCTATTTTCTTTCCTTCTCCTTGTCCTTAATTCCTTAAGTCCTCTGTTACGTTTGCCCCCTTCCTGTATTACCTTAATTAAAATTTTCCCTTGAGTGTGCGTCAGAACCCCCGAGGGGCTTGCGAAAGTGCTGAGGGCTGGGCGCCCCAACTCCGGAGTCCCTGACTCAGCAGGTCTGCTGGGGCCTGGGGTTTGCATTTCTAGATTGATCGTTCCCACCCGCCGCTGATGCTGCTAGTCAGGGACCCCAGTTCAAGAAGTGGGGTGGTGCCCCATGGCGTCCCCTCCACGCTCACTGGAGGGTCTCCGAAATGCCCCAGTGATCCTCAGGGGACCCACAGGTCTCCTACATAGGTTTTGTTCTTACGGAACTATCATGGTTCCTGAAAGTCATCTCAATTATATCTTTTTAAAACCCCTGGTCTCTGGTAATAAAGTCACTGGGCAAACTGTGTCAATAATGTCATGAGCTCGAATGCAGGGTCACATGGAATAGGTCACTCTTGCATGCACAAACTCTGATCTGTGCTCCATGACCAATCGACTTCGAATCTGGGCAGATACGGGGGAGGCCCAGTTTGGGTATTATGCAGTGTGCCCAGTTCTGAGCGTCATTTCACAGTGGCCTGATCCCAAGCTGGTCACCTCCTTTAATGGCAGAGCCATACACATGGTCTGGTGAGTGGTTCCCTAAATTTCTTCTTGTGAAGGTCAAAGAGAAATTGGCTTGAGTATGTGTGAAATCTGAATAACTAGCTCAGTTCTGCCTATGCTGCGGGGTTTTCTTAACTAATTAGGATCTAGATCTTCTCAGAAGATCAGGGGTAGAAAGGAAAGGCAGGTGTGACCTCAGGGCCTTGTCCCTTTCCAGGAAAGGCGTTGGAATTTGAGGAGGCATCTGAAACTGTTTCTCCAGGCTTGTGGCAGCTACTGAAGGAGGTCAGAGCATCTGAAGTCCTTCAAGATTTGACCTGGTCTCCTTGGGCATTGTTCTTCCAGTAGATGTTCCCCTCCCCGTTAAAAACTGCCTTCTTTTTAACCTGGTTATTTATACTCCCACCAGCCTCATAAAGTCCTAGCCGTTCTGACTGAGGAACTATTCTTTAGCTTACCTGCGCCCAATATCTTCCTCCTATTTTATGTTCTCTGTATCTCTTGATAATCTGTTCTCTGGGCTCACCCTCGTGCTAGTGATGTGGTTCGGGAAGGTTACGGGAGTCCCTGTTGCAACATTAAGAGCTCAGTCCACAAAACTACCCTTAGTTCTTCTACCAATTGCAAATTTGGGGGTCCAAGACTACCCATAGTTCCAATATTCACTGGACAGACTCACAGAGCTTACGGACAGTATTATACACCTGCTTCTGGTTTATTAGATCTAAAGGATACAGATTAAAATCAGCCAAGAGAAGAAGTTCATAGGGCAGAGTCTGGGAAGTTTCACACGGAGAGCTTCCTCTGCTCATTGAGTGAGAGACGGTGTAACTTTCCTGGCATCGGCATGTGGCAACACACATGTAGTAGTCATAGTCAGGGAAGCTCGCCCAAGCCTTTGTGTCCAGAGTCTTTAAGGGGCTCGAGCATGTGGACCTGCTTGGGCACCCACAAGGCCGACTTTGCTCTCCAGTCAGCTGGGAGGTTGGGTTGATATCACCTGACTGAAAGTCTCTAACCTGCATCACAGTGGAGGATCAAAGCCCCAAGTCAGCAAACATGCTTCCATCAGTCAGGACGTCCCAAGGGTTAGTTAGAGACTACCTCCCATGGACCAAGGGCACAAGCCAGCCATCTCCTTGCACAAGGTGAGATCCTTTACTACACAGTTACCACGGCCAACAGTGTCATGCTAGGCCACCAAGAATGGCAGTCTTTGGGGTGGCCAGTCACACAGGTGGATCCTATCCCATCCCAATTTTCCTAGGAAGATGCCAGACCTACCCCAATTTAGTCTCTGAACTTAACTGGCTACACAGAGTAACTGCACTTCAGGCAGCTTCTCAAGGGGCAAAACTTTAAACTATGAATCAGAAGTTCTGCTGAGAGAAAGGATGCTTATAAAGGACAGCCAGATGGACATGGAGTGCATACATACCATAAAACATGCTGGGTCCCCTCAGGAGGCCTTCCTGGGCCAGGGTCTGATACAGACATTATCTTCAGGATGTGTGTAACTAGACACTGCCAGCTTCTTAGAACAAATCAATACCCTTATGCAACATAGAAAACAGAAAATTAACTCAATGTCATGTCCCTGGAAATGCTGTTCCCACGCCTGCTCATTTGGGAAGACGCATCACAGATGAAGATTCTGACTAATGAGAACCCCAGGGAACTGGACCAACCAGAACTCCATGATGCTCTGACTACTCCCGGGTCCTCACACACATGCCAGCTTGCAGAATTCCGGGGCTACGACATAGCGTTAATTAACGCAGCAGCACATGAGCAACGTGGGGCCACTGAAAAGGCGAATTGCCTGTGGTGATGACAAATAAGAAGCAAAAGAGATTATATACATCCTAAAACATCAATATCTGGGAGAGAACATGACTAGGGCAGGGTATATTAGTAAAGTTTCCAAAAAGGTTAAAAAGGACAAATTTGGAAGACTGAATTTCTCATATAAGTTTCAAAGCCTCATTAACTCTAAAAAAATGTTTTTAAGTAAGGACATGACTGGATACAATTTTCAAGGACAAATAAAGAGCAGAAAGCAAAAGTTCTCTGTTGACCCACTTCCTTCCTAGCTGCCCCCATCCCCGCGGCCCCACGCCAAGCCCCACATTCAGGCGCCGGGCAGCGAGTGTGAGCACATGTCCCCCGCCCGTCACAGGGCGGGAAAGCTGAGCCGCTCCTGGGCTTCCTGCCCACGGAGGCTGCTGCGGCCCTGCCCTCTGCTCCGATGCAGCAGGCCTGCCAGAGAGTTACTATAGGGCGAGGCCAGGAAGCTGCGGCCACGCTTGTTCTACAATAATGTTGAGAACCTTGCTCATCATGTCACAGTGTTCCCTCCACAAACACCTACAAGGGAAATTTTCCCCTCGTCTCTCAGAACTGGGGATGGTGGAACTTCTTCAGATTTGTTTTCTGTAATTGCCAGGCCCACATAATAAGTTACCCTAAAACTCAGTGGTGTGAATGATCACTTACTGTGCTCATGAATTCTGAGGGCCTGGGATTCCAATAGGGTCTGGTGGGACGTCTTTGCTGTTCAGTGTCTGGGGTCTCATCTTGAGGACTCAAAGGCTGGGGCTTAGAGTCTGCAGGTTCCTTCCCTCAAACGTCTGATGCTGGCTTTGGCGGAGACCTTAGCGGGCGCTATTGGTTGGAGTACTGACAAATGGTTCTCCACGTGGCCTGGCATTTCTCACACATGATGAATGGGTTCCAGTTGTGAGTCTCCCAGAGAGACAGAGACAGAGAGCAAGCTCGGTAGAAGCTGTATCATCTTCTATGGCCTAGCCATGGACATCACAGAGCATCGCTTCTATTGCTTCGCACCTGTCGAGGCAGTTACAGTTACAGGTTCAGAGGGAGGGAACTAGAGTCCACCTCTTGATCAGAATTAGCAAGTTTTCCGAAAATTATGAGGGACTAGAATTAATGCTATGTCCATTTTTGGAAAATTGCCATGTCCATTTTTTAAAAAATACTTCCTCCTTCTCCTCCACAGGACATCTGTGACATATAGTGCAACCTATATACTAACTACTTAGAAATCCTAGAAGCAAATTTGTGGCCACTTCAAGTGAGGGTCCAGGACTTCACGCCATGCATTGTGGGCACCCACCTCGCCGCGGCTTCGCGTTGCCTTCCTCTCCTTATCTTCCTTTTGCTTCATGCTCCTCATCAGCTTTATTTTATCTTGCAATAGTTTATATATCTTTTTAAATGACTGCAAATAATCTTGGGAGAAAACAAAATATAAATGAATTAAAATGGACATCCAGAAAAAAAAAGCACTGCTAAGTACCAAATCAGTTTCAACAGGAAGAACAGGAACGTGACATTCAGGAATCAAATCCCAACAAAGACTCTACTCTATACTAATTTTAATCTTGACTTACAGTGGCTTAGAATGGGAACCCACAAGATAACTCATCTTTTCCTGTCCATTTTTTTGATCTTTACAATGGAATAATTTTGACCCATCATCCTGGAAAAGTATGTTAAATAAATGAACTCATTTCATAATTGTTCTGCAGATGGAAGTATGAATCTCAAATGGTTCTGTAATACTTACCTCATTTACTTAAAATGTTCTGTATTGCACCACTTAAAATAATTTGCTTTTTCTGAAAAGGTAGGCTAAAAATTTATTAAGATTCTTAGTGTAACTTTTTACAAAGGAGATAATACTATTTAATTTTTCAATGAAGCAATTACGGAGTCTTCCTATCTCTTCCACTAAAGATGAGATCTTGTTTCAATTTCCTATGGCATAATTAACGTTTTATATGACACATCTATATTGGCGATTCCTTATCTATGAAGAGCAATGAGTTTTATTAATATGTCATCTACCATATCAGATTTGCTATAATCAAGTTTCATTTGCCTACTGCACTACTTCTGGGCTGCAAAACCAATTTACTTCCCTGTTTGTGAATTGGTTATTTCATGAAAAGGTAGCTGCTATAACTATTAAATGCAAAATTTACCATAACACAAACTGCAACCGCCAGTTTAGCTACACCTAAATTAGGAAGCTAAAATGTGGTTATTCTGTAAAAGGGATTAATTTAATAGCTTGTGATTATTTCTCGTGGAAATTCGTCAGTGTGGCTAGAAATTCACAGCAATGGAATGCCGAAAATAAGGTGAGTTAATGTTTCTCAAAAGCCATGAAAATTTATATGTGAAACACTGAGTCTTTCATAGCCTTACCATAAGAATTATAATTAATTACATAAATTAATTCATTTACCGATCTTTTGGGTAAGTTTTGAGACATTGGAATAAGTCTCTTACAGACAAAGAGCAACCACATGGGTGTCTGACAATCACCGTAGCATCGGTCGCTGGTCCCTTTGCACACCCTTGCTCTCCCTGCTATGCTGATCTGCTTCTGCTGTCCTGAAACGCCTCCTCCATCTCCACCATGGCCTCTCCTGCTGGAGTCCCACCAAAGTTCAATGCCTAGAGCCCATAGCAATTGCAGGGGCCTTCCCACTTCCTCCAAGGTGGATACTCTCCTTCCCTCTGCACTGGGGTGCAGGGCTCCCTGCTGCACCTCACCTTAGCATGCCCCATGTACTGGTCATCTTCTCACAGCCTCCTCCCAGCTTCCTGCCTGCAAGGACTTCCCATGCACAGGGCCAAGTCTTGTGCATTTTTGACTCCCTAGGCCAGGGCTCTGCACATGGAAGGGGGTCAGAAATGTCCACTGCACTATAAACTGGGGTTTGTGTGCCCATGCAGACTCGAAGTAAAAATATGTGACCCAGGCCATACGAGACACGGCTGTTATAGTCTGAGCCCTCTTTGTCTTGCTGCGCCTCTGTGCTCATGACAGATGGCATTTAGGTAGCATTTTGAGCCTCTGGGCACTTGTATTTCTCTGGTCCTTTTAAATGCTCATTTGGCCAATGGCAGTGGCCCTAGAGAGCGGACAGGAACTGCTGTCCAAAAGAGCACACAGCAAGCCCTCAGGGCTCGTCGGCCACACACTTTGTCTCTCCTGCTTTGCTCGGCACCAGGCTCACAACGGAATTTTGGACTGTCTGCCAGGACCTGAGGGTCGCATTCTTAGGAAGTGTCTTCTGGTGGCCCCACCCTGGCCTCCACAGCTCCTGACCCTTCTTAGCAAAGAGGGAAATCCCAATGTTTATGATATTCTAAGTATTATTAATGGACTTCATTAATTTTGGAATTAACGATGTTAATATCTCAATATTTATGATATCCTAAGTGAAATTAATGAAGCTGGTTTCCATGCATGGGCCTTATTATTATTATATTTTTACCTTGTGGTAGTTAACTTGCTGCTGATTAGGTTTTTCACTCTTGAGGCTCTTTTTAGACTGTATGAAAAATGGACAAAATATAATCATCTGTAATGAGAGCGCTTTACAGAGACAGAGTAAGGGTAAATGGTGCCCAGTGGGCAGAGTAATGTGTTCATGCCTCTTCTCTTTGCACTCTGATTTGCTAAAACTAGTGTTCTTGTGGACTGGAACAGACTGGCTTCTGGGGACACGTGTCCCTTTCTGTACTGCCCCCCCACCCCCCAATATGCTTCTAGCATTCTATGATCTATAAAGATTGCTGGATATTTATTGGCCTGTTTAATTTTTCTGTTGGAAATTCGGAGGCTGGTTTTTAGGCAATGTTAATAGGCCCTTACTACCTTGAGCACAATAGTTCTATTTGGTTTTCTGTGAAATGGAGAATTATATAGCAAACACTTGGCTGCTAAAGGCTTACAGACAAAATTATGGTTTACAAACAGCGAATGTGAAGGGTTTTATAGCCTATATTTTTGTGCTTACCTAACTCCTGGACCTGCTTAACTTTCCTACTTTTATTCCATCTATGTCTCAGTTTTTTTTAACTTATTTTAAATTAATTTTATTTGGTTAAATTACTTGAATTTTATAAGCAATCAAATCTTTTCTGGTAGGTTATGCATAAACAAATTTCAGAAAATGAAAACATAATAGATTTTGACATTTGAGAACCATATGACAATATTTTCAAGAGGCAATAAACATGATAAAACTTTCATTCATCCTAGTTAGTGATACTGGGGCGATTCCGGTTAAGTGAGCGGTGTGGTTAAGTCAGTGTCCAGTCGGAAGGTGGTTGGGGCTCCACTCCTAGTTAGTCTCGTGGCAGTTCTCCTGCTGCTCTTCGGTGAGTGGACGGTACTGAATATAACTGATTTTTTCTGAGGTGACGAAGGCTCTCACAGCGCCCCGGGGATATCACTGTGAACATCAATTTGGATTGCCCCATAATTGGAGTCATAAGAGTTTTAAGAGATGAGGATGAATTTGTACCCCCGGACAGATAGTAAGTTGATCTAAAAAAATTAAATCTCTTCTCCCAGTCTTTCCTAGGAGTGACTGATAGCAAACAAAAGCCCCCTAACCACTCCTTCACAAAGAAATGCGAATATTTAAAGACTTCTTGTTGTGGTCACTTTGCCTGATTAATTCATTATTTTGCTTGAGACCTTATTATTTGCAGCTTTGGGACTGTGGCACTCCAAGTTAGGGATAACTGCTTCTTTAGGTGAAATGAAAACCTCGGAAGGACTCTCTCACACTTGTCTTTGAAAATGTCATAGACTATTGCTTGGTTATTTTTAAATTAAGCAAACCATGTATTTTTAGTAGAAACAACACATTAAAATTGTGCAAAAGAGAACTAAAAAGAAAAAGGAATCTTGTTTGCCAATGTGTACAATAATTAGACCCTAGTGAGAATATTTAGTTTCTAATAAAAAAGGAAATTTCAACTGAATTGCTGGACAGAGGTAGAAAAGTCATGCTCCATCTATCTGGTGGCTGGGCATCTGGCATACTTAATGATTCCCCATAGTTCCACATTCAAAATAAAACAGGAAAGGCCTCTTTGTGTAGTGAGGAAATTTTATAGGATGGGATTGGATCCTGTCTCAGGATGCACTGTGCATTATGTAAAACTTGATTTAACAAGCTTGATTGTTTGGTTTCTCTGGTAATGTTCCGTACTTTTTAGGTTCTAGAAGGCAGGGAATTAGGCAAGGAGCACAGTGGTGGGGTGGGGGTGGGGGGATTGGATAGAGATGGATAGGGAGGGAGATGGCTAGAGAGGGAGGGAGAGGAGGAGGGAGGGAGATGGGTGGAGAGGGAGGGAGAGGAGGAAGGAGGGAGATGGGTGGAGAGGGGAGGAGGTGGATAGAGAGACTGGGAGATGGATAGTCATCCATGTGTCCTGCCTTGAATGTGACATCTCACGAGTGTGGGCAGATGTTGGGGGCGGGTGATGATGGGGAGTCATATTCAGAAGTGGCAGCCATCTGTGACACAGAAGAGCAGAATCTTTAATTGTATAAATACAGTCACCTAGGAAAATCTGTTTACATACTTTATCAGCACTTTGTAATTTTTCATAAGACGGTTGGTCAGTTGTGGGACTGAGAGGAGACAGGGGGAGGCTCAGGAAAGCAAAGTTTCTCAGGGCCGAGAAGTAGGAGGCAGGGATGTGGGGGGCCAGGTGGCAGGGGACAGGAGGGGGACACTTAGGCCAGGCTCTTTCCTGGAGTTTCATCAGAAGGGCAAAGCGGGGCTGGTGGGCTGTGGGCCCTGTGGGTGGCCTCTGGGTGTCCGGTACCTGGCCTGGGATGACAAAGGCACAGGAATCCTGCCTCCTGCAGTGCAGGGCCAGAGAGAAGCCCTGGGGCTCTGAGTTAGTGCCCCTGGCCAGGCCCTTTGCTATGGGAGGACTTGGCCAACCCTGGGAGGGACTCTCTACAGCCACAAAGGTTCTTTAAGATGTCAAAACATCCCAACATGCAGAAAATTAAAACTATATACAATACAGTACTTAAGGTCATCCCTGAGAATCAAAACATAATGTGTAGAAACCAAAGTCATACTGATGACATGAGACATCGCAAAGGTTAAATGTCCTTTAATACTCTCATCAAAGAATCAGAGAAGCACAATACATTTTAGACAGATGTCTGTCTAAAGTGCGTGTGCCTGTGTGTGTTCAATTTTTATCACATCTGGTATAATCTTTGTTTTCCCAAAATGTTATTTATCCTAATATAACATTCATAATGACAATATACATGGGATTTATGTATTGTCCAAGGTAAATATATACATGTTGTAGGGGCATTGTTTTTTCCTGCCTTTATGGAAAAGGCTACATGAGGTAACGTCTCTAAAAAAAAGAACATTTACTACTGTTTAATGTTTAAGGAAGAAGAAAACATGCATGAAAAACTATGCCTTAACATCCTATAAATTCTATAGCTAACTACCTCTGGGTATGCCTGTGTTTGCCACAAATCATACCCACCTTTGACAAAAATGTCTTTTTCACAGCTTCCCTCCAAAAGGTATTACAATGTTCATGTTGCACATAGACAGTAAACCCAGTAAGCAAGCATAAAAAAAGCTCTGATTTATGCTTGGCCCAATTTAATCTTTTATTTTAAACATTTGCCTTAATTTTAAAAAATTGATGTCATCTCTAGAGAACATTTTTTTTCATTTCCAGGTGTGTCAGTTGAAAAGCCTTTGTAGCGGTTAATGACAGACTTGAGCTGAACTGGGGAGTAATGTGCATTTAATCAGAATGCACTCTTTGTTCCCCCAGCTCTCCTGCCTTTATTAAATTTCTCTGTTCCACCTGAAAACACTGCGTGCCCTACTTCCTTCTATAAAAGCTACTACCATACAAAACCTGTGTGATATGTTCCTTGTATATAATGAAACTTTGGTAATGACAAATGGTTCTCCCTTGTTTTTCACGAAGAAACTTAACTTGGTAAAGGCATTGTGGCAACTCAGAAGGTGGAGAATTGGTGAGGTTAGCAGTGTCTGCTCATGCATGGGGTGTGGTTTTTGACAACTCGCATGTTGTTTAGATGACAAACATCATTTAGATAACTTAAGAATTGCTTTGGGTTTTCCTGTTAGCTAATTCAGATGAAAGGATAGAAATGCCATTGTATAAATCATATAAGATAAAAGGAAACCAAGAAAGTATTGCTGTGAAAAGAAATTAAATTGAACTCTATATACACCAAAGTCCCCATAAACAGGACACCTGTGAAATATAAGGTATGATAATGAAGTAGCTCAGTTCACTTACAATACGCATAGCACCAGAGGTCACACCTCCAAAATGAACTCTGTCTCCTTCAGCTTCGGGGCAGCATGGCCCACAGAATACTGGCTTGTAGGCCATGCAAGGGAGGCCGTTACCACTCACGCTGCTCACAGGGGGCCTCGGTTTTTCAGTTATTAAATGGTAGTGATAATGCCCACTCCCTGGGCGGATGTGAGGACTAAATGAAACTGTCCCTCTCTGGCATTCAACAAGGCAGTGGAGTGGCTCAACATACAACAGTGAGAGAGCAAGAGCCGGAGAGAAAAGAGAATTTTGTGAGTGTCTCCAGAGGCGGTATCATGTTTATTTCAGTTAGCTATATTTGAACACGTAGCACCTGCTGAGCACATTCCTTTTGAATATCATATTTTACTTTTAAAGGTGGATTTTAATTTTAGATACTTCCAAGAGTAAAGTCAACTCTTGTGAATATAGTAAATGACCGAGCTTGGGTAAACATTTATCAGGAACACCACACACACACACACACACACACACACACACACACACACACACACATATGAACACACGGTCCTTTGTATGTGCAGTCTGGCTGTAATGAGACAGATTTGTGTGCCTTGCAGATAATTTTCAAGGCATCTCCAAAGATGCTTGGAGCTTCGGCAGCGCTGTCCTTCCCGCCCATGACGGCCAGGTCTAGTGACCCAGCGCTTAGCAGCACGACTCAGGCTAGCTGACCTCGCAGTGGCTCTGGACAGCAGTTCCCTCATGGTTAAATGGAGGGAACACCACCTTCCCAGCCTACCTCAAAAGTTTAACTGGGGATCACAAAAGATAATACTAAGCATAAAGTGCCACAAAATCTGCAAGTGGTGGGTTGGAAAGGACATTAGAAGTCTAAGCTTTCCATTTTTAACATAGAAAGTGAAGCCCAGAAAAGCATCAAGAACAGCAGAGGCAAGTGGCAGGACTTTCCTGAACTTGTGACATGGATGAATGGGGATGTGACTTTCACATTCTTGCTTTTCCAGCTGGAAGGGGCTGTGACTGCATTTTCCTGGTTCACACACAGATGATCTACAAAGTTGCTGTCCTTAAATTCACTTACAAAAAAATAGACTAGCCCTTAATTTTAAAAAAAGGGCCATAATGAAAGAATATTGCCATGGTGTTCTTACCTTCAGTGTCTCCATTTGTGGTGATTAGTAAATGTTCCCTCCCCCTCAATGTTATAGTGTTGTAACTGGTATACAAAAAATTTCACATAATTAACATATACAATTCAATGAGTTCAAACCTACGTATACGCTCATGTTACTATCACCACAATCAAAGTAATAAACCTTGTTAGATATCTATTCATCTCCAAAAGTTCTCTTGTGTCTTCCCCATTTTTTTTTTGCAGTAAGAATACTTAGCAAGAGATCTATTCTCTTTAAAAGCATTTTTAAGTGCACAATCTATTGCTCTCCATGCAATACCTGCAGTGTTCTTTGATCCATTTCTTCAGCCCATCCCTGAAGAATTTCTTTATGCTTTCATCATACTGCTTTAACTGTATTTCTGCTCTGGTGGAATGGTAGCCCCTTGGACATATCACATTTTCATACCCAGCCCTTATGGACTAGGACCAGCTGGACTTCCTGCTAAGTTACATCTTTAAATTCATTCCACACCTGTGCGGTGGCTGCCAGTTCCCATGGGTGCTTTTGTTTATATTGCATTTCTTTTCTCTGACATGAAAATCAGTGAACACATATGCTGTAGAGAAAGGTAAAGCATCACAATAATGAAGGAGCTTACATAAAGGAAAACTGATGGATGCGGTAGCACATGTTTGTGATTAAATCAAAGGCAGACTCAAGGCTGCCTCGCAATCCAACCTGATGAACTGTTTTCCGCATCCTGATACAGTACAAAGTAATTGACAATGACAGGGACAAGGGGAAAATCTGATGTAAAACTGGGTATATCTCTGGCAGATGGTTAACAAAACTCATTGCCCAGTGTCTTCCAGAGTTTGCGCGTTCTAAAGACAGCTGAAACATAAGCAAAAAATGAGTGGAGGTTTGCTTCAGCTACAGACACAGTCAAACATATGCCCTGCATATTCCTTCCCTAAGGCCTTTAGCTGCCTGCTAGGTGCCCCAGGCAGGGCGTACTGTGAGTCCCTCACCTTCCTGAAGGCAGCTGAGTGGCAGCAGCTGACAAGCCCAGGAAAATGGGACACCGGGGGCCAAGAGCCACAGCAAATAAGGGACACAACCGAACTCCCGCAGCTTTACCATTTCTCTTCTCTCTCCACACACCTGCCCTCCCGCCCCATTCAGTGCTCAGCGACCAGGAGAGAGGCTGCAGCAGTAGCGGGTGGCTGGCCCCAGGCTCGGAGCTTCCTCTGGGCCGCCTCTTGCTCGCCCCCCAGGAGCTCAGTTCTCTTCTCAGGGGTACTGTTAATCCCCTTTTGCTTTTGTTTCTACAAACCTCTTTCTCTCAGGGGTGAACGTGTCCCAGGCAATCCTCCTACCTGGCCACTGTCGTGAGGTTTTGGACAGGTTTTAGTGTCTATTGGAATCATTTTCTTTTTCTTTACGGACCCCATAGATGGAGACGGGGTAGGAAGGGGATTTCACTAGTGCCCCCTGAGAGGGAGGACCTAAATCGATAGCCCTGTCGCTGTTTCCATCTCTTAGGGTGACACGGCAACCAGCTAATGCTGAATTATTGATACTCCTTCCCCAAGCAAGTTAACCAAACAATTCAAAATCACTGAAAACGGGTTGGTCAATTGCAAATGAGGTGAACTCCATTTTGTCATGTGGACAGAAGCTGATGGTCGCCTCCAGGCCAAATCTGTTTGATTTATGCTCTGAGAGAGGTTCTCAGAACTACAGAGGGCAAAAGCACAACAGAACAACAAAATCGGCCTTTGTGCAAAAGAGAATGCAGGTCGCCCTCCCAAATGAGTCACACTTACTGGCTGATCCTTTCCCCCTCTACCTGCAGCAAAATTTGAGGAGCAATAACTCAAGAGGGGAAATACTTTCACAGTCAAAAGAAATGACTAGATTTCCTTGAATAATTGGGATTCTTCCATGAATTTGACCTTCAGTCCGAACGAAAAGGTGATTGCTGGAAATACAAAAGCTCACCTCTCCCGAAATTCCCATTAATTTTCTACTGGGTATTAGGACACTAGAGCAATTCAAGAGCCTGAGATAGGTCCACCCCTTGATTTTACTGACCAGTGTCTCGGGAAATCACAAAGCATTCTCTTATGTATGCAGTGTCATAGATCATATTCTTTAGGGAGCGCATTCATTGTTATGCGCTGAGTAAACAGCTGCTGTGTTGTGTGCACAGAGGTGCCAGGAGGCCCTTGTCCTGAAAACCTGTATGCCCAGGCTGCCACGTGTAATAAATAAATGGGCATGTTCTTATTCCCAGTCATTTCGATGGACCTTCTGTTCAAGTGCCTGCCAAGACACATGCACAGACCAGAATGTTTAAAGGATTCACTTCCATAAATTTTAAGCACCCCACTGCATCTCACCCGACTCTTTTTCCCTCTGGAGCCCAGTGAACTGTTACAAACACAGGTCTGCAGCACCATCTAGTGGACAGGAAGGGGGGGTTAATGCGCGGTGAACCGGCTGTAAAACTGAAAGCCAACTCTTGGGGGTGGCCCAACCCTCAAGCCCACTGGAGAGCATCCCAGTCCTAAGCGGAGCAGAATGAAACATGAAACGGATGGCAGGGGCTTACGCCGTTTGGTATAAGGACAGGCGGGATGCTGCCACCGGCTGGAGAAGCACATTGATCTGGGCATTTTGGTCAGTGGAGAAAATGGTTACCAGTCAACAAACAACTATCGATTGCCCGGCACAGCCCCAGTCAGACAGCAGTGTATCAGCGGTTACTATGAACAACCGGTGTGTTGGGAAGTTACCCACTAGCCCTCGGGAGATCCTGAACTCTCCAGAGTTCAGACTGGAGGAGGCCAATGAGGAATTTTAAACAAAACACAAGATGAATTTGCATTTTGTAGTTCAAAATGGGGCTAGTCATTAATTCTCTTTCCATAAAAAGAATATGAAAACTGCATACTTAGGGCAAGTGGGTTCTTTTGCTTAACTAAAAATGGCATTATTAGGACCAAGAAAAAAAATCAATGATCAACAAATACGTTATCAAATGCCTACTTAGTAGAGGCACTCCCCTAAGGGGAATAGACATTAAAATCCTTGCCTATTATTTATGTTAGTGTTTAATACTCTGTGTCATGTGATGCAGACACCATGGTGCTGCCATAGTAGACCCAAGCTTCCCGTTTTGTATAAATAAACTTCAGTTATAGTAAGGCATGTAAGTTGTAGAAGGCACAATCACATCTAATTCAGGACAGTACTGAATGTAAAAGCTGAAGGACAAGCAACTGCTGGGGTGCCCTGGTGGAAAGACTTGGTATGAGTTGAGAAACTATAAGACAAAGAGCAATTTTTGGAGAAAATGTTAATTCCACTTTGGAAAGATTAAGTTTGAAGCACTGCAAAATAAAGAGAAAGATCTCATTACCTTTCTCTCAAAAGAAATGTCAGTGCTTCTCATGTATGCCAAAGAAGCTTGATTTTAAAGTAGAAAAGACAGATGACGTAAGTGGAGAGACATATTTAAAACTGCAGATCAAAAACTTACACACAAGACCTGAAGCCATGAAACTCCTAGAAGAAAACATAGGAAAAAAGTTCCCTGGTCTTGGAAATAATTTTTTTGGATGACCCCTTGTGGGTAAAATTGTAGTATTTCCAGAATAACTCACCTGGCTTTAGTGCATCTGCATATCAACAGGCGTTCCTCAGGGGTGGAGACACTTTCATGTCCATATCAATGGGTGATTGTGGCTTATCTGAACCTGAGAGGTTAGGGGGAGGGCTTGTTTGCTTCTGCTGGAGCAGGAGAGAGAAATGGCCCCAGACTGCAGTTTGTAAGCAATAAATGGGTTTTAATCTTTATTTCTCCCTTTGACTGATTTCGGTTTTAGAGGTATTTTGCCCCGGGATTTCCTATCCCCAGAGTTACACAAAATATACAAAAAACTCATACAACTCAATAGCAAAAGAACTGAACAATCCCATCAGCAATGGGCCACAGATCTAAACAAACATTTTTCCAAAGAAGAAGGTGTATGAAAGATCATCATGTACATGAAGGGATGTTAAACATCACCAGTCATCAGGGAAATGCAAATCAAAACCATGAGATACCAGCTCATGCCTGTCAGATGGCCATCACCAAAGAGACATGAGACAACAAACGCAGCAAATGCAAACAAAAGGGTGTGGAGAGAAGGGGCCCTTGTGCAAGTTTGGTGGGAATGTAAATTGATGCAGCCACTATGGAAAACACTATGGAGGGTCCTCAAAAAGTTAAAAATAGAAATACCATATGATCCAGCAATTCCATTTCTGAGTCTGTATCTGAAGGGAACAAAACCCCTACTTTGAAAAGTATCTGCCCCCTCCTGTTCATAGCAGCATTATTTACGATAACCAAGACATGGAAACAACCTAAGTGGCCACTGACAGATGAATGCATAAAGAAGCTGTGGTATATATATACAGGGGAATATTATTCAGCCATAAAAAGTACAGAAATCCTGCCATTTGCAACAACATGGATAGACCTGGAGGCATCATGCTAAGTGAAATACATTAGCATACATCATGAAATACATGATGCTCAGAGAAAGACAGATACTGTATGTTCTCACTCACATATGTAATCTAAAAACAAACAAATACATTCATAGAAAAACTAACAGATCCCTGCTTACCAGAGGCAGGAGTGGGGGTGGTGGGGATAGGAGAAAGACGATCACCAAAAGGTACAAACTTCCCATTGCGAGATAGGTAAGTGCCAGTAAGTAATGTACAATATGAAGACTACTGCTAACATTGCTGCATGACGCACAGGGAAGTCACTGGAGTTCTCATTATGAGGCAAACTTTGTTTTTTCCTTGTTTTGCTTTCTCACAATGGATGTAAGTCAAACCATTAAGCTGTACACCTTAAACTTATACAATGATGTGTGTTGATTACATCTCTATAAAACAGGGAAATTTTTTAAATTAAAAATACTTCAAAAAAAAAAAAAGAGAGAGAAAGAGAAAGAAAAAACAAATGAATGAGAACAGGGAGGCAGTACCTGTCTGTGTTAAACTGAATGAAACTAGTGGATGGTGATGGCCTTGAGGTTTATAGCCATCCTTTAAATATTAAGCCATAAAAGATGGACTCCCATTTTCCTTTCCCTTTTTATTTCAACATAGCCCATTGAAATCAGGGCTACTTTAAACAAATTATTCAATCCACTACTCATAGACATACTACTTACAATATGTTTAAAATATGAGTGGGGAGATCAAATAAGGATATTTGAAGTGACAACAAAATTAGACATTAAACGCACATCAAATGAGGGACTCAGATAAAGGTGACACGTCCAGCTGAAAGAGTGACAGAAAGCTCCCAAATCTTCTTTCCCTTCTCCCTTAACCTGCCTCTTTGCTCGGACACTTACCAATGAGCTGCATTTCCCCCCTTGTCACACCCTTTGGCCAGCAGAAGGTCTGAGTGGAAAACAGCATTAGGACATAACTGGGCTGTGTTCAGAGTCCCAGGAAATTCTAACGGCAGGGGCCGCAGGCCAGGTTAATGAGAGCAGAGCCTACTCAATTCTACCGTCACATGAACCACCTGGGGATCTTGTTAAAATGCAGATTGGAGTCTTTGCGGATGCTGAGGTCCGGCATCTTCAGCCAGCATCCAGGGATGCCTTGGCGCTGCGGGCTGTGGCCCACAGTGGATGCAGGTGCAAGCACACGGTCAGACTGGCTCAGACCACTGCCTTTAGAGTTAGACAGATGAGACAGAGAATTGCTCTTGTCAGTGATTAGACACCCGACGCTGGGTAAGTCCATCAACTTCAGTTGAGGTCTCTCCTGTGACAGTGACAGCTTACTGAGGGGCTTGCTATTATCTGTGTATTTCCTGGTATCTTGGTGCCCTTGAGGATAGCTTTTATGCACAGGGAAGATTTTTCAGGTACAATTTTGGTTTTAAAAATTAATATTAAATTTAATTAAAGTTATGAATTCAAAAATTTAAGAGCTTGGCCCCAGGAGGCAGAGGCCGTATTTGAGTCTCAGCTGTACCTTACTAACTCTCGGACCAGTGACTTATCCTTGTACATATCAACTCATTTAATCTTCATACAATCCTGTATTTATTATTATCCCCAAATGGGTCTCAGTTTCCACTCCCCTGACCTGGGAATTCTAATAGGATAGTTGTGAGGGAAAAGTGAGCTCGAGCGTAAAAAGCACTTAGAAAAAGCTTGACACATAAAAAAATCTTGCGACACTATTTCTTAAACTTCTAGGTTCAACTCATAAGCCATCGCTTTCTGTTTATAAATCTAGCAGATTTGGACAATCATTTGTAAAGTAGTATTTAAAACTAAAGGTGGTTCTGACCACAGTTAGGATGTGTGTGGCCCCCACACCACCATGTGATTCTTGGACACCTGCAATTCAACTCAATTCTGACATCATCTGCCCGGAGAAGCCATCAGACCCCACAGGGTAAGGGCTCCGTCCCACACGGCTGCAGCCCACCTTCCTTCGGATGCAGCTACAAGCCCAAGTCCTCCCCTGTGATTCCGACTGACCTATAGATCGAGGTTCGGACACCCCCCTGCTTGGGTCAATTAATTTGCTAGAGGGGCTCACAGAACTCAGAGAAACCTTTTACTTACTAGATTGCTTGTTTGTTGTAAGAAGACAGAACTCAGGAACGGCCAGATGGGGAAGATGCCCAGGGCAGGGCAGGGGAAAAGGGAGAGGGGCTTCATGCTCTTTCCTGGGCCCTCCAGGCATTTGCCGACCCAGCAGCTCTCCCAGCCCTGTCCACCTGGGTGTTATGGAGGCTTCGCTACACAGGCATGACTGATGAAGTCATTGGCCATTGGTAACTGCACCCAATCTCCCCTTCTCCTTTCTCCGGAGGTAGGGGCTGGGACTGAAAGTTTCAACCCTCTAGTCACACGACTGGTTCCTTGGGCGACCAGTCCCATCCTTAGGCGACCAGAGGCTTTGCAAAAGTCACCTCTTCGGCGTAACAAAAGACACCTTTATGATCCTCCTCAGGAAATTCCAAGGGTTTTAGGAGCTCTGTGCCAAAAACAGACACAAAACCACATATGTATTTCTTACTATAAACCACAATATCCCAATAAATTAATATCTTGTATGCTTTAAACTGCATTATAAATCTGTTTCCTTATTTTCTTTAAGGAATTCATTTGTCCATTAAAGAAATTATATCAAGTACTCACATCTCAAAAATCTAAAACTTTCAACCTATAGACATGGGGAGTCTTAAGTCGTGGCATAGCGATGGAAATGAGAAATGTGGTCTACTCTGAGTACAGACATTAAAGAAGGGCATTATTTGTAGGGAATTTAAAAACAAAACAAAAATAAATAAATTAAACATTTATTAGTCTGCTCTTCATTACCACTGTCATGCTAACAGTAACTGATAAAACACCCCTGGGTGCTTGGGGGGTCCGCTCCTCCATTGTGCCCCTTGGTATTCATCAAACCTGATCTTAAATTCTCCTTACTGTTCCAAAGTTACTTAAAATCTCAGGCAAATCCTCTTTTACTTTTCAATTTAAAATAACAAATCTAAGTTGTCCCTAGCCTTATCTATTAATTATTCTAATATATCATTAAATATTATAAATAATTAAAATATCAGATATGCACTATTTTTTTCCCTAAACATAGTTCAAAAGAGTAATAATAGAGGTTTGATTTGTGCCACCATTTATACATTTAATTATAAATTTCCCCAGGGTGTTTCAATGTTTTTTCAATAAAGAAACACTTGTCATAGAAACAGAGTAGTGCTGTGGGTTGAGTACAAATTCTTGGTGCAGACTGTCTGGTCTTCAAGCCTGGACCTGCCACTTGCTAGCTGTGTGACCCTGGCCTGGCTATATAACCTCTCTGTGTCTTAGTTTCCTCATCTAATGGGGATACTAATAGCAAGGAGCTACCTCACAAGGTGATAAATTATTATGCTAAACTGCTCAGTATATATTAAAAATTGATTGTAAATTCTCTACTTCATTTCATTGGTCTATTTATCTATTTTTACACCAATACCAAACTGTCTGGATTATGTAGCTTTACTTAACATAATGTCTTAAAATCAGGTAGTACTAGTTCTCCAGCATTTTTCTTTCAAAGTTGTTTCGGCTGTTCTTCCCTAGTGAAGCTATCTGGGCCTAAAGTTTTCTTTGTGGGAAGTTTTCTAATTTTAAATTCAATTTCCTTAACAGATATAGGGTTATTAATGTTTTTAAATTTTTCTTATTGTGTCACTTTTGGTAATTTTGGCCTTTCAAGGAATTTTTTCCACTTAATATAAGCTGTCAAACTCATTGGCATAAAATTGTTTATAAATGTTCCTTATCATCCTTTTAAAAAATATGTAGGTCTATAGTTAGGCTTCCTTTTTCTGGTAATTTGTGTTTTTCTTGATTGATCTTGCTAGTGATTTATAAATTTGTTAATCTTTCAAAAGAACTACATTTTTGCTGTATTCTTTCTTATATTTATTTTTTATTTCACAGAGGTATTGATGTCTGTTTTATCTTTATTTCCTTTGGGTTTAATATGTTTTTCTTTATCTTGGTGCTTAAGGTGGAAGCTTAGATAATTGACTTTAGGCATTTTGTGTTAAGCAAAATTAAGCTATACATTTCCCTCTAAGTACTATTTTAGCTGGATTCCACCCAGGTTTATATGTTGCATTCTAATTTTTACTCAGTTCAAAATGTTTTCTAATGATCTTGTGATTTCTTTGATCTGCAGGTCATTTAACAGTGTGTTGTTTAATTTCCAATTATTTTGCTTCCTGTAGGCTTTCAACTTCTCCCCTTCAGGCGGTCTTCCAGGTGCCTCAGCCTGTGGACTTGCACTTCCTTTTGCAATTATTTAAGAAGGGGAGGATGAGGCTGATGATTTGAAGATAAATATTAAGCTGACTATTTAATTCAGATGAAGTATTATTGATTGAAAAGTTGCTGTGTGCTCAAGATTGTGATCTTCCTTATCAATAATAGCTTTTGGGACTAGCCACACAGCTAGAGGTAAAGAGGATGTCCCTGGTGCCTTTATTGTAAATGTTTCCAAGTTTCTAGGGCTGAAGGTGCCTACATCATGCTCATTTCTGTGGCCCATAATGTTGACTATCTCCAGCATTAAAAAAATATATATATACGGTGATATGTAGTCTAATATTTTGAGGGACTTAGGCTTTACCTTCCTTTCCCCAAGGGGAAGAAATTCTAATATGGATTTAAGAGAAACTGAGCGCCCAGGGACCCCTGTGCCTGGGTCAGAGGCATGAACTTCTGCAGACAGATGCGGGTCTGGGTAAGGGACTGCCGAATAAGATGGGCCTTATTCTGGGCCTTTCCATAAAGTCCAGGAAACAGTTATCTAAGGGTGGAGAACACGTGGTGGAGGTCTGGAGGACACGCCTAGAGGATTCTACTATAAATATCCTCAGGATTCCAGGGGATGAAAGCAGCAGGTAGCTGTAGAGGAATGTGTGGGTTTTTGTTAATCATCTTTACCACTCACACTATTAACAGGGAGCAGTCTACCAAACTACTGGAATACCATCTATTAACAACAGCTAATCGTTTTTGGATACCCTCTAGGCATAGGCACTGTGCTGTCTTTCATACCTTACCTTACTTAAATTACACAAAGCTCATAAACTACATACTATTGTTATTAGCCTCTCTACACTTGAGGAATTAAGTGACTTGCCTCAGGTCACCTACAAGGACATTTTCTTTAGACATGTTTGTACCCAATACAGTTTGTCAAAAATGGAGAGACTCTCCTCCCCATGTGGGCATCTGGTCACTTTCTATAACAGAGCCGCCTTTGTTTCTGGGAACTGGAAGTTAAATACATTTTGAAAAGCTCCCAATAGAAAAGGCATCACAGGAATTGAAACATTTTCTTCCAATTGTGTGGTCTCTATTAACCAGAGAAGCAAACGAGGCAGAGAAACCCAAGATATTCTAGACAAGCTTCCCGTCAGCATGGGGGGAAGCACGCTTCCGAATCCCGTTTGGGTCTTCACTGCATAACAATCCCAGAGTTTATCAGTTTGAGTTTATTCCCTGAAGAATAACTCCAGACCTAAGAATTCATTCTTAATTCTTTAGGGGAAATTTCCATATCCTGCATTAATCATCATAAGGATTCAGTAGCATTGTCACCAAGAGCCCTGAGAAGGTTGTTCTGTTCTCTCATCTACCGACAGGCTGATAATGAACTGATCAACAGAACCTTGAAAGATCAAAATTTACAACATAATACTTGTCATTCAGGCATGTTTTCCATACGATGGCTCCAATAATGTACCTCCTAAGCATTTATTATGATCTCAAGTAGACAAAAAAAGTATGGGTAAGAGACAACCAGCTCTTCTTACCCAGATTTCCTCCTTTACTAGAAAACTCCCGGATGTAGGGCTGGCTTCCTGGCCATGGGACCTGTGCCGTTGTCCGCAGCCCTCTGCTCCAAAGGGCACTATGCTTGCTTTAATGCTCTGCTGTCTTCATCATGAAATTCTTAATAATTTTATCTCTCAACTTAGTTTTTTATAAATTAAGTCTCAAGGGACAATGGAGCATGCGTGTGAGCAGGGATTTGCACAGTATGCATGTCCACCATTTTCAGCACCTATCTGCCTGCAGCACTCATGATCCCATGAGCACAGAACTCTGGTGGACTCAGTAAATGTGGCAGTCCAGGAGGCTCAAAGGAATGCGAGGTAAGTGTGTTATGAATGCGAGACTGAGTGGGAGAGGGTGCTGACGGCCCCAAGGGGCCATGTTTCCCACTTGATCCAGAGCTCACTTTAAGTGCAGAAGGCTGGCAATGGCATTCTGAGACAGAAATGACCAGGGAACCCAATCATGGTCTTCTTTTTTTTTTTTTTACTTATGTCACTTCCTTGTGTTAGCCAACCACTTACAGAGAAATTAATGACATAAAGGAAGGGACAATATAGGGCAACCCATAGTTCCTTTCCTTTCAGTCTTTCCTTATCCATCAATAAGCTGAAGGTAGAGAGTATTGGTAGAATGTATGCCTATTAAGAAGTGAAATAAAACAGTTGGATTAATTTTGTTCAGCATTTCCATTGTTCTTGTAAGAACAAAATACACAGGCCTGTGTGAGCTACACAAAATGAATTGTGTAATTTCAGTAATCTGCATGTGAGTTAAATGCTTTTAAAGTCCATTTACACTGCCAACACGCAGTATAAAGATGAGCAGTAAAATGTATGCTAATAATTAAAAAATTTTTAATTTTTCTTCACTTAGAATGTCATTACCTGGCAAATACAGAACACCATGTCAAATCCAGAGAGAGACTGCAGAAGGAAGGAGCTTCCTGTTTCGGTACCTTCACTGGCACATATTCTTGCTTTTTGCAAAGGGGCTCTGCATTTTCAGTTTGCACGGGGCCCCTCAGATCATGCAGCTGGCCTGCCTGCCTGAGTCCTGTCACTGCAGCCTGCTAGCAACGGCCACTTTCCCCGTTTTCACTGTCCTTTCCAGGTGTCCATTTCTAGTTTTCTCTACCAGCCTGCCCCTGGCTCTTTATAGGTGGAGACTTACCCACGCCTGATCCTGAACACATAGGAGAGCTTCCTGATTAAGATAAATTGTTGGCTCAGTATTGTCAAAAGAGATAACAGGCCCCAAATGGAATCACTTGTGCCCAGCCCCGTGTTACCACACCGAGACTTATACCTAATTTAGTTATGATTTCAGCCTCCCCCAGGAACGGAATCTTACACCAGTGGCTCTGGATCTCTCTGGCCGGCACTAGGGAGGTAAGCTGCCTGACAGATCCCTGCACTCCCCTAAAGGAAGGTGACCTTGCCACAGACCATCGGTATTTGTTAGTGTAACTTTCTGTCCCGGCCCCTTCTGCCTGGAAGTCTTTCATTTTGTACAGCAGTTTGGAGCTCCTTTCCCTTTGCTAGGTGGGACGCTGCCCGACTCAGGAACTGTTGGATAAAGCTGATAGGCTCTTTAAAATTTAGTTAGTTCAGTTTTGTTTTAACACTATCAAGAACTTGAATGACGCTAGTGCCTGGGGTCGGACCCTCTGGCTTCTGCCGTGCATCTTCCGCGGAGCAGGAGTTCCTAGTCCTTGTAGCCTGCCTCAACTGTAGATGAGACGTTTGCTCTCTAGGTCTTCACATGCTGTTCACTGTTTGGGGCTGACTCTGAGAAGCGGTGTATGCTCCTACTCTGTGCTGGCCTTCTGAGTCCAGATTCCAGATGCCCAGCTCCACCGTAACCAAACACTGCTTTACTCTTAAAAGTTACTTTCCTTCGGAACGGGTCATTCACACACATGACACAAAATTCAAGAGATGAGAAACAGTATAGAATCAAAACTCCCTGTAAACCTTTTTTCAGACTCACTTGTACTCATCCCTGAAGTCAGTTACTCTAACCAGTGTTTCTGAACATGCTTCCAGGGATACACTATGTTGTGGGTGTGTATAAATACAATATATGGATATGTACACATACACATGTATGTATATAACTACATACATATATATGTATGTGTATATATATGTATATATATATATGTATGTTCATGTTTTTAAAAACACAAAAGGAGCATGTGCACCTTGTTTTTTTCATGTAAGAGTATGTCTTGGGGATGCTTCCATATCAGTATATTTGGCTTAATTATTATTTTTAAGGTCTGGATAGTAGTTCATTATAGCCTGAAGTCTTTAGGCTATGTCTAATATTTCAATATTTTAATGCTAAAATGAATTTGTTTTTTGCACATAATTTCACACATTTATGAACATCTCTTAAATGTGGAATTGCAGGATCTAGGAGAATATACATATTTAATTTGAAACATATCAACGAACTGTTCTCCATATAAATTGTATCAATTTACATTTCCATCAGCAAGTTCAAAGTGGATCTTTGAACTTGTTGCCACTCTGAGAGGGGACAAATAGTTTTCCAGGGTCTTTACCTATGAGTAAATGTGCAGGATCATGGAGTGCAGATACATTTGAATCCACTAGGTAATGTCAATCTGTGGGCCAGACTTCTACACCTTTGCCAACACTTATACTGTTAGATTTCCAACGGATTCCAAGAGAGGAGGGGGAAGTAATGTTTCCCTGTGGCTGTAATTTGCATGTCCCTAATTATTAATAAGGTTAAAAATTTTTGCATGTACTTCTGGACCATTCTTGGTTCCTTATCAGTGAAATGTCAGGTGGTGCCTTTCGCCCAGTTTCTATCGGGTTGTCTTTTTTTGTGCTGATTTTGAAAAAATGTTCTGATATTAGTCCTTTGTGAATTATACATGTGTTGCAAAAATCATTCTTAACTTTGTGGCTTGTCTTTCTACTCTCCTTATGGTATCTTTCTATGAATGGAGGTTCTTAATTTTAAATATTTTTAATATATATGTCCTGAATTTTATGATTTATGCCATTTATGCTTATTTATGAAATCCTTCCCTGCCCGAATGTAAAAAAGGTAGATTCTTACACTACCTTCTAAAAGTTTTATAGTTCTGCCTTTCACACTGAGGTGTTTAATTTGCTTGGAATTGAATTTTTATATGAGGAGACGTAGGAATCTTATTTCATATTTACTTTATGGATAACTATCAGGTCCATTACTTTTTATTGTGCAATTTATTGAATAGTTCCACCTTTTCCCACTGATCTGCAATTCTCTTTCTATCATGAATCAGACCCTCATGTATGTGTGGGCTAACCTCTGGGCTCTGGTCCCTCTTATTGGCCAGCTTGTCTATACCTGCCCCAATATCACACTATCTTAATTGCTATAAGTTTCATGATAAGTCTTCAAATCTCATGGGACCAATTCCTTTGTCTTATTCTTCTTTTAGTACTTTTTAGAGCTTTTTCAAATGATTTAAGAATCTATCAAGTCTTCAAGCACTCCTGTTTAGATTTTGATTGGAATTGCAGTTAATCTTTAAGTCAACTGGGAACAACTGGCATCTTTAAAATACTGGATCTTCTTATCATATATACATATTTCTAGCTGGTCAATAGAAAAGCAATTGCCTTCTTAATATTGGTTTAGTACCCAGCAAGACTGCTAAATTCTTCTGTATTTTCTATGCAGAGAATGATATCATTTGAAAATGACGACACATTCGTTTCTTCCTTTTCAATCCTAATATCTCTAGAAATTTTTGAATAAAAGTGATGATAGTGGGCAGCCTTGTCTTATCTTTGATCCTCAAGAGAGAATGCTTTCAGTAGTCCAGGATAAAGTATATCTATATGTATGCTGTATATATATGTACGGTTGACCCTTGAACAACATGGGTTTAAACTGTGCTGGTTCACTTATGTGTGGATTTTTTTCAGTAAATACCGTACAGTACTGTAAATGTATTTTCACTTCCTTAATTTTCTTAATATTTTCTTATCTCTGGCTTACTATATGGTAAGAATACAGCATATAAAATATGTGTTAATTGACTGTTTATGTTATCAGAGAGGCTTCTGGTTAGCAGTAGGATTTTGGTAGTTCAGTTTTGAGGAGTCAGAAGTCGTGCGTGGGTTCCCTGCTGTGTGGGGGTCAGTGTCCCAACCCCTACATTGCTCAAGGGTCAACCACTGCACTCTTAATGTGATTAAGGAAGTTCCCTCCTATTCCTAGTTTACCAAGGAGTTTATATTATATTTAATCTTCATATTTTATCTTTGTGAGAAATGATGAAATTACTAAATTTCCAAAAAATTACTATATTTCTAAAATCTCCATTCTTTCCTCTTTTGCCTGTACTGCCCTTTAGGCTGATGACGTATGTTTATGCATACCTTTACATATAATACACTTACACTTTTCTTATGGATTTAATATCTTTAATTGATTTTTATCCCCATCTATAAAAGATGGTGAATTCAGTGTACTACTCATCGCTCACCCTTCATTTCTCTTTTCCTCCTAATATTATTATGTCTTGATAATACTGTCCGCATTGAGAGCATTTGGATTCTGTTCTTCAACCATTCTCCTCACACTTGTTGTCATTTTATCCCTCATAGGTATAGAGGGCTTACTGCCAGCCTGCCATTTGTAGTTTTTCCTCCTTTGTATGGCAAAAATGTGTCCTTTAATAATTTCTTCAAGAGATACTCGATAGGCATATTTCCTGATTTTTTTTTTCTCAACAATAACTTGTTGAGTATAAATTCTTGGGTCATATACTTTTTCCTTATTCATTTTTTGGCTTTTGGACAATTATACTATTTTCTAGAGTCTCAGGCCACAAGATTTTTTCCTTTAGTAAATGAATGTTTTGCCTGAAGTACAAATAAATCTTTCATTATCTTTGAAGGCCACAGTGTTACCAGGTTATGTCACAGTGGTGATGGTTTTGTGGGTTTTTTTTTTCTTGGAACATGGCATGCACTTTCAAATTCAAGTTCAAATCTAGCTTTTATTTTTGAAAAGTATTCTTGAATTATATCTTTAAGTACTTTTCCTATTCTTTCAGTTAAAAAAATTTCTTTTTGGGTGGGGTGCAGAAGAGAACTATGTTAGATCTCCTTTTCTATCTCTTATATTTATTATTTTATTTGTAATTATTTGAAATGCCCCATTTCCATTTCACGTGCTTGTATTTCTCAATCCTGTCCACTATGCACCTTTTGGTAGTTTTACTATCTGTTTTCTTTTGACTGCTCTCAATGCAGCCTTCATTTTTGTAGTAATTTTGTTTTTCTCTTTTTCCTTGAATGCTGCTACACCATTTTCTCACCATGCTTCATCCTTCTTATCTCTCTGCTCTGAGTTCCCATTTTATAGTGATAATTGCTTCTTAATACACTTATGAATACATGCTGATATATTTTCTCACAATTTCACCTGTCCTGTGGCAACATTTTCATGGTTCCGTGTTCCAGGAACTCTCCTTGCGTCATAGAGTGTGTGAATTATTTCAGTTTTGATTTCTCACTTCCTTACTGGCTTTGGTGGTCGCAAGGCCCCTCCTGGGGTGCCTCCTCTTCATCCTGTCTCACTGACTCACTACTTCCTATGTTTAACGTGTCTGTATGATTCTTTACTCATTCCCACCTTCTGGAACTTTCCTTTGTGCCAGATCAGGTCTCAGTAAGCCCCTGCCGCTGTCCCGTCCACAGCCTTCCTGTTCCTCCATCCTGAAGCTCTTCCCTTTCCCCTCAGCTAGTGCCGCTTCCCAGGACCGTGCTCCCTCCCGGGGCCTGGGCTCCCGAGCCAGGGGCCTTCTCTCTCAGCATCTTTCAGTACTAATCTGGACCTTCACTGTCTCTGACTGCTCTTCCTTTAATGCTATAGTTTGAGGTTATATATACCTTTTAGTTTCAGTGAAGAGAAAAATTGCCTTTCTATCTGTCATACTCTTTATAGTAGGTGATATTTTAGAGAGGAAGGCGAAATCGCCACCTTGACTAGCCATTTACAAACTTTTTCATGGGCTTCTTACTTTGTCATTGCAACGGTCTGATCCTGGTCTGCCTTCTGCTGTGCCCCACCTTCCAGGCTTTTCTCCCAGTTCAGGGAAGAGTGCATTCCAGGCCCCTTGCCACCCAGACTGCCATCACTGACTGTGGATGGGGCTGTGAAGGATGCCTCTGGGTATTAATCAGTGATGATGGATAAAACCTTGCCTTTTAGGAGAAACGAAAATGTGTCAGGACTCCAAGTCACCCTTGAGAAAATTAATTAGATACTGAAATATTCCTATGGAATATGAAAGTTCTCTATTTTTATATCCAGCAGAAGACTTTGCAGCTTTATCCTTGAGAAACCTCTAATCAGTTTTCAGCTCCCCGCTCATGTCATTCAGAGGCTCACACTCCAGTGATTTCCTGCACGCAAGGTATCGCATCCTAGCTGCAAATTCATAATGGGTTCTCTAGTAATTCTCTTTTGTGGCTGCATATCAATGGTTTCCTAAGCTAGGGCTCATACAATCAAGACCACAGTTTTGTTATTTCTGTATGACCCACAGTCTAAAGGAAGAAAAGAAGGGTCGTACAGTGCAGCTGTCAGCTCAGTGCTGTGGGAAGGATGCTGGCCAGGCCGATACCAGACTCGTCCATGTCTTCTCTGTGCCTTGGCTGTCTTAGAGGAGAATGGGAAGGAAGGAGCCCAGAACACCTTATTCACGCTGAGGAGTGGTATAATGAGGTGCTGGGGTCCTACCTCCTGGATCCAAGCCCTGGCTCTGCCACAGACTGAAAGTATGCTTTTGAGCAAGTTCTTAATTTCTCTGTGATTTTTACGAAAATCTTCTGTAAAAAGAGGGTAAAGATGCCAATAATACTACCTCATAGGTTTTTTTTTTTTTTGAGAAGTAGAGCAGATAGTACATATAAAGTGTCTGGCCAGGAGCCCTTAGTAAATATATGTTAATTTATGATAGAGCCGAATCCTATCTTTTTAATGAAATGCTCGAGAGAGGTGTCCAGGTCTTCCTACTAAGCCTGCCGAGGAAGGAGGCCCTGGGGTGCACAGGTGCTTCTCACGGCTGCCAGCAGATCTGAGCTCCTGGTCTGGGGACAGTCTCGAGGCCGGCCTGTCTCTGCCAGCGAGCGTCTGACGCCAACAATTTAAAAACAGCAGCTACACCATGAAGGGCACACCTTTTGCAGCTGACACCGCCTTTTCTCAGACACTCTTCTCTTGGCCCTTTCCAACAACTCTGTGGGGAGGGCTCTGCCATTTCCATTTTACAAATGAGACTCCGGTGACCCACCCAAGGTCATGCTACAGGTGAGAAGTGGAAGCTGTCCTCAAACCCAAGTCTTTGCCATTTTCCTGAGAAGTAAAAACATTTTACTGAACTGGCTCTTGACTTACTTGGAGATTGACTACAAGAGCCTCTAAAACATACTCTCTGAGGTGCTTCTCATGCCTTAGGGCTTGTAAGAATGATGAAGAGGGGTTTGAGAATATAGATTCTTAGGCCCTGGCAGAGAGACTGAGGTTTGGGGAGGGGCCCGACAATCTGCCGTCTGCATGGGAGGCTCCGGGCGGGCTTCAGCGACCGGGCTGCTCTTCCTTCGAGGAAGTTTGGGGTTATGTGCACTTCTTGGTCTCAGGGAACACAGATGGAGGTGGTCCGGTTCACAGGTAGGCTGGGAAATTACTCTTGCCAGGGACTAGGGATGAGTAACACAAACACAACCACTAGCTTCACGGGAGTCCCAGCCACGTGGTGCTGTGAGACTCGTCCATTCATTCAGAGAATGGCCTGTCTGGATCCTGCCCCTTCAGTGTTTCTGCTTGTCTGGAGCTATGTACATATTTGTCATTAGCACAGTCTGGGGAGACTTACCTAATTCATATTAGACTGACCCAGATTTAAATTACATAAAATTCCTATGAACGCAACACAGACCTATATGTATTTACATGTGAACTTTTTTTTTCTGGTCTGTGTATATAATATATCATTTTCCTTTACCTGCTGTGAATAATATTAAATATTTTCCCATAGTCACCTTGGATGACAAATACCATGACCATATGTTTGATCAGTGACTTATTATTTATACAGTCATTTTGCTTATCTGTATTACTTGATTCTTAGAACAAATTGGTGAGGTGGACAGAAGAATTGTTACCTCTGCTTTACAGAGAGGAGGCACAGATTTAGGGAAGTTTTGGCTTGAGCATTATTACCCAGCTGGTCCATGGCAGAGCTGGAAGCAAACCCCATCCTTCTGAGTCCGAATGCAGGGCCTTTTCTGGGGCATTGCACAGCGAAGCAGATGAGCCAGTTTTTGGCAAAGCTGCAGAGACTGGAAAATGCCTAACCTGGACAGCGCTTCTGTACCATGACCACAGGAGTCCAGTCACCTCCTCTTAGCAGCACTGATCAGTGACCTGTTCTGCCCAAGCCCTAAGCTGTGTTTTGAATATTGATGGTGGCAAGCTAAGCAAATTACAGCAAATACACCAGGCCCACTAAACATGAGTAAAATGACCACTTTTAAAAGCATTTTATGGGCCTCACAGGGAAAACATTCACATGGTTGAAAGGAGACCAAATTCAGCAGCTTAACACTGTAAAAATCCATCAAGAAAACTTATCCCAAGCATAAGACTTCTTATGGCTTCTTATCAGAGAGAGATTAAATGGCAGTGTCTGTTTCATCATTTTCTTCTCTTAGCGGTTTTGACTTTCCTTTCATAAAAGTTAATACTTGTATGTGTTTTTTTGGAAAGTGAGCTAATTCTTTCCTTGCTTTATAGGATCATTTTTATTTGGACACCTTTGGTGTACATAAAATACCAGAGACAGTAAAAGTTTGTTTGTGTGAACTGGCTAGCAACCCACAGTTACTAATGGATAGATTTATTAGGTATTTAAGGATATAATCCCAGAGTAAATGGTATCCAAAGCTGGGTGAGCCCTGTCTGAATATTCACATTACCACCCAAGCAGCTGGGGATCGAGAGTGCATGATTCCCTGGCTTTAGAGGGGGCTTCATAGTAAATAAAGTAGCTTTATGAAAATCAATGGAATGACTATAATTACCAAATGCATTACTGCAAAGATATTAGGAGCCATAAATCAACCATGTAAGCTGAAGAATAATGATGATGTTATGGACAAACTGGAAAGCATGATATTAGCTGAGAAAGCAGCTAGAATCTTACTTAAGGCTTCTGAGGAAATTAAGTACTTGCTTTTCCCCCATCACTCTTAAGACCTTTTGTCACAGTCTTACAAAGCAAAATACACAATTTTGTATTCACTGACAGACAGTTGGAAGGGAGAAGAAATCCAATCATGCTGAAAGATTTGGCTGGAATTGTCTCCACTCAACTGGCAGAGACCGGCTTGGCTGGGAGTGTGCTCGTCAAGGCTGTGTACTCCCACGCAGCACGGCAGGGCTGAGGACTTCCCAGAACTGCTAAGCAGCGGAGTGCCTGTGACGCCGGTTAATTTGCATCCTGGAACATCAGGGTTGAGAGTCTGCTGAAAACCTCCAGGCTCCCGTGGTCCTCACAGCTCTTCCACGGGCCTGGTCTCTGCATGCTCCAGTCCATGAGTCCCTCTCTCCTAAGGCAGCGTTCCATTCTGAGGCAAGCAGCCCACTCCATTTCTGACTGGTAGGAAGTTCTGAACTATGGTTCAGTTCCACGGGAGCCACATGGCATTGTCTCCGGTATATGAAGGTTTCCTTGTAGGAAGCTTCGGAACCATCCCTTCCCCAAAGTAAACACCATTAGCTTCTCCAGCCGTTTCTCAGTTTTTCTGGTTTCCAGTCTTTCACTTTTCTGTTTGGGGTTTTACCGCATATGCTCCAGTATCCATATTCCTTCCTTACAGAAGACGGCAGAGATAAGGACTGGAGCTGGAAGGGAGGGGATGGAGGTCTCCACAAGGCTCTGGCCTAAGGGAGCAAGAGAGTGAGAAATCTGGATGGAGAGATGGGTGTGGTCAGGAAGCGTTTACATTTCAGAGATGGAGCCACGTGATGTAATGGTAACATCCTGTGTGGCCCTGTGGCCCAAGGATGCTCTGAAGTGGAGGTGAGGCGATGAAGGGAGTGAGACAGCACGGCTCCGGGTGGGTTTCCACCTGAACACTGCAGTCACTGGGGCGATGGCAGGATTTCGGCAAGAGGAGGCCTGTGATCAGGCGCCAGGGTCCTCAAGGAATCAGGGGGTGCGGGGGCAGGCGCCAGGTGGGGGGGGGGCGCAGAGGGGCCAGGACCTGTGTGCTAAGTTTATGGTCATTTGTTACCTACTCATAGGAAATGAATACAACTGTGTTTTAGGATTTTTCCCTAAAATTAACTGGACTTTACTTAGGTTCATTTAACAGTACTCTGAGCCCTCTAGATGGATGAGGCAAGTATAAAACATGGCTCTGTGATGGTGGAAAGCCAAAGTTGGTATGAAAAACATACAAAAGCTTTAGCTGTCACTACTGGGTGAGCATGTGTTCACGTGCATGGACCTTGGAACCTGGACCCTACCACCTGGCTACTTACAGAACATTGGTTAAATTACGTGAACACTTTTCTAAATTGGGGTACAAATGTTTACCTTGTATACTTGGTGTGGAATTTTAGGAAAATGCAGGTTTAGGGCAGTGCCTGGAATGTAGTAAATAGGTAATAAATGGTCACTGTCATTCTATTTAACAAAGAAAAGGCTGTGGGGGCGTTAAAGAACCGCGAGGCAGAAAGGGAGTAAGCAGGCACAGGGGAAAAATGCATCTAAATGTAAGCTTTTGCTGCGGGTTCTCAGCTACCGCAGGTCCTCAGCAGCCAGGTTTTATTCATGGGAAGACCTTCAAAGAGCCTGGGGATAGAAGGAGCGCCTTTTCTTTGCAGGGAAATAGATTGTATCCGTAGGTGATGTGTCCATCACCCAGGGCCTATTCAGATTCTGCTCCTGTTTTGAATTTAATGCTCTGCCTGTATCGCTGAACCCAAGGCCACTCAAAAGTGAAGCGGAAACGACAGATGATCAAAAAGAGGAGGGGCACAGAGGGAGGGAAAGTAGGTCACAAGACGCATCTTTCAAATCTGATCCCGTTGGCGGCCCCGCTGCTGGCTGGCGGTGAGCTTTGGGCATCCTCACTAACAGTGAGGGCACGTCTGCCTATTTATAGAGCACCTGAGAAATGCGAAAGGACAAAGAAACAAAGACTTGTTACCTGTAATTTTTTTCCAAATCTAACTGGCCCCGTGTGTTCTATCTGCCCAAACACGGGAACACAAACAACACGAGAAGTTAACCCCATTTCTATTTTATGCCCATAAATTTCTAAATATAATTTGGTTACAAAATGGAAGATGTTTAATGAGATTTAGTGAATTTAGTGTTAGATTTCCTTCATAGAATGTGTACAGTTTTTTTTTTTTTTAATTTCTGTAAACTCTCTAAGATGTTGTCAAATTATTCTTTTCTGGCCTTCAAAGGCCTTTGTTTGGTTTCAAGAGTATCTATACTATGAGTGGCATCTTTAGGGATATCAAATGCTAGTTTCCTCTAACATCAACAAACATAGGAAAAGAAAAATATAACTAAAATTTTCATCTTACACAAAATATTTATGACTCAGTGTCTGTCTTTAAATAACAAAAACATCAGGAACTTGGTAACACTCAGGACTAGTCCTTGTCTTCCTCTTTCTGCATTTCCCCACAGGCTTGCCTGGGGCCAGACACCCAGCAGTGGCCTATACGTATCCATGGAACAAAACGTGTTTCAGACTCTGCTCCCCACGAAGCCCACTGGCCTGGTGGAAGGGGACCTGCACTGAGGCCCAGCTGGCTGTGACCACGTGGCTTTAGCAAAGCCACTTCCTTCAACTGGTGTGGAAAACAATGCAGTTGGTCTGTTTCCTTTCTGCTCCAACACCTAGGATTTAATGAAGCAGGGAAAATTCCCTGAGGTAGGACAACAATGATTTTTATGAATATGTCAGAGAATAAATAGGCATTCGATAAGGCAGGCTTTTAGAGCGTGGGCGCATGGCTTCCAGGCTGACACTTCAATGTCTTTGACAGAATCTGCGTCAGAGATGTCAAGAGAGCTACGGACAGCACCCCACTCACACCTGCCTCTCTTCTTCTTGACAAGATTATCTATCATCTACCGGCGATCATTTTGGAGGGTACTCCTCGTAGGGAACACGTATTTGTGGGAGTGTCCGTGTGTCTGCTCATGTGCACCATCAAATCCCTGTTTGTGTTGTTACAATTATGAGCAAGGGGCTCATCACCATCAAACTCCTACGGCAGCGGTTTGCTCAGACCTTCAGTTTTCTGTGGTTTATGTCCGAAAAAAAGGGATGTTGGAGAGTGGGAGCATCTCTTATTTCCAGCTGCTTTTTGTCCTCAGGTATAAAGCACCACAGGTTCCAAGAGCAAAGGAGGGATGTGAAGAGTGAGAGTAAAAGGAATCACTCTTTGAAAACTAATGGCAAGTGATAAAAATAAGTCACTAAAAGACAGAGCACCTGTGGATACAGAGTGAGCTTTGACTCCGACAGCGCTGGCTCTGGCTGAAACAGATGCAGAGAAATGACAGCCTTGGCTAGTTCAGCCCTTAGGCATGTGCCATGGAAATCCTGCCAGAACCAATCACCAGGCATTTTGCAGATTTCTGCCACAGACTCTACCAAGGATGCCATCTGCTCAGACCCACCTAACACTGAACTGTACACATCCTGTTTGAGGGCGGTTGCCTAATACAGCAACCCCCACCCTGCACCCCCACGTTCTGAGTCAGTCTACAATGAGATGGCTTAGAAAGCTAATGGGTTAGATGGACTACAGTGCATCCTGAAAATGAGGTCACGCAAGCTGCCAGCCCTCCAGTCTCTCCTGGGTAATGAGCCACTGGGAAATGCAGTGAATGGGCCCACTGTTAAGAAGACACAAAGTATATCATTCATTTACCACTGTAGCTTGTACCTGACCATGGAGATAAGCTTTCAAAATGAAATATTATAAAACATGATGCTGTGAAACAGAACTGTAATTCTTATGTTATTTGGAATAAGGTCATTGGAAAGGGAGCCCAAGTTGCTTCTCAGACGAATGGCTTGAGGGTAAAAGGGAGTCAGCATCTTGGATGTTCCCATCTCAGATCTTCTCTCCACTTAATACACTGATTCTCTTAGAACTTCTCATTTGCGGAGGAAGATGACAATGACTCCTTTGAGAAATTCAGAAGCAGGGAAAGGTGATGAATGGTGCTTGGGGGATGGAAATGAGCCTTCGGTGGGCCTACTGGACTACTCATCACTAGCCTTGTCACCTGGAGCTAGCTCCTTAACCCCTACATGTCTCAGCATCCTCATCTGTAAAATGTGTGGGTGCCCTTCCTGTCCATTTCACAGCATTGAAAATAGAAGAGAAAATACATATAAAATTCTTTGAATACTCTTCCCTACAACACTGCAAAATGCAAGCACTTAACATCATTAGTGCCGTAAAGTCACTTGTCTATTATCACACTTTTGTATTGCTTAAGTGATTTTTATAGACTCTCAGATTACCACACAGAGAGACTGTGTTACCATTAATAAAAGGTCAGAACAAACAAAAGCATTTCCTTGCCTTAGTCCCACCTCCCAGGTGGGGAGGCTCTCTCTCCCTGAGCCCCTGCATGGGGCTCTCACTCCAGCCAGTGCAGCCTGGGCGACTTTAGAGCTTCTCGCCACAGGTCCATATTTTGGACATTGACTTTGGGGATTTAGCTGGAAAATGTTCTCTTCAAACCCAGCTTGTACATTCACAGGGACATGCTGTAGGCTTTTTAGGATTTCTTAGGATGGTAATAATTGTCCTTCAGTGACATCTCTGGTCTCACAAAGTGTATTTTTACTTTAAAATTACCCACCAGATTACCAAGACCTAATTTGGAGTATCACACAAATATACATGTTAATTGGACATTTTTGGAAGGAGTGGTATGAAATATGTAGTATTATATCTGAACTCATTTTTGAGTCATGAAACATTTGTGAAATGCTGAGATTCCTGTGAACTACATTAAAGTTTCTTTTGTGTCTGATGCAGGCACTAAGTATAGAAATTCTGACTTGGAACATCGGGTAAAAGAGAAGTCCTAACCATGCTGTGAGAACACCAACACTTGGGCAATGGAAAGCAAAAAAATGACACCATTTCAGAGACAGCCAACATCTTTGCAGATAACTCTCTTGAAACCAGAATTTAAATTTTTCTCAATAATAATTGAAAACAAGTCTGTCTTATGAAAATGGAAAATTAAGCAAACATAATCCCAAAGCCACATGTTTGAAAAATATATGCTAGGGAAAAAAAGTTGTCTCTGTTTTACTACAGATTCTTAGGTTGGGTGTAATCAACATTTGCTTTATTGACACTTTAGGGATCCAATTGCTAGCTAGAGTCACCCCCCAAAGACTAAGCAGTTGGCCCTGTGTATTATTAAAATAGCTGATGTACATTCCAGCTTTGGCATCCTTTCTTGCCAATATGCTTAATAACATTTTTCCCAAAAGGAACATTTGCATCCTCGTGGTATGTAAAATACAGGAATTGGCATATAGAACTATAATTGAGGAAAAATATTACTTTGTCCCCCTTCTTTGGAAGGGCTCTATTTGTGTGTAACTTGCATTTTTCTCCATAGTTATCCCCCAATCACCCTCTGTGCCATCTGGAAAGTAGGAAGCCCTGCTTTCCAATATGACACTGATGAATGTAGGTTCTTGGAAGCTATCACAGTCTCAGATAATTGAAGGGAGTCCTCTCTCAGCCCCTTGGCTCATCTAAGAAGCACAGTGTACTGGCTTTTGGGACTTGGGTGGCTCTTTATTAAATGCATCGACACATGCTACCTAGGAGCCCCTGGGTGTAAGACGAGGAATCAGTTATGAAAGCATTCAGGCCTTCTTTTAGATCTTGTGCTAGCGATTAGGCGATCTACACATTTAAGGAGGTAGGAGATCTGGATTCAGAACCACAGAACTGAAAAGATGCTTGGCAATTATAAAGTCCAACTCCTCATTTTAAACAAAATAACGAGACCCGAAGAAGTTAGGTAGCCTGTTTACAGTGAGGACATCTAGATTTAGTGGCTTTTTTTTTCTACGTAATGATTAATATTTCCTATCTTAAAGACTCTACCGACAAGTTCCTGTAAAGGAGGGAAAATACTCTGTTGAAAACCTATCTGCCCAACCAAGCAATCTCCCAAGCTGCCTGAAGCTCCCTGATTATGTGTGTGGGGAACATAATAGACACTTGCCTCCTGATGCACACTTCTCGGAGGGGCCATGCAGAAAGGGAGCGACTTATGCCTAAGAACTGTATGTGTATCACCAGCCTTCTACAGGATGCTGAGCTTCCCGCCAAGACCATTCATTAACGCTTGAGGATCAGTGAATGACAGGTAGGTGTGGACCGCCAGCAGAACACACTTTCAAAGGACTCTGAGATCCTCTTCTGCAACTTCAATTCACAGCTTTCATTCATGTATATGTATCACCATTCCCAACACTGCTATAAAATTTTGCATCTCTGCAGCCCACCTGGTCGTATGTTTTAACTTTTTCATTATAAATAGGAATACAGAATTGGTAACAGATTAGGACCTAGACTAACTATAACAGTAATTGAATAAAATCAGTAAGAAGTAGGCATCTGCATATCTTGTTAAAGTAAGAGTTGGTGTTCGAATCACCTATAATGCCATTATCTTAATGTCACTATTTTTCATTTTTGCACATTGTGGGTTGTGCCTGAAAAAAAATAAAACAAACCAAAATTTGTTTCTTCTGTGTATATTCTTTTGGCCCACTCCTTGTACTTCAAATAATCACAAAATAACTGATAGATTTTTCTTAAGGAGTCGCTTTTAAAAGATGTGTTGTGTCCCTTAGAGGTACTGTAGTGACAGCAACGAATCCCCTTTCACACCATCTTTCTCACACAAACTGTCTAACCCTCAGAAAACTGGTTTGAATACTGGTGCTTACTTCCCAAGTGTGTCTGCTTCCTCTAAACTGGCACCAGCTTATTTGTTTTGTAGCCTTTATTTTCCTAAGTCTAGTAATAAGACTAATAATAAATATAAATAATTAAAAAATGTGAAGAGCCCAGACTGAAGAAAAAGTAACTGCTTAATTACTAGCTTCAGATCCAGTCCCTACTGTGAATAAATTATGAATAAATGAATTGCATATGTACCTTGGCTTTAATGAGTTGTTTTTTGGAAAAACTATGATACTCTACCTCTCAAAGCTATTGTTTTGTTGAGTTAAAGCTATATACATATTTAGTGTTTGAAATTATAAAGTCTTGAAAAAGAGATTTTTATAATGCACTACATATACAAGGGCCAAAAACCACCTTTGCAAAACCATTCTAGTTAAAACAACTATCATAAACACTTTTGTGAATACTGCTACTTAGACATTTTAATTATTGAAGGCTCTTGACTGATACACAATCATAAATAATTCATATACTATGGGAAGGAAATCCTAGGGAGAGGGGAGGGTATTTCTCTCTCTCTTTCTCTCTCTCTGTGTACTTTTTTCTGTCTCAGGAGCCTTTATGATCAGGATAATTTAATCTGATATATTCTTGTTGTGGAGTGATTAATTTATGAGGAAATCCATAAATCCAAAATAGTCTGTCTCGAACAGCTGTCAACATGTGGAAGAACATAAGAGAACCTCTGCTGGTGGTGGAAGGGCTGGACAGGAGGAGAAAGCAGGGAGGAGTGAGTGCCACTCCTGAAGGAGTTGATGTTTAATTCTAGCAGGAATTCCACGTCTCTCTCATCACCACTCTGTTTCCCCCAAACAAACATTTTAACCCCTCATTCCTCTCTTCTTGAATTGGTGCATTTACTATGATACAGCTATTTTTTTACACTATAGGTGCCAAAGCATAGCACAGTGTACTTTAAAAGCTATGTAACACAGTTACATCAGACTTAGAAAGGTTTTGAATGCTGATTGCTCCTTTATCTTCACAGTTTCTTCGTCTCAGTTTAAAGAGGAAATGTTGACTCAGGCTATAAAGATGTGAACGGCAGGGGGTGCGGTGATGATGATATGCATAAAGTGTCATTGCACATTTCCCATCTCTGGTGAAATGGACTGTGGCAGGGTTAAGATTCTTAGGATGCTTAGACTCCTCTGACTCAGTCTGCAAGACCAAGACAGAAGTGGCTGCTGGGTGAGGAAGAAGCGAAGGTGAGCGATAGACCACATTTGGGTCAAGAATTACGATGGAAGATAAATTCACTTGTAAAGTTTGCATATATCTAAACCGCTTGGCAATAATCGCCACTCGCCATTAGAAAGTATAATAGTGAGTCAATCTTCTCCAACTTTGGATCTTAATCTTTCATGTGACACGATATTGTGATAAATGGGACTTGAAAGGACTGAGCTTCTAGGTCTGGCTTACTGTATATTTATTACATCCAAACAATTGTTGAAATGTACTTCCACTCCTCAATTGAAATGCACTAAAATTTTATATATTCTACATTTGAAATGGAAGAGCCCACAGGAGTTCTAAGAAAACAAATCCTGGATCATTTCCAAAAAGTGATAATAACAACATCATGTGATCATTTGTAAATATAAGTATGATAAATGCAACAGCTGTCTGAGTGAACTTAGGACTACTGAATTTTATTAATGAGGGAAATGGCTCATTGCAGCACTTGGAATAATGTAAGCTCAGCTGGGTTGTGACCTGTCAATTGATCAGAAAATCTAAGTAGAGCAAATCTAAATAATAACTTCCTACACAATAATTTAAAAACCACTTACTTGTTTCCCATACTAAATCTCTGATTATTGGTTCACTTTCCATTAGGTATCATTAGCACCTTATAAAGTGCCAGGGTTCATCCACAGGCATTCTCCTCTGAGGAGTACCCTGACGCACAGCTGGCAGAATGCACTACCCAATGCTATTCAGACTTCTTTTTGTGACTTTATTCATATGAATGTATCATAATCATCTGCTATAGCAATTTTAATAGACTAGTTTGGCTGGACCTTTTTTATAACTGGCACGTAATAACATAACTTATGGACCGTGGTAACAGTAAAAATTGCAGACACTGCATTTAAGAATAATTAAAATTAGTGGGAAGTTTGAGTCAGGATTTGGTATATTTTGAAAGGCCTAAAAAAAAATGATGGCTTTTCATCTTTTTCTTTTCACAGTCCGAAAGTCATCCCGGCACCCATCCTGACCAGAACGTGCGGGGCTGACGTTGCCGGCCCCACGGCAGGGCCGAGGACCAGGGCCATGGGCGCACACTCCCAGATTTTTTTTTTATTCAAATAAAATTTTAATGATTTCAGTTCAATACAACTGAAAATATAGTGTCATTAAAGGACATTTCCAGCTAAATTTCAAATTACAGATTGTGGGCCATTTCTGAGCAGAAGCATCATATCCTACTGAGTATTTAGCTTTTTAACTAAGGTAATTGACAGCATCATGGTAGGAAGTGGGGAAGAACAATGATCAGCTCACAGAATTTGGCTGGGAAAGAAAACAAAACAATGCAAATAACAATTAAAGTAGCTACAGATATTAGTAAAATAAAAACACATCCCAAATACCCATCTTTTAAATTACTAGAAAAAATGTATAGGTAAAGTTATAGCAAATACAGTCTTCACAGATTTTGGTGACTTTACTTGCATTTCATAGTGATTTTTAAGCCCTATATCCAATGAAACCATTTTCAAAAGCTCTATGAGGAATGGAAATTTAGATGTCTATTACCCTTTAAAAAAAAAAGCTTAAATTTCTGAATGAGCAAGATTCACTTTTGTAGGTAGAGGCCCTGCTTCTTCATGATCGTCAGCTTTGGCTCTAACAGTCACAAGAGAGGAAGCTGGGTATCTGTTTAGCTTTTGTTCATTCACAAATTCCAAGTCACCATATATACTCAGTTTCTCAGAGGGAACATATTGCTCCACAGCTGTAGCAACAGTTGCACAACAAATCCAAAGTAATACCATCACCGAAAGGACACTCCCAGATGGGAGCGGGCGGCCAGGGTCTCCTGGGGAGCAACGGGACCCCCTTCGGCTCCCGGGTGTCCCAAACATGAAGCTGTCCTCCGGCTTGTTTTGGGTGCCCCATTCGGTGTCCGCATCCGGAGGCCGGTGGATGAGAAGATGTTGGACTGGGCGTGTTTTGGATCATCGCTGTTCTTGTGCCTCTTTGCTCTCCATTTCCGACAGGAGCAGGGGCGACCTCTCCAGACCGAAGGAAGCAATAGTGCTTTAGGAAAATCAAATGGTTTTATTTCAGGGTATTATGACCACATAGTGCATCTTTTTATTATGCATTTAGTGAACAAAATACTTTCATCATTGTGAAAACAAGGAGGGCGTATCGATTCTTTAATTAGAACAGTGTACCTCTCCAGGATTTGCTGGGTCGCACCAGCTCTCAGCTCCGGACTGGCCTTGAACCCACCGCGCACAGAAGGATCTTCCTGGCTTCCGACTCGCAGGCTCCGCTCCGAGTGCCCTGGGCACGCTACCAGTGTAACCCTCACAGCGCCCTTAGGAGGCTCGGGTTATTGTGACCCTGTCAATATACAATCCATGCTCAGGTTTCACATGAGCAACATTGTGATTACTACATCCTGTCAATATCTTAAATTAAAATTGATGTATCAATTTAGGTTGCTCCGTTTTTCATGTTGAGAGCTATTTGCATTTCCTTTTGGTGAACTTTCTGCTCAGATTCTTTGCCTTTTTCCTATTAGGTTGAGATTTTTCTTCTGTTCCTGGGAGTTCTTTATGTGTTAGCAAGATTAGCTTTGTATGTTATATTAGTGGCAAATATTTTTCTCAATTTATTTGTTTTTGACTTTGCTTCTTTTGCTATGGTCTTTGACTTATGTAGTAAAATGCATCACCATTCATTACATAGCACTATGGACTTCTTTTAAAGTAGTTAAAAAATATGAAAAAAAAACCTGTGCAGAAGACACATAAAAATCACGGATTTTAACCTGCTCCAATGTGTATTATATTTTCCCCAAAGAAATTGATTTCTGCACAGCATGTGACTTGAAACTGCAAAGAAGGTTAATGCCCTAGGCCTTGGCTACAAAGTCAGATTTAAGCTTGTGGAGTTACAAAGCCAAGGGATATTTATCATGGATTTTTGGAAGGTGCCCCTCTCCGGGGGAGCCACTGTACATTACAGCTAAGCTTGCAGTCAAATGTTCATTTTCGGGAGCAAAAGACATAGGAAGAAAAAAATAGGCAGCTTAGAGAGGAATCTCCCAGCAGAAACTGAATCCTATTTTAGCAAAATCTTTTTGTAAGAGGTTTCAAGTACACTAGTTTTATTGTTGAAAAACAAAGATTCCTTTCTGGATAATAGTAGTAACTATAAAAAGTGTTGTGTGTACATTTAAAATTTAATCCCCACAACAACTTTATGAGAGGGGTAACATTAGAATCTTCATTCTGCAGACAATATGATGCTTAGAAATGTTTGTCTGTAGAGGGGAAACAACTTACAGGTTCCACAGCTAGTAGGCAGGGACAAAGCCAAAAGTCAAACTCAGAAGTCATCTGTTTCCCAAAACCAGGATTTTAAGTACAATGTTCCCTGCCTCTGCAGTCATGAAGAGGCCAGCCTGACTTTGCAAGGCCAAGCTGCCTTTAGCCAAGTAATTTAGCTCTGAGGGGAAAGCATGTATATTTCTGTATACCACTGACAACAAAATTCCCTGAGGTTTTTTCTTTATTGCTTTTCAAATAGTAGTTTAAAAAGTTGCTATGGAAGCATCATATCCAGGTCTGAGTTATTGTGAGCTGTGGGGACAGCTACTGTTTTATTCATCTCACTGTCCCTCGCACCTAGCACAGTGCCTGGAATGCATAGTCAATGATGTCTGCTGAATGAATATACTAATGAGTGAATTATTCTCTCATTATACTCCCACTTATCTAATTAATTGGGGTTTTAATTTAATTTTTGACTAGTTTCTTAGTCACAATTTCACATGGCTCAAAATCTAAAGACACAAGGGAGTATGCAGTAACCCTGCCCCCCACTATGTCCAGTTTCCCCTCTACAGACAATCATGTTATTGGTCTCTTGCGTTTTCTTCCACGAAGTTCAAACATATTTAAGTAAAACTCAATATATATCCCTTTAACACAATCTGATTTCTTAAAAACACATGTATTCATTAGAATTGTGTAAGGGCTTATTAAAAATTTGAACCATGTAGAAAAGGAGAAAGAGAAAAAAGCTCTAATATGTACACAATCCCTGAGAAATATTTTGGGGTATTTTGTTCCATGTATGGGATTATTAGGTACCCTGTAGTTACTCTGTTTCACCCTATTTCAGGCATTAACAAGGTATCACTAAACAGGGCACTCTGGTAGGTTTCCCCCGGACTGTTTTCACTGCGGCTGCTGCAGCCAGCAGGTCATCTGGTGAGACACAGGAGGCCACCACCAGACCATGACTTCTAGGGCCTGAAGGTTCTTGCTTTCTGACACACACCGCAGTAGGAAAGGGCATAGAAGGCACAGCTCAGTATTCTGCAGCAGGCATGATGAGGGGGCCGTTTTTGCAGAATCTGTTCACATTTGCAGAGATTAAGTCTGGAAGGGTGGAGACTGGACAGCTGCACGTGGGGACTGAGCACACTGTGCTGTAAGCTTGTCAGCTCTGCTGAAAGAAAATCCCAAGTCTGTGTGGAGCAGCATGTGCTGTGGGGATCTGTGCTGGTGTGGAGTGCAGAGGTGTGCCCGTGGGCTGGGGTGGTGTGTCTGTGGGCTGGGGTGGTGTGGTGTGCCTGTGGGCTGGGGCGGTGTGTCCATGGGCTGGGGCGGTGTGCCTGTGGGCTGGGGCGGTGTGCCCGTGGGCTGGGGCATTGTGCTTTTGCGCAATGATGGAAGACACCGACCAAAACTGAATCCTTAGCCTGTGGTTTCAAGCTAAGGGTTACCTCAAGCTGGAGGCTTTACTGGTGTTCTGACTGGAGGGACTGTTAATTTACACTCTACCTTCTGTATCCGTCTGTTGGAATAGTGGACGCTGCTACTGTGTGTGTGAGTGTGTGTGTGTATTTAAACCCACACATACAGGTTTTTTAGTATATTTAACATTTTCCATGACAAGTAGAGTTCAACCAATTCTCAACCCATTACTTTTTTGTTTGGTTTTTGGCTGTTAAAATCAGAATGGAAAACCCATTCATGTATGGTTCAGAAAGGTGTCTGGATGTCGGAAATTTAAACACAACTGTGGATAATGTCAGTCCAGAAGGGGCGGGGCCAGTGTGCAGCGGCCCATATGAACTCTGGAGAGTCCCGTCTGGGAGCCCCAGGCCGCAGGCACTCGCCAGGTTCTGCCTGCTCAGTCTTCTCTCCTAACTTTCAGCTTCAAGGAACTGAGACTAATATGCTCCGTGAAAAGGGTTAAGACACTCTCCTTACTATAAGTCAGAGTGGAGAAAATTCCCATACAGCAAATTCCCAGAGGAATGTTATAAAGTAATTGTTTCGGGCCTCCTACCTGTTGCTGCAGCTCCCCTCAGGGCGCTGTGTTGGCTGGTTTATTCCCGTGGCTGCCACATTAGCCTGTTGCGGTGAAGATTGGGACCCCAGGGCCTTACCAAGTGCCCGGCACATAGCACATGCGCACTAAATATTTCTTGAGTAAATACTGAATACATTTGCATTTTAAAAAATAAATAGGACAGTGAAGACGAAGTACAAAGATCATTTTGTATAAAGTACAAAGACCAGTGACCTCACATAAATGATGATCTTTCTAGTCTATCCTCACCCCTCTTTATTACCTACCCTCTGGTCCTCTGAAATAACATCCTTCTGGGGCTTCTGGTTACTGCCTTGAATTACTTCGACCTTTTCTAATTACCTCTGGCAGATTAACATTTCTAAAGGGCAGATTTAATCACATTAGTACCCTGAAAAAAAAGAACAGTATTCTTCACCTTGGCACTCAAGACCCTCTCTCTGCAATATTTCTCCCACTGTTTTTGTTTTCCTCCTCTATGCCAAACATATCCTAGAGTGCAGTTATTATGCTGGGCTATCTCCCCATGTCCCAGTAAACATCACACTTTCCTCATGCAGACCTGCTGCAATCAGCACATGCCATGCAAAATCCATCAACTCTCTGAGATGTCTTTCGTCATGACTACCCCCTCCCCACCACATGGGACCCCTTCTTCCTCTGCCTCACGTTGCAGCTTCTTAAATACTGATCTCATTCTCCCCACTCTTGAATTGCTAGAATCTAGGGACTGAGCTTTGCATATCTTTCTAACCCTACGACAGTGTTTTCCACCTTCTCTGGAAATAATGATCATGAAGGCCCTTGTTACCTAGACATTATAATTCAGTAAGTTTGGATTGGGCGTCAAGAATTTTTTTTTTTTAAGTGGGATGGATGCTTCTTAATATCAGATAAGTTTTGGAAATTCTCTATAGCCCCGAGCAGAGCACCTTACACATATAAGTTCTCAATAAGTCTCTGTTAAGTAAATTCAGTTCCTTGTGTAAGAACCAGCAGTTGGACAGAGGAGCAGGTAGCCCAGTGTACAAGAAAAATATTGTCATGTTTATACTTGACTTTGAACACTGAACGATATTGCAGGAGTAGTTTAATGAGATCCTCAAGGAAGATGATAATGGGAATGATAATTCAATTTTTGACAAATATATCCTTTTTACTGTGTAGCATATGGGAACAGTTATAGAAAACTGAGTATCTTATTTAAAATGTTAAGCATCCCCAAATGTTCAAATAATGCTGTTTATTTCCCTGTAAGGTTAACAGTAACAAAGGAAATAATTAAACAAACTTCTTCATTTTCTAAAGGGAAATTTTGCATTCTCTTCATTAGCCCACAGTATATCTAGCCACTCCACTTTCTTAAAATATGTAGCTTAAAAAGCACATGCAATTTACCACCCAGAATATCACCTTGTGATATGCCAGAAAGAATGGAAGACAAGTGTAGAGAGAAGAGCCACTGGACACATTACCATTTAGTTTTTATCTGTTGGATTTTATTCATCCTTTTGTACATCCACTTGAGCTTTTATTTCCTTAAGACATCTTTTCTTTACAGCAGGAGTCTGCATGCTGCCTTCTATTCTTGTGTCTTTGACTACCACTTGCCCCTGCCACAAGCCCAACTTTCTCCCTGTAATTGAATTCAAGTTATTGTAAGAGGGACTCTGATAGGTCCGTCTCATCCCATTTCCTTTTCTTGGAATGTTTAGGATGAGCTTTCATACCCTTCTCCTTTCTAGGTGGCTGGGAGATTACAGACTAGTTGCCCCTTACCTAGAGTCTTGGTGGTCCAAACATCTCGGCGGAAGGATTAGATTGATGGTCAAGGCTGGGCGCTCCCTATTCAACCTAAACAACCTAGCCCGGGTCACGTGGTTTAGGTAGAGTCATGTCCCCACCTATGTGCCGAGTGACCAAGGGCCACTGTACTAAAGCAGAAGCCAGTGGGTGGGGACAACTGGAAGGGCTTGGGGTGGGGAACACTCTGGGGCTTGGTTACTCTGGTATGTTTTTCTACTATATCTCATTCCTTATTTCATCATAAATGAAAATTCAAAGGGCATTTTCTTGGCAAATATATTTCCCTATTATTGTAGAATATATATATATATATATGGGTGTATATATATACAACATATATAAAATTATATAATATAAATAATAAATATAATATATATATGTATTTTTCCTGAAGACATGCAAGTTTTTAAAGTACTTAAATTACTTAAAAATAATGCTAAATAAATAGCATTACCAGGCCCAAGAGTACAGAGATGCATAGGGCAGATATCCTTGAAGTATTCTGGATTTTACTGCTGCTTTTCTCTTCCTTCTTCCCTCCTGACCTTTCCCCAGGACCAGCAGGACCCCCTCACATTAGTTTGCAAGTCCAGGGCAGAATCAGTGGAGTGTCCCTAAGTGCATTTACGCGAGTGCTTCACAGATGGGGACAGATACCAGCTGAGGGAGGGAGCAGCATGGGGCTGACACCCGCTGGCGAGGACGGCGCCTGTCTCCCGGAGACCTGGCAAGGGACCGCCAGCCTCGTCTCAGGAGATCTGGGTGCACCTGGCCTAAATCCCACTCACGGCTGGTGAGGGCCCAGAGCGCCCCCAGGGTCTGGCCCAGGCCCCTGTGCTTCTCCCTGCGCTGCCTCACGCCCACAGGGTCCACAGGTGCCGCCTTGGTCCTGGCCATGGCAGTCTGGGTGCAAAGCCCAAGGCTTTCATCAGCTATTTTGTCTTTTTAAAATCCTCTTATTTCAAACACTGAATACATTTTAGTGACTCTTCTGAGGATGCAGGGGTTGCACGGAGGGCTGACTAGGGAGCGCTCAGCCTTGACCATCGACCTAGTCCTTCTCCTCTGTCCATTCGGTGCAACTGGAAAGCAGCTTCTTCCTCAGGACTTTCATGTTCCTTCCCCATCAGGCTCCCTCCTGGGATGTACCGGTATGTCTTCCTGTGAGCTAGGGATGGCTGCGCCTTAGAGATGGGATGTGAGATCCACTTCAGCCTTTAGGTAGTCAAAGCCTTCCCTTCCTACTGTCCGGTAGCCAGGCAGACGGGAGCCGGTCTGCCCCGTCGGGGACCAAGTCCCCCCCCCCCCCGCCTGCCCCCTTGTCACCGGATGGCAGAGCATGTCCCGAAGCCCTCCTGCTTATGGTTCAGTCTCCTGCCTTGCCAGGGCCTAACAAGATGTGGGAAGCACGACCGGGCTCCAGACCAACACAGGCAGCCCGCAGGCATGCGGAGACCCAAAAGGTGGCATGGAGCTGCCTCAAGGTTCATTATAGCATAATCATAATCAATTTATGTTGAGGTTCTGTCTCCCCCCTCCACCCCCTGCCGTGGGTTTTGCTTGGATAGATACAGGTCCGTGCCTGCACACGCAGAAGAACGTTATAGAACCTAAAACTGTCACTCCACATATCACCTGAATGACCTAAGACATGGGGAGGGACTTCCCAACATTTAAAGAAACATCTCTAACCCTACTAGTGGGGCTGTTTCCTGGCTTCCAGAGAGCACGCTCTCCACCCCTCTCCAGAGCATACTTTCCCTTTGTTTAATAAACTGCCTCAACTTAAGACAGGTCCAAGTCTGCCTCGAATGAATTTTCTCCTTTGATTGAATTCTTCCCTTTGATAAGACACAGAACTGAGGTCTAAACCATCCGGTAACACTGCATCATCTTTAACCGGCATTAAGTGATAGCACGAGCAAATGTTTAACAGGGACGAGGAAGCAGCCCGGAAATGAGGTGACGTGAAAGGACACTGAAGTGAGGGTAACACGGGGCAGTGACAAGCAGGCGCCGGTGCCGCGGACTATCCATGCAGTGATGGGAAGAGATCAGCGCCGGGGCTCCTGGGAGGGGAAACGCATCCATGCTATCAGTCTCTGCATTAATCGCATAGCTTCGCTCGCTTCTCATCTTTCCAGTCTTCCCCAAACCCCTCCCCTCCTCTCCTTTTTTAAAACCGGGAGGCTTTTTGACTAGATAACATTCTACATTTGATACATCAAATAATTTCCTTCTATTGTAATATAGGTAAACTTTTTATATTTTTAAGAGGGTAGTGAATGAGTATGAACTTTGAAATGGTGCGCAAGAAGATTCACTGTAGAAATTTAAGGTGAACAGAACCGGTAACAGATGGCTCAGCATCCGTGGAAGGTATTAAATGCATCTTTAATTGGTATTCAATAGCTCCCTCTTCTGCAGGGAGCAGAGGAGAAAGGACATTCACAAACCCTGAAATGACTGGATTGGCTGAGCACAGCCATACTGCCTTTTCGTTTATCAAGATGGCATATGTTTTACTCATCATTAAATGTCCACTAAATCGTGTTGAAACCTGAAAGAAGATGATAAGCCAAGACCTGGATGTGTGCTGGAAGTATGTGCGAGTGGGGAAGCCAGCTCTGTTTTCCGGTCCTAGCTTTGCCACAGATGGTGTGACCTTCAGTAAAACAGTGGTTTAGTCTCTGGGTGCTCTGTGTTTTTCTAAGTTGGTAAAAATCCCGCCTCCCTATTGCATGGGGGCAAATGAGAACTTGGGATGGTCAAATACCACGAGCTCTTTAGTTTAAAAAACTTTTCCCTTACAACATGGCCATTATACATAATCAAAATTCTGAAAAGCTGTGACATAAAAGGGAAATTCAGAAGCCCAAACAGAGCTCAGCTTTGTGTTGCTCCAAGTTAACATAACAGAATATAGGTTTTGGGTGTTAGTCATAAAATGTTGAAAATGATTTTATGGCCATGTATTTGACATCAAACAGAAAAGTTTGAGAAATAAAATGAACTAGATTTTCAGGTCATTGGTGAATGTTCAGTTTTTCTCACTTTTATTTTTCAATTATCTTCTTACTTAGAACTTTTCCGGCTCAGTATTTGGTTTTCCTGGGCTGCCAAGCCCTCAAGGTCTCCTTTTCACCTTTTTAAAAGAACTAAGAACAGTTGACAAATGGGGACCACAAATTCAACGGCTGAAGGGAACTAGCATGTTTCCTCGTACTTTAGTAAAACCAAAGTTCAGATTAATATATTGAGTCATTGTTACTATTTTACTAAAAGGTCTAGTCATTTTTTTAAAACCTTCTGATTATCCAAATAAAACAGGGTGGGGGGATGAGGAGGGTATCCTCAGAGATGTTTGTAGGGAAGAATTCTCAGCAAAGGCATTTCCATTGAAGAATAATTAACATTAATTGTAGAAAAGTATATGGCAAAAATGATTATTTTCATTGTATTTCAGGTCTTCTAAGATCATGACTGAGAGCTGTGCATTTACTTCTATTAAAAAAGAATGGACATAATGTACCTTTTTAAATTTAAAACTGGTTGATAGTGTATCTGGAAATAAACAGCGTGTCACTGACCAGATGCTAGCAGCAAAGCAGCATTTCTACAAGTCTGCAGATATTACCCTACAGGTTAGAGAATGATCTTGAAAATTCTAGGGCTACTATTTTCCCTTATGTAAAGGACTTAAATTAGCATCTTATCTTAATGCAAACCAAAGAGTTTTAGTAACACTTGCCAAGACATAAGATTATAAAGGGAAGTTCTTCTCTTAAGGAGCTTATTCCTTTGTTCTGTAGACACCAATCTTGGGTTCATCATAATTCAATTGGAGACATTGTTTCAACTAAGTCAAATAAAACAGGGGGTATGCAGGAAAAGTCCCTAAGAACTGCTCAGAAACATTTAACATTAACACTTTATTAGGTCCTCCAGGAAGATAACAAACTCTTCTCAGTAAAATAGAAACATTTGAGCTCCGACCCATTTGGCCTTCATTATCTAGCTCTATAATGAGGGTAATGTATATTCTTCAGAGCCCTTCTGTTCCTACATAAGGATACACAAAGAATAAGCTGTCAAATCACAGAGCAGCAGATGAAGCAGGGTGCAGAAAAACCTGAACACCATCATTAAGCCACAAATGCTATGTATTTAAGTGAATATACCATGTATTTATTAAGTGAATATTATGTTTATCTTCAAATTCTTAAAGAACTGAGACAAGTAAGGCTTAATATAGCAGCAGTTAGACACGGAATTTAGGCCATTTAGGGGCAATTATTTTTTCAGATGATCCTCATTGAAGTAAAAAAAAAAAAGGAAATATATAAAAATACAAGCAAGCCTCCTCATGAGCAAAACACACCAGGAGCACAATATCGCCTATGGAAGCTAAAAAATTGCATGCCCTACTCTTTACAACAAATTCAAGAAATACTAGGCAAATTCTTGGCTATTTTCTCCACACATTTGTGAGGATCTTAGGTACCGTATTTAGGTGGGATTCCCCTCTATAATAGTTATTTATAATTTGTGTTTTTATGAGAGTTGCTTGAGAAGCTACAAGTTAAATGTGCTTTAGTGTTCATAGGTGGAATTTCTCAGAACCACTGGATGAATAACAGAATAAGAAAGCCTGAAGAAGCCTGAGGTATTATCCAGGACAACACCCTTCTCCCCATTTCTTCCTCCTTATATACTCGTTTTCTTCTCAGATAAGCACACAAGGCCCAAAGGGATCAAAGGGATAAAGTGATTTTCTCAAGAATACAGAGGTTGTCAGGAGCAGGGCTGAAACTAGAATCAGGGTCTTCTCATTCTGAGGCCCAGCCCTATTTCTTTACAACTTTCTGCTTCAGGAATGCGGCCCACGGTGCACACAGCAGTACTTCTCAGCAGGATGTCTGCACCAATTGCGCATGTTCCCTGACACCATTCCCCAGGGTGTGCAAAGCCATTTCCAGAGAAGCTGCATTTCCTTTTTTCATGGACTGTAGTTCAGATGTTAAAAGTCATGTGGGATCCTCAAACTGTGTGGTCCTCCAGAGCTTTACTCCTTTCTTTTCTTCTTAACTACCTGGTTATCATTATTGTTGTTATTTTCAAAATTGCCAATGTTCTTGCCACATTTGTGAGTTCTACGACATTTGAACTCATCTATATCCTCTTCAAGGGGACAAGGCCACTGATGGTGTTCTTGGCTATGCAGCATTGTCAGCTTGCACTTCTGCACTTAATGAGCTGGGGAAAGGCAACAAATAGTTTGCAAACCAGCCCTGGTCCGTGGACCACACTTGGAGTAGCACAGGTCTAAGCCATGCACTTGTGAATAAGATGTCCCCAAGTGCCACAGAAGGGACCCCAGGAGGCACTACTCCCTAAAGCTCCTCCCCTCCTTAACCCATTCCCACTCTGTGCTCAGCGGATGACATTAATTTCTCCCTGAAAAAGCAGGAGCTATCACACAGGCACCTGCTACCCCTTCATGCTCCCCAAACCCACATTATCTAGATACACAAAATAAATTTCTAGATAAACAACCACCCTCAGCTCTAAAGAGGGAAATATCTTTTTTTTAAATCTAGTTTGGGAGGGTGGTTAAGAGAGCCACATCATCTAGACTTGGGTCCTGACTTTTCACTTATAAACTGTGTAATCTTCAGCTGGGGATCTTCTGCCTTCAGTTTTTTCATCTGTAAAGAACTAAAAATAGGACTTCCGGGAAGATGGCGGTGTGAGCAGGGCAGCAGAAATCTCCTTCCAACACTATATTTATCTACGAAAACACAGCAAATACATCTATTCCTAAAAGAGAGACAAGAATACACAGGAAAGCGCACAGCGTGCAGCTACACCCGAGAGGACTCGGCACCCCAAGAGGCGGGTAAGATACGGAGCCGCGACCCGGCAGGACCCGAGCCCTCCCCTACCCCAGTGCACCGGCGGGAGGAGAGGATTCAGAGCCGGGAGGGAGTGGAAGTGCACCCCGCGAAGTAGCCAGCCCCGGTGATCTGCACGGGGAGCGCTGACCCACATTGCGCAGTGCAGCGGAGATTGGAGAGACAGAGGGGCAGGATCTGAGCGGGGAACGCGCCAGGGTGCTTGCAGTGGCTCCCGGGAAGGAGAAACAAAAAAAAGCGCACGCTTTCTTCAGCTGTCTTAAAGAGACAGGAGCCCAGCGGAGGAGCCGGATCGCCCCAGCACACTCAGCCCAGCAGGCTGGGAGTCCTGGGGAGTTTCAGACGCCTTAGCTGGCGACTGAGGAAGCGTAGCCATACTTAACACTTCTCACTGAGATCAACAGCCTCCTATTCGTTCCCACCCCTGCCAGAGCGATAAAGGGCCCTGCAGAGCGGCACAGTCACAGCTGTGGAATAGTGGGGCAATAGCGCCACCTACAGCATTCCCACAGAATCTACGTCTGGTGGGCATTTTTTTTGTTTTGTTTTTTTTGTTTTGTTTTTGTTTTTTCTTTTCTTTCTTTCTTTCTTTTTTTCTTTCTTTCTTTTTTCTTTTTTTCTCTTTTTTTTTCTTCTCTTTTTAAAGTCTTAAAGAGCCCAGCTGACATACGTGGCAACTATCAGTGACCAATTATATAGCCATGAAAAGACAGAGGAATATGGTTCAGACCAAAATCAACCAGACAACCCCAGAGAGGGAGTCTGAAGGGATGGAAATGCACAGCCTCCCTGAAAAAGAATTCAGAATAAAAGTCATAACCATGCTGATGGACCTACAGAGAAATGTGCAAGAGCTGAGGGAGGAAGTGAGGGAACTGAGGAAAGACAATGCAGAAATCAGACAAGCGATCGACAGGCTTAACAGCAGAATGGATGAGATGCAAGAGACTGTTAATGGAATAGAAAACAGAGAACAGGAGTACAGAGCAGCTGAGGCAGAGAGAGATAAAAGGATTTCTAGGAATGAAAGAATATTAAGAGAACTGTGTGACCAAGCCAAAAGCAACAATATTCGCATTATAGGAGTACCAGAGGAAGAAGAGAGAGAAAAAGGGATAGAAAGTGTCTTCGAAGAAATAATTGCTGAAAGCTTTCCCTCGCTGGGGAAGGAAGTAGTCTTGCAGTCCACTGAAGCTCATAGATCTCCCAACACAAGGGACCCAAGGAAGACAACACCAAGACACATAATAATTAAGATGGCAAAGATCAAAGATAAAGACAGGGTATTAAAGGCAGCTAGAGAGAGAAAAAAGATCACCTACAAAGGAAAACCCATCAGATTATCATCAGACTTCTCAACAGAAACCTTACAGGCCAGAAGAGAATAGCATGATATATTTAACGTTATGAAACAGAAGGGCCTCGAACCAAGAATATTGTATCCAGCACGATTATCCTTTAAATATGATGGAGGGATTAAACAATTTCCAGACAAACGAAAGTTGAGAGAGTTTGCCTCTCATAAACCACCACTACAGGATATCTTAAATGGACTGCTCTAGATGGAAGCACACCTAAGGCTAAAAAGATGTCACCAGAGAAAATAAAATCATAGCAAAGAAAGCAGACCATCCAAATACTAACTAAAGGCAAAGAATAAAACACCTATTACAGAAAGAATGGAGGAGGAGGAATAAGAAGGGAGAGAAATAAAGAAACATCAGACTGTGTTTACAATAACTTAACAAGAAAGTTAAGTTAGATTGTTAGATAGTAAAGAAGCAACCCTTGAACCCTTGGTAACCACGAATCTAAAGCCAGCAATGGCAATAAGTACATACCTATCAATAATCACCCTAAATGTAAATGGACTGAATGCACCAATGAAAAGACACAGAGTAACAGAATGGATAAAAAAGCAAGACCCATCTATATGCTGCCTACAAGAAACTCACCTCAAATCCAAAGATATACACAGACTAAAAGTGAAGGGATGGAAAAAGATATTTCATGCAAAAAACAAAGAAAAAAGCAGGTGTTGCAGTACTTGTATCAGACCAAATAGACTTCAAAACCAAGAAAGTAGCAAGAGATAAAGAAGGACATTACATAATGATAAAGGGGTCAGTCCAACAAGAAGATATAACCATTATAAATATATATGCACCCAACACAGGAGCGCCAGCATATGAGACAAATACTAACAGAATTAAAGGAGGAAATAGACAGCAATGCATTCATCTTAGGAGACTTCAACACACCACTCACTCCAGAGGACAGATCAACCAGACAGAAAATAAGTAAAGACAGAGGCACTGAACAACACACTAGAACAGATGGAC
>JAVSCE010001813.1:0-17335 GCA_032199065.1 Smutsia gigantea | reverse complement strand
TCCAGTAACAATTAATTACACAAACACAAACACACAGACATTCTCCCCCACCCCCGCCCTGGAAGAGAAGAAGTCTTACTGAACGAATGGAAGGTAAAATAGTCAGGAGCCTCATTCTTCCCAGTGGTCTTCAGTAGAAAATGAGAACTGTTAATGGCTACAACTTGAAGTTTGACATACATTCTTTAGTTCTCACTACACCATATTGTCATATGGCTACTCCCTTAGTTTCTATATCCTAGTTAATATTGTAATTTCAGAAAAAAATGGGAAAGAGAAGGAGAGGGAAATTATGGTAATTATATACATCTGACATAAAATTTTTAATGACACATTTCTATCCTTTCTAGATGACTCAGAAGAGAATTATGATGAGTGAAAAAAAGCCAGTTCTCAAAAGGTTATGTACTGTATGGCTTCACTTACACAACATTCCTTAAATGACAATATCATACAGAGGATAACAGATTAGTGGTTGCCAGGGAATGAAGAGGGGTAGAGGTGGGAAGGAATGATGAGAGTGGATGGGGTTATATTCAAGGGCAATATAAGGGATCCTTATAGTGATGAAAATGTTCTGTATGTTGACTCTATCAATATCAGTATCCTGGTTGTGATGGTACAATTTCACAACATATTACCACTGAGGGAAACTAGGTTAAGTTTACATGGGATTTTCCTGTATTATATTTCTTATAAATGGATGTAAATAGACAATTATATAAAAATAAAAAATTTTATATAAAATAAATTGTATTTATCCTACAAATAAGTAATATAAAACTCAGGTAAACAGCAATACTATTAAAGAGCATCAAAAATATGAAGAATTTTGGATAAATCTGTTACACAAGATCTACACAGTGAATACAACACATAAATGCTAACATGAATTGAAGAAAAACTCACTAAATGAGGAGAGATCTTGTTCATGGTTTAATTTTAGCAGTTTTAAGATGTCAACTCTCCCCAAATTCATGTATACATCCAAAGCATTTCCAGTCAAAATCTCTGTGGGCTTTTATGTAGAAATTAACAAGTTGAGTCTAAAATTCATATAAAAATGCAAACGCAAAGGACCTAGAAAAGCAAAAAATCAGTATTATAAGCTGTAATAATCAAAATAGTGTCATATTGGAATAAATGTTAGACAAACAGATTAATGGAATACAACAGAGAGCACAGAAACAGACCTACACATAAATAGGCAACTGATTTTCAACAAAGGAAATTCAGGAGAGAAAGAATAGACTTTTCAACAAATAGTTATGGAATAATTGGACATTCATATGCAAAAAAAAAAAAAACCTAACACGTGTATAAAATGTGATGCAAAATGGATCACAGACCTGATCATAAACATAAAACAGTGAAACTTATAGAGGAAAGCATAGAAGAAAAACTTCAAGACATTGATTTAGGTAAACACTTCTTATATATGACACTGTGATAGGCAGAATTCTAGAATGCACCCACATCCCACTATCACTAAGACTTCAGGCCCCTGGTATACATATATGTTTCCCCAGTTATTCAATCATCAAATAATTCTTCAAATCCCACTTACTTTCAAATCTATTCCACTGTGGTTTTCGTACTCATCACTTGACTGAAACCACTCTTGCCAAGATCACAGACATCCTTGTTGAATCTAATGCATCATTTTTGTAAAAGTTATCCTAGAACTTTTCGATATTGTTGACTACCACCTCCATTTCAAGGTATTCTCTCTTTCTTTACATAAAACCATATTCTGCAGATTTTTCCCCTTTCCGATCTCTTTTGTGGGTTACTTTTACTATGCTCATCCCTTAAATTATTACTCACTCTTCAGACTTCTGTTCTAAGCTCTTTTCTTGCTACTCTACATACTCTCCCTTGGTATTCTCAACTCAAATGACTTCAGTAACCACCCATATGTTGATGGCTCTCAAACTTTTATTTTTATCCCAAATTTTCCACTACACTCAACAAACATATATCTACCTGCTTTATAAATAACTCCAAGGGGATAGCTCACTTGAAAAACTAAACTATCATCACAGCCATTCCATAATTTTTCTCCTACTATGTTACTTCTGTTTTTTTCCCTCATGTCTTTTCCTCCATACTTGTGTAATCCAGAAAGCAGTTAGTCTGATTTCATACTCTCTGCCCTAGCTGAGGCACCACCAAGTCTTGTGACCACTAACACCAAAATCTCCTGAACCCAGCTTCACTGCCACAATGCTAGTCGAAGCTTATATTTATCTTTCATATACATTGCTATAACGTCTTTCTAAATGATCATGAGCCTCCCCTCTTGCCTTTCCACTCCATTCTGTCCTGCTATGCTGTGCACACTATTAAGAGTAAATTTTTAATCATGCACCTGGTTGTGCCACTTTTTTTAAAACCATCTAACAGTTTCTCATTGTAATCAATATTGAATCTAATACATGGTTTTACAGTCATTGTTAAATTCTGCTACCTTTCCAAGTTTTATCTATTACTACTACCACCTTCAAACTCTCTGCTTCAGGACTGAATTTTCAGTTCCTGAAGTTTCTGGGTTAGCTCTCAAATCTTTTCACCTTCTGTTCCTTCTACAAAACCACATTCATTCCTCCATTATTCTTTTTCCTAACTACTACTTAGCCTTCGTGTCTCACCTATATTTTGACTTCCCTTAGGAAGCCTTCCCTGAAATACAGGCTTAAATACTTTTCCTCCCTGTTTACATATTAATCTAAACTTCTATCTTAACATTAGTCACACTATATTTGAAATTATTCTACATTCTACATTACAGTATAAGTTCCAAGATGGCATGGATCATGTGCTTGTTTACCATTAAATCACTGAAGCTTAGCAAAATTATCTGACACATAGTAGATGCTGAATAAAATATTCCTGATGAAGGTAAAGGGGAAAGAAAAAGAGTGGGGGCGGGAAGGAAGGAAAAGCCTGAAGATCTAGTCCAGAAGAGTCACTCTCCAGTTAAAACCGTTCACTGGGCACAATGGCCTCAGAAGACAATCTAGCATTTGCTTGAAATAAAAACTTTGTTTTTTAACTCTTCCTATTGAGGGAAGGAATAATAGTTCCCTACCCTCAAAACTTGTGCCTTTTCAATCCCTAATTCCTGCTCAAAAACTAAATTCTACCATCAGCTTGGTATTTCCCAAGTCTGCTCAAAATAATGTGTTAAAGAAGCCTTAATATCAATTTAGAAGTTGTGATATTCTTGGAAGAAAGTCAAGAACTTATTACTAGCAATAGTTAATTCCAAATCACAGGTCAATTGCATGATGGCATGGGGGACACTGCTAACTCTTCAGACATCATATACTATTAATGTGAGATTTTCTTATTTTAAAAAAAGTTGCAGTTTTTTCTTTAATCAATTTATTGCATTTTTCAGAATTAAAAAAAATCCTATTTGCCTTTTATAAACTGCATATATGAGTCTCACAGGTTAATTTTATGTTGCTTAAAATATTTTCTTTAATCCATTTTTAAATTTAGCACCATTAATTCCATTTCAAAGATTCTTATTAAAGGCACTAAGTGGAAAATATGTATGTCCAAATTCATAAACAAATAATCAATTTTCCACTCTTAAAGCATTTTCCAGTGTGTACTGCTAAAGCTTTTTCATTGTAATTGATTCTATTATATTTTTTCAGATATTTAATCTAGATTATTTGTGACCCTGATTCCATATTCGGTAATGTATTCCATTCCAGAGGTTCCCATTTTCTTGGGAATGTGTTGAGGTTACTTTTCAAAGTCCAGATTGGATCATAAACATGAGTAATGCCAGGCAGGCAAGGCAACACTGTAAATATCAATATAACTCCCCAGCTGACATCAGATAACAGATATATTACTGCTCCTTATTATATTATCTCAAAATCCTACACAGCCTATAATACAGACCTAAGAAAAGGAGAAAAGCAATATTTGCTACTTCAGACTTTTAAGACTAAAGCTACATTCATAGAAAGCCAACTCCCAGTGCCTGTATAGGGGGAAAATCCTGTTAAAACACTACTTTGACTTATAAAATTGACCACAAGACCCAAATAATCAGTTTCACTGAACTCTGTACCTGAATTGACCAATTTCTTAGAGAAAAAGCAGGTAAGAAGACCACAAGGTTTTCAACTACTCTAATGAATTGTTTCTAAGTAATGAGGCAATCTTCCCATAGTTGATCTGATTGAGTAGTCCAGACAATCCAACCATATCCATGGTGAACACAGTCTTTTAGGCAGAACTGAGCAGATGCAGTTTACATATCTTCTTGTATCCTATTAGCCAATACACATTATTCATTCATGGTGTCTAAGGGGCTTTCCACTCTTTAAGAAAGAGAGTCATTGCTGACTCTGCTCCTTTCCACTCCCAACCTATCTCAGTCACTGCTTTTCTCTATGACATGTCTTCTTGTTTTGGTTCACACTTTAAAATTTCCCCAAACAGGATAATATACCAACTTATCCAGGTCAACATATTTCATGAAGAGACTCCAAGTTCACTTAGGAAATAGTAATTCTAACTATCACATGAAATTTTAAAAATTTATACATAGGTAGTGTTGTGACAGCAAATGAAGACGAACATCGAGAGTTACATCTAAACTCAAATCCAAGATTGGTCACCTAACAACTGTAAAATTTTCAGCAAGTCACTTTTCTCAAAATTCATATTCTTCATCGTTAAAACAGAATAATAAAAGGGTTAATGTGAGAATAAATACAAACATATGGCATATGGTAAGTAATCAGTCATGGTTCCCACCCTTCCTGTTTTGTAAACTTATTTAGATTTGTAATTTTCAAAGCCCTTTACAAAACACCATTAAGTCTTCCCCATTTTCTCTGGACAGTAGAAATGTTGTTTCCTCAGTGTATGTAACAACACACTACTACATTTGATACTGAGTCCTAACACATTGACGTATACATTCAATGTAGCTTTGTTATTTGTTGAGATTCCATTACTTGAGCTTTTCTTTTGGTCCTCCTGGCTCCTGTCATTTCCTTTCACACTGAATGATCCTGGCAGCATTAATGTTCTCCTGCAGTTCCAATTACCATGAAGGAGCAATTTAGAGTCTAATAAATAAACAACCATTCAGCCACGCTCCTTTAGTTTTTGTTCCTCTAAATACAGACAGTAGCAATAACTGAAATCTCCTAAAGGCCAGAGCAAGGGAAATGTGAGAATATTTCTGTGGCAATTTACTCAATTCTACAATTATACAGTTGTGCGCAAAGATCTCTAGATCTCAAAGCAAACTGGTCTCTACTTAAAGGTTTTGACTTAATTCAATGTTGTGAATGTGCTCATAGAATATAAATCCTATGCAAGTACAGGAGTATAGACCATGCATGGGATTTAGGGGGCAAGGATTATTGCTGGGAGATAATTTTCCCCTGAGTTCATTACATTTGTGCATATCTGATCAGAAATATTGAGAGCTTTTGTTCTAGACTATCTTTTTGAGGATGTCTGTATAGCAAACAACTTTGGAAAATGGAGATGGTATTTTGCTTTGGGGCAGAGGGCAGATTTGCTTGCTGTCTAGGATAATAAAGATAATATCTTCCTCCAGGTGGGGAGTTTAAAATATTGGGGTTTGTAAAGTTTGGGGCTTCTCAGCTGGGAAGCACACCCATTGCATGTGCAGCAGTCAGTTGAGCCACTTCACATTACACCCAAAGTAAATGACAGGCGGTGGGAACAGATATAAATCTGGTCATACTGCCTACCGAGCCATGAGTAATAATGTCCTTTGTCTCTCACCCAGAAATCTCCTGTTTCCTTCCAGGCTCTATAAAACTGGCAGACTAAGTTGTTAGCTTGCAAGTAGGATGAAATCTTAGACCTTTCACGGTACTTGAAAATTATGGCAATGAACATTCATAGAATGTCTACAAACTTCTATTCATTTATTTCCATTTTCATAAAATAAATGATAATCATAATATATACATACATGTTATGAAGTTATTAAGTAGTTTTAAATTGGGTAACAGCTTGAAAGTTATTTTAAAACTGTAGAGCACTGCACAGATTAGATAATAATCATCACTGCCATCTCATTTTCCCTATTATTAAAAGCATTTTGACTTCCTTAGCCCCGACTCATTCCTTACTCCCCAACAGCCAATGAGTAACTTAATTTGCTACTGAACTTTTTTTTTCATTTAGTAACTCATTTAACTCTTACCTTATTTACTCTAATAGCCTTCAATATAGTCTCCCCACCTCCTTGTAGAGCCCTCATTCATTCTGTACCATTACAGTCAGATAAACTTTATAAAACATGAATCTGATCACATCCCTTCCTGCCTAAACCTTCAATGGTTTCCCATTATCCTTAGGATAAAGCTCAAACTCACAAACTGACTCAAAAGAAAGTTTATGATTTGGTCCCTGCTCCTCTCCCACATATCCTATTCATGCCAGTGCGTCATATATTCCTGTTGTACTGGAGTGTTTTCAGTTCCTTAAAAGTGTTATTTTCTTTTTCAACTCTGGAACTTGGCATATACTGTTCCACCTGCCCTGAACTACTTACTAACTTGCAAGCCCTTGTTCATTTAACTAACTTCTGCTATTTCTTTAGGCTTCAACCTAGGAGGAAAAAACAGCTGTAAAGTCTACTTTTAAATAAATAACACAGATAGACACGCACACACACAACCTCACATGTGAGATTGTTGGGGGAGCGTTGTGTATTTTCCTTGGTCCTTGTTCCAGCTGCAACAGATTGAAGGGCAGAGACACATAGTGAAGCAGAGTAAGTTTTATTTAAAGTTACTTGCTTAAAGAGAGAAAATGTGCAGGCAACCTTAGGGAGGAGAGGTGCCCTGAAAGGTTGAAGAAAAAGAGAAAGTCTACACACTTAAAAAATGTGGGTGACCTCACAGACAGGAGTGCCCTGAAAGATTGGGGGTGCCCCTTTTAAGGATTTTCCAGGAATGACAAAGGGCTGGGGGTCCAGACTTGTTAAGTGGTCTAAAATTGTTTATCTTTGATGAGACATTAAGTTTCTTATCAGTCCTCTGGGTAATTCTGCAAAATTAACATAAGAAATTTACTGCTCTGGTCCCCTCCCAGGATAGCAACTTCCTGGTTTGGGAGCATAACAATTAAGACTGCCTGCCCAGCCCCCAAGATGGGCTGAGCTACTGTCTATTTGCTAAAGAGTAAATTAAAAATCTTACTTCTTAACTTCCTGAGTTTTAAAATGCAATCTTATCTTTAAAATGGATTAAAATCCTTCCTGCCTTTTACTATGTTGTTTACGGCTGGGCCTGCTTGTTAAATTAGTTGCCCAGGTTTCAAATTACCTGATTAGGGCTGAAGGAGAAAAAAACCAGCATATAGGTAAAGTTAAAAAATAAACTGGACCTGCATGATTAACACAATAAAGACATGGGCTATGCTGAGGTACCCTTCTTTATCTGGGGAATATTCAAACATCCCAGCCAAGTTACTCCTGGCTTTTTGAAGCTTTAACTGATTAACTCATTAACTCTGGGTCTTTTTTAGTGGGCCTTCCTGGCCTTATTCTCTTTCCACCCCACTCCTATCTATTTTCCTGCCTAACAGGATGAACTTCTCTGGATGCATGTACTTGTTTCTTCCTCTCTGTTAGTGGTGACTTCAGTCATCACCAGCAGGTGTTTTTTTTCTGAGCTCATAGATGCCGAGAATAGATCTGTGGCTGCCAGAGGCGGGGGTTAGGGAGTGGGTGAAATGGATGAAGGGAGCCAAAGGTACAAACTGCCAGTTATACAACATAGTAAGGCATGGGGATGTATGGTCAGCATGGTGACAGCATTATGCAACATGTACAGTATGTAACAATACTGTATTACATATTTGAAAGTTGGTAAGAGAGTAGATCTTAAAAGTTCTCATCACAAGAAAAAACTGGTAACTGTGTATAGTAATAGACATTAACTAGACTTACTGTGGTGGTCATTTCAGAATGAATATTAAGTCATTGTGCTGTATACCTGAAACCAATATAATGTTATAGAAAAATTAAACCTCAGACATTTTTAAAAATACTTTTTTTCTCAGCAATAATAATGCCACATCACTGCTACTTAGTGATTTTACTATGATTGCATCCCACCAAACATTTATCAAGAGCTGTCTAATCTGAAATCATGAATTGCACCCCCTGGTGTTTACTGCTCTTGAGTCAAAGTAAGAACATGCTATCTTCCTTTATAAAGCTTTTTATTATTTTGAAAACCAAACACAATAAGCCTGTTAGAATAAGAAAGAGTTTTCTACAAGACTGCTCTGTGCTGACACTTTCCTAGTGTCTTGATGCTGTTCTGAAGTACAGCACCCATGATCTCAGCATCTTCAGGAAACTTTAACAAACAAGATTATCTTTCTAGGAACATTGCCGAAGACAAGTCTTATGTAACCCCTGTCTCAACAGATAGGCTTTGTTTTCTTTCCCGTGAGCTTTGTACTCAGACCCCAGTTGATGAGAAAAGACAGAGACACACTACTCAAAATCCCTCTAAATCTTGCCACCTACCCTCCAGATAAATTCTCATTAAGAGATGCCCTGTCAGTGGGTCCCATCACATAAGATGACCAACATTTCTTGAGCCACGATTGTGAGCTGAGGGTACTGTTTAATGAACCTGAGAATTCAGCACACAGCAAGGAGAAATGTTTAGCTGTCAGACACTAACATTTCCTACTGAGCAAAAGAAAAATACATATTTTTCTTTTACCAGAGAAGCACATTCTTAAATCCTCAAAACACGTTTGACTACAGATGTAGAAATAACAGGAAATTTACATCATTTCTATGAATGACCACATCCTCTTTCAATGTGGTAAAGATTCAGAATAACAACAAAGTGACAGAAGAAAAAGACTAGAATTGAAGATCATTCGAAGTATTATCTGCACTAATGATGGGGAGCACCAGTGCTGAAAATAAAAGACTGCAGATAATACAATAAATATCCTAGTTATTTCAAATCCATGTCAAGCTGGAGGTAAATAGTAGGCTAAAATAAGATAACCACTTAAACATTCATTTATTTTTATGTAGGGTTTTGTTTTATTTACCAAATGGTCACTGAATAGATGAACTGAATAAATTATGAGGCAGAGAACTGTACCAAATTAATGATGGGAGAAAATAAAAACCCTAGAAAATCAGAATGTAATGGATTTCATCTGTTCACCAGCTAACGTAACAAATGCATCCCTGAATACAGAGGGCTGATCTTGGTTTTAGTTTAAACTTTCTGAGCATCAGACCAAATGACACTGACTCAGCTTGATTTGCCATCCTTAACATTGTAATGGTCTAGCTGAAATGTTTAGAATCCTTCCAGTGTCTCAAAATGAAAGGAATTTCAGGCCCATATATTTCTGATTCATTTACACTGATTGATTGAAACATACTTCCTCCTCTTGTGACACTTTATACACAAAGAGCCCTTGGATTATTTTTAAGAGCCAAATTAACATGTTTCCCGTTGTATAAACAGGAAATCCTATTTTTTATGAATAAACATATCATAGTTGATATTGAGAAAACATCTCAGGCTTACGTGATAAAACTAATTTCAAGAAGAGTGTGATTTGAGGGTCTTGCTACAACTCTTACCTCCCCAATATATTCTATACCCACTAGCACACAGTCTCAACACAACACTGCTCACCTTCCTACTAAGCGAGAAATTCTTATCATCATCCAACGGATTACTTCATAACTTAAATCACAATTGCTCTTATATTAAAAAGCCCACTGTCTGACAGATCATTATATTAAATTCATACACTTTTTATCTTGAAAGATAAAGAAAACGCTGTCCTTTGGCAAAGAGAACAGAAATGTGAAATTTTTTCTTTTTTTGGCAAATGAAATGCGAAGGTGTTCATGAGTTTACCAGTAAAAGGAAAGCGAGCAAGATGAAAACTATGAAAAACATGCCACAATACTGTGAAGATCAGGGCATCACATAGCAAGGTAGATGGCAAAGGTTACAATTTTCCAGATTCCTTTTATTTATTTTTTATATTTTTATTCTTTTTTTACTAAGGTTTTATTGGTATACACTCTTATGAAGGTTTCACATGAAAAAACAATGTGATTACTACATTTACCGATATTATCAAGTCCCCACTCACACTCCAATTCAGTCACTGTCCATCAGTGCAGTAAGATGACACAGATTCACTGTTTGCCTCCTCTGTGCTACACTGTTCTCCCCGTGATTCCCCAAATCATGTGTACTAAACATAATACCCCACAATCCCCTTCTCCCACCCTCCCCACCCACCCTTCCACAACCCTCCCCTTTGGTAACCACTAGTTCCTTCTTGGAGTCTCTGAGTCTGCTGCTATTTTGTTTCTTCAGTTTTGTTTCGTTGTTATACTCCACAAATGAGGGAAATCATTTGCCACTTGTCTTTCTCTGCCTGGCTTATTTCACTGAGCATAATATCCTCCAGCTCCATCCATGTTGTTGTAAATGGCAGGATTTGTTTCCTTCTTATGGCTGAATAGTATTCCATTGTGTATACATACCACCTCTTCTTTATCCATTCATCTACTGATGGACACTTAGGTTGCTTCCATATCTTTCTATTGTAAAAAGTGCTGTGATAAATATAGGGGTACATATGTCTTTTTGAATCTGAGAAGTTGTATTCTTTGGGTAAATTCCAAGGAGTGGGATTCCTGGGTCAAATGGTATTTGTATTTTTAGTTTTTTGAGGAACGTCCATATTGCTTTCCATAATGGTTGAACTAGCTTACATTCCCACCAGCAGTGTAGGAGGGTTCCCCTTTCTCCACATCCTTGCCAGCATTTGTTGTTCTTAGTCCTTTGGATGGTGGCCATCCTTACTGGTGTGAGGAGATATCTCATTGTGGTTTTAATTTGCATTTCCCTGATGATTAGTGATGTGGAGCATCTTTTCATGTGTCTGCTGGCCATCTGAATTTCTTCTTTGGAGAACTGTCTCTTCATATCCTCTGCCCACTTTTTAATCGGGTTATTTGCTTTTTGGTTGTTGATGTGTGTAAGTTCTTTATATATTTTGGATGTTAACCCCTTGTCGGATATGTCATTTACAAATATATTCTCCCATACTATAGAATGCCTTTTTGTTCTGTTGATGTCCTTTGCTGTACAGAAACTTTTTAGTTTGATGTAGTCCCATGAGTTCATTTTTGCTTTTGTTTCCCTTGCTCAAGGAGATGCGTTCAGGAAGAAGTTGCTCATGCTTATATTCATTAGATTTTTGCCTACGTTGTCTTCTAAGAGATTTATGGTTTCATGACTTACATTCAGGTCCTTGACCCATTTCAAGTTTACTTTTGTGTATGGGGTTAAACAGTAATCCAGTTTCAATCTCTTACATGTAGCTGTCCAGTTTTGCCAACACTAGCTGTTGAAGAGGCTGTCATTGCCCCATTGTATATCCATGGCTCCTTTATCATATATTAATTGACCATATATGTTTGGGTTTATATCAGGGCTCTCTAGTCTGTTCCATTGGTCTATGGGTCTGTTCTTGTGCCAGTACCAAATTGTCTTGAGTACTGTGGCTTTGTAGTAAAGCTTGAAGTTGGGGAGCATAATCCCCCAGCTTTAGTCCTGCTTCTCAGGATTGTTTTGGCTATTCGGGGTCTTTTCTGGTTCCATATGAATTTTAGAATGATTTTCTCTAGTTCATTGAATAATGCTATTGGTATTTTGATAGGAATTGCATTGAAACTATAGATGGCTTTAGGCAGGATGGCCATTTGGACAATATTAATTATTCCTATCCATGAGCTCGGGATGTCTTTCCATTTATTGGTATCTTCTTTAATTTCTCTTATGAGTGTCTTCTACTTCTCAGAGTATAGGTCTTTCACTTCCTTGGTTAGGTTTACTACTAGGTATTTTATTCTTTTTGATGCAACTGTGAATGGAATTGTTTTCCTGATTTCTCTCTCTGCTAGGTCATTGTTACTGTATAGAATTGCCACAGATTTCTTTGTAATAATTTTGTACCCTGCAACTTTGCTGAATTCAAATATTAGATCTAGTAGTTTTGGAGTGGATTCTTTAGGGATTTTTATGTACAATATCATGTCATCTGCAAACAGGGACAGTTTAACTTCTTCCCTGCCAATCTGGATGCCTTTTATTTCTTTGTGTTGTCTGATTGCCATGGCTAGGACCTCCAGTACTATGTTGAATAGAAGTGGGGAGAGTGAGCATCCTTGTCTTGTTCCCCATCTTAAAGGAAAAGCTTTCAGCTTCTCGCTGTTAAGTATAATGTTGGCTGTGGTTTGTCATGTATGGCCTTTATTATGTGGAAGTACTTTCCCTCTATACCTATTTCGTTGAGAGTTTTTATCATGAATGGATGTTGAATTTTGTCAAATGCTTTTTGAGCATCTATGGAGATGATCATGTGGTTTTTGTCCTTCTTTTTGTTGATGTGGTGGATGATGTTGAAAGATTTTCTAATGTTGAACCATCCTTGCATCCCTGGAATAAATCCTGCTTGATCATGATGGATGACCCTTTTGATATATTTTAGAATTCGGTTTGCTAATATATTGTTGAGTATTTTTGCATCTATGTTCATCAGGGATATTGGTCTGTAGTTTTCTTTTCTTGTGGTGTCTTTGCCCGTTTTTGGTATTAGAGGGATGCTGGCCTCATAGAATGAGTTTGGAAGTATTCCCTCTTCTTCTACTCCTTGGAAAACTTTAAGGAGGGTGGGTATTAGGTCTTCACTAAATGTTTGATAAAATTCAGCAGTGAAGCCATCTGGTCCAGGCATTTTGTTCTTAGGTAGGTTTTTGATTACCAGTTCAATTTCGTTCCTGGTAATTGGTCTGTTCAGAATTTCTGTTTCTTTCTGGGTCAGCCTTGGAAGGTTGTATTTTTCTAGAAAGCTGTCCATTTCTTCTAGGTTATCCAGTTTGTTAGCATGTAATTTTTCATAGTTTTCTCTAATAATTCTTTGAATTTCTGTGGTATCTGTAGTGATTTTTCCTTTCTCAATTCTGATTCTGTTTATGTGAGTAGACTCTCTTTTTTTCTTGATAAGTCTGGCTAGGGGTTTATCTATTTTGTTTATTTTCTTGAAACAAGCTCTTGCTTTCGTTGATCCTTTCTATTGTTTTATTCTTCTCGATTTTATTTATTTCTGCTGTAATCTTTATTATGTCCCTCCTTCTACTGACTTTGGGTCTCATTTGTTCTTCTTTTTCTAGTTTCATTAATTGTGAGTTTAGACTGCTCATATGGGAATGTTCTTCTTTCCTGAGGTAGGCTTGTATTGCAATATCCTTTCCTCTTAGCACGGCCCTCATGGCGTCCCACAGATTTTGCAATGTTGAATTATTGTTGTCATTTGTCTCCATATATTGCTTGATCTCTGTTTTTGTTTGGTCATTGATACATTGATTATTTAGGAACATGTTATTAAGCCTCCATGTGTTTGTGGGATTTTTCATTTTCTTTGCGTAATTCATTTCTAGTTTCATTCCTTTGTGGTCTGAGAAGCTGGTTGGTACAATTTCAATCTTTTTAAATTTACTGAGACTCTTTTTGTGGCCTAGTATATGATCTAGTTTTGAAAATGTTCCATATGCACTGGAGAGTAATGTGTATTCTGCTGCTTTTGGGTGTAGAGTTCTGTAGATGTCTGTTAGGTCCATCTGTTCTAATGTGTTTTTCAGTGCCTCTGTCTCCTTACTTATTTTCTGTCTGGTTGATGTGTCCTTCAAAGTGAGTGGTGTGTTGAAGTCTCCTAGAATGAATGCATTGCATTCTATTGCCCCTTTTAATTCTGTTAGTATTTGTTTCACATATGTAGGAGATCCTGTGTTAAGTGCATAGATATTTATAATGGTTATATCTTCTTGTTGGATTGATCCTTTTATCATTATTTAATGTCCTTCTTTGTCTTTTGTGACTTTCTTTGTTTTGAAGTCTATTTTGTCTGATGTAAGTACTGCAACTCCTGCATTTTTCTCCCTATTAGTTGCCTAAAACGTCTTTTTCTATCCCTTCACTTTTAGTCTGTGTATATCTTTGGGTTTAAAGTGAGTCTCTTGAAGGCAGCATATAGATGGGTCTTGTTTTTTATCCATTCGGTGACTCTATGTCTTTTGATTGGTGCATTCAGTCCATTTACATTTAGGGTGATTATGGAAAGGTATGTACTTTTTGGCACTGCAGGCTTCAGATTCATGGTTACCAAAGGTTCAAGGTTAACTTCCTTACTATCTAAGAGTCTAACTTAACTCACTTAAAATGCTATTACAAACACAATCTAAAGGTTCTTTTATTGTTTTTTTTCCTCCTCCTTTTTCTTCCTCCTCCATTTTTTATATATTAGGTATCATATTCTGTATTGTTTGTCAATCCCTTGATTGACTTTGGGGATAGTTAACTTAATTTTGCATTTTCTTAGTAATTAGCTGTTCTACTTTCTTTACTGTGGTTTTATTACCTCTGGTGACAGCTATTTAACCATAGGAACACTTCCATCTATAGCAGTCCCTCCAAAATACACTGTAGAGATGGTTTGTGGGAGGTAAAGTCTCTCAGCTTTTGCTTATCTGGGAATTGTTTAATCCCTCCTTCAAATTTCAATGATAATCTTGTTGGATAAAGTAATCTTGGTTCAAGGGCCCTCTGCTTCATTGCATTAACTACATCATGCCACTCCCTTCTGGCCTGTAAGGTTTCTGCTGAGAAGTCTGATTATAGCCTGAGGAGCTTCCCTTTGTATGTAATCCTATTTCTCTCTCTGGCTGCTTTTAATAGTCTGTCCTTATCCTTGATCTTTGCCATTTTAATTACTATATGTCTTGATGTTGTCTTCCTTGGGTCCCTTGTGTTGGGAGATCTGCACACCTGCAAGGCCTGAGAGACTATCTCCTTCCCCAGATTGGGGAAGTTTTCAGCAATCACCTCCTCAAAGACACTTTCTATCCCTTTTTCTCTCTTCTTCTTCTTCTGGTACTCGTACAATGCGAATATTGTTCTGTTTGGATTGGTCACACAGTTTCTCAATATTCTTTCATTCTTAGAGATTGTTTCTTCTCGCTGTTCCTCAGCTTTTGTATTCCTCTTCTCTAGTTTCTATTTCATTTATCATCTCCTCCACCATATGTAATCTGCTTTTAATACCCTCCTCCATTGTGCTCTTCAACGATTGGACCGCCGACCGTATTTCATTCCTGAGTTCTTGAATATCTTTCCATACCTCCATGAGCATGTTAATGATTTTTATTTTGAACTCCCTTTCAAGAGGAGTCATGAGGTCAATGTCATTTAAATCTTTCTCAGGAGTTGTATTAATAATTTTACTCTGAACCAGGTTCCTTTGGCATTTCATATTTGTATATGGCACCCTCTATTGCCCAGAAGCTCTACTCTCTGGGGCTGCTCAGCCCCTGAAGCAATGTTGGGGATTGCAGGGGAGTCGTATTGGGGCTTGGGGGGAGGAAAGAGCTGTTTCCTGATTCCCGGCTGCTATGCCTGTCTCCACTGCCTGAACCAGTGGGCTGAGCACACAGGTATAAGCCTCTGTGCTTTGCGTTTTTAGTTGCTGTAGACAGATCTTCCCTCTGGCTGGCCTAACGCCAGGGTAGGGTTTCCCGGTTTGCAAGCCCGGTGGGGCTGGCCAGGAGAAAGGCGCTGTAGTTTGCCTGTCACGGAAGGGGTTCTTGGAGCTGTGTAGGCAGCCTGGGAGCTGGAGCACCTGAAGATCGTGAAAGCTCCCAATCTGTTGGGCAGAGTGCACCTAGACAATTTTGCCTACCTGTCCTTTCTCCTGAGCAGTAAGCTCTGTGCAATCCTTGCCTCTTTAGCAGCCCTCTTGCTAAGGGCTTCTTTGTTAGGAAGTCTCTCAGACTGCCCGCCTTTCTTTTGTCCTAGAGCAGCTGGATATGGATCCCTGCTTTCCACAAGCTGGAATCTTAGTCTCTCCAGGAATTCTGCCTGTCTTAGCTTTCCAACGCCCTAATTACAAGAGTATCATGCAAGCACCATGAAATGTAGGTTTGTGCTCCCAGAGCAGATCTCCAGAGTTAGGCATTCAGCAGTCCCAGATCTCCACTCCCTCCCTGCTCCATTCCTCTTCCTCCTGCTGGTGAGCTGGGGTAGGGGAAGGGCTTGGATCCCACAGGACCACAGCTTTAGTATGTTACCCTTTTCCATGAGGTCTGCTCTTGTCTCCAGGTGTATGCAGTTTGTTGCAGTCCTCTTTCCTGTTGCTCTTTCAAGAGTAGTATATTACTTATATTTTCATATTATATGTGGATTTAGGAGAAAGCCTCTGTCTCACCTCTCACGCTGCCATCTTTAATCCTCTCTCCAGATTCTTTTTAGATATACCTGCTGCTATGGATGTCAAAGGAAATTTGTGTGGGGGGGAGGCTAAAATTGCAGTATTTGCAGAATCTCTCATGTGGGCTTAGTGCATCCCCATATCAGCAGGTATTTCCAAGGGGAGGCATGAAGTAGTCCATCTCCATATCAATAGGTGATTACAAGGGGTAGCAAGGACATATCTGGAACAGAGAGGTTGGGTGGGATCCCTTTTGGCTGGGTTGCGAGACACACAGGCAAGCAGAACTTAATGACTGTTTGTCATCAATAAACAGGTTTTCTCCCACTTTATTTCTCCCTTTGACTCATTTTGGCTTCAGAGGTAATTTGCTGCAGGCTGGGAGGAAGATTTTACCCCTGGAGTTACAGTGCGCGACCATCAGGGACTCAATTCTTATTCTGATTATTCATTTATTTAATTTTTAAATTGTTGTAGCCTTTATAACCTCCATTTTCATAAATTTTTACTGTGTGTGCATGGTGTTCATGTAACATAAAATACACAGTCACTTGGAAACTAATTTCATTACCTCTCAAAGAAATCTTAATGAAGTTGTCATAATCTACATGATATTATATTAACTAATGGGTTCACTGCTTTACTAGTTTTACTCAGGTAAGAAATAACTTAAAAACTTTTTTAAATTACTCTTTTCAATTTTTCTGATTGCAAAAGTAAAACAAGCATTTGGTTAAATACTTAAAAAAAATAAAAGTGAATATAAACTGAAATTTCCTTGCAATTCCACCATATCCCAACAACAGAAGATAATTTCCTCCACTCTGACAGATAGCATTCAATCTTAACATTCATTATCATTTAAAAAATAGCAGATTTCTACAAGTGCACTATGTCGTATATATAACTTCCCTAAATGCTTCAAGCATGCAGTGTGCACTGGTGATACATATTAAATATTAAATAAAGAGAATAT
>JAVSCE010001812.1:0-82763 GCA_032199065.1 Smutsia gigantea | reverse complement strand
ATTATCTGATAAATTATCTGCTTAACGAAAGGTAGGCCACACTTACCCAGAAAGTGTTTACATTCTGCTTTTGTTGTATGTTTTTTAGTGGTTTAATATAATTCTACTTACTAAAATGTGGGTAAGGTTTTTTAATAGGAATGATTTCTCACTGTCCCTTTATTTCTTTAAACTACTACTTCTTCACTCGTACTCCTGAGGCTTTAGATAATGGGGAACTGGAATTAGGTTTAAAGGGTTTCAGTCATGTTTTTCAGAGTTGTACTGTATGTTGTGTTAGAATGCATTGTTTTTATTTTTTTCCAGCAACATTTTTTTTGTGTGTGTATATATTGCAAAATAATCACTACAAGTAAGTCTAGTTAACATCTGACACCATACATAGTTATAAAAAAAGGTTTCCTTTTTTGTGATGAGAACTTTTAATATTTACTCATCAACATTTAAATGTGCAATATATATATATAATATTATTACCTATGGTCACCATGCTGTACATCACATTACATCCCCATGACTTACTTATTTTATAACTGGAAGTTTGTACCTTTTTGACCCCCACATTTTCACCCATTTTACCTACCCATGACCCCCTTTGGCAACCACCAGTCTGTTCTCTCTATCAATGAGCTTGTATCTATGAAATGGCAAGTGTTCATTGTTTGTTATGGTTGAATAGTATTCTATTGTAAATATATGGCATATCTGTATTCGTTCACCCATTGATGGACACTTAGGTTGTTTCCTTATCTTGGCTGTCGTAAATAATACTGAAATTAACATGGTCAGAATGTATTGTTTTTAATGTACTTCTTTTTCTGTCTCTACAGGATAGGAAAGAAAAACTTATCCAGGAAGGAAAATTGGATCGAACATTTAATATCTCATATTAAGTCTGGCAATGATGATTGTATGTCTTATGTTAAATAAATCTTCTATTAATCATTAAGTAGCTTCTCATTCTTAATATTACCTTGACTCAAACATTTGCTGGACATTGTAGACTCTTTACTTTGTAAGAATTTACAGTTTAATGAAGAAACAGATACACGTTCATTCACTTAATCATTCACCAACAGTGTCTGATGAGGCAGGCATTGTGCTATGTGCTGAGACTACAACATTCAGTAAGACAAAGGTAAGCCCTGTGGTTAAGGGATACACACTCTGACAGCTGTGCAATCAACATTTACTATTTGCTCATTATTTGTACTACTTAATATCTAAGCTCTTGTCAGCACCAGCCCGTGTGGTAAGTGCAGCAGAAAGGAATAGCAGTGTGGTAAAAAATATGAGAGTCAGGAAAGTGCTGTAGGCAAGCTGTTAGGGAAGCAGTCACGCCCAGGGAGATGGCATTTGATCTAGATTCTGAAGATCACAGGGCTGACAGAGCAGAACAGGAACATGGAAGGGCAAGGTGTGTTAGGTATGGCAAGATTGGGGCCACTGCACCGTGAGAAGACGGGAGGCCATGCCAAGTAACAGAAGTAAAATGGTTTAGAGCATGGGCTTTGGAGGTCTAGCATGGGCTAGGATCCTAGTTCTAGCTTAGCAGCTGGAATATCTGGCCTTTGTTTCCTCATCTATAGCATGGAGATAGTAATGCCTGCTACCTCATAAGGTCATGAAGTTGAAAATGAAATAACAGTATTGCTCAATAAAGCTACCCCAGGCTGTGTATCTCCGTCTTGAAACAGTTGGGTGACAGTTTGATAGAGTAAAATCAAGTGCTGTAGGACGAAAATCATGCTCTGTAGAGCTGATTTACAGTAATACACATGCTTTAATTTTCAAAGCATATTCACAAATACTCTCTCATTTGGACCTTGTATGAGCCTACGGTACCCCAAAACACAGCCTGAGAGAAAAGCTTGTATGCAGAGAGTTTAAGAAGATTGAGAATGAGTGGGAGACTGGAAAGAGTGAAACGGGTAGAGGGAAAACCCATAGAGTATGTGCTATTGACATCTGAGAGTAATGGGTTTAATTCCACTAGAGACCCAAGAAGCCCTATGATACGTACACAGAATTTTTGCTCCAGACATGGAAAAAGTGAATATCCACTAGCTCCTCTGGTCACAAGTTGTCTCACGCAGTTAAATTCCCTTGCACTTCCAGGTATGGGCATACCTCAGAATTGCTGACTGCTCTTACAGGCATCTCACACGGAGGAAGGAAGCCTAGGGCAGAAAGCAAGTGATGTGCTGTACAGCTGAAGTAAGTATTGTCCTGTCACATCTGCAGCAGCAATTGGAGTAAAAAGAAGGGCCAAGAAGAGTATGTGAGGCTGGCACAAATACATGATTTCCTCACCCACTCCATATGCTGCTTGGATCTGTACACATAAAGTCCAGTCTGTAACATGTCATTCAGGGTGGTGGCTAGGTAAAATCTCAGTATGCGAGGGTTAGTGGCAGAAGCCAAAGTCCGCATTGTAACTGGTGTGAGGCCGTAACTGATAGCATTTCCTCCTACCGTGCCTTCTAGATGTCCCTTCCCTTGGCCATCACTGGAGCAGGTCTAGATTGCTTGCTTGATAGTCACCAGGACCTTCAATTCCAGGCCAGCCCCCTCAACAGACCTTTGTTGGCAGCAGTTGCCTGTTTACAGTTACCAGTGGACATGGAAGCACCTAGGTGCACCAGTGACTCTCCTGGGTTCCAGGCATATCCCTTCCTGACCTTAGTGTGTAGCGGCAACCCTAGCCCCTTGTAATCAAGGTCACTTAGTGGTACCAGTAGGAAACTATTTTTTCCTCTATGTCAATTGATACCCATAACAAGAAGTCCAAAATGACCAGGATATAGGCATAGCTTCAGATTAAAGTGAAATCCTGTGATACTGTGATTTATAATAAATATATATGTTGTCCTGTCCCTGTTTATGGCACAAAGCTCCTAAAACCCTTGGGATTTCCTAAGTGAGGAGATCTATAAAGGGGTCTTTTGTTATGTCAATGAGGTAATTTTGAGACTGCACCTCAAGGTAAGGTATTGCCAGAACCAACCTTGCTATCAGAGGGTTGGAACTTTCACTCTCTGACCTTGCTTTTGTAGCCCTGCTCTGCCACTTACTGATGAAGGGACCTGGAAAGTTTTTAAGTTCTCAGTGTCTTTAATTTCCTTATCTTTAAAAGGGATATACTAATAACACATTGTTATCAAGATCATTGTTACATGAATTGTTATGATTTAGAACAGTGACACCCATTAAGGTCTTGGGGAGTGTATATTATTTTTAAACCTGATTGACGAAAAGTTTTAAATTTGCATTTCATTTATTATTGAGGTCTGACCACTTAATTTTGTTATCTGCCCAAATTTTCTGATGTAATATACCTTTTTTCTTAACGATTTTATGGCTTAAACAAGGTAAATTAAAGATACCGGTTTTATCAGTTGTCTTTCACTATTCTAATACACCTTAGTAACAGAAAAAACATTTGCAGTGTATCTTTTTTTATTTAAAATTTTTTTATTGAAGTATAGTTAATATACACTCTTAATGTTGGTTTCAAATGTATATCACAGTGGTTCAACAGTCCCCGTAATCAACTTGCATTGTGATTGCGAATTATTGTGCCCTTTTATCCCCCTTCTCCCCACCCCCCACCTGCTTCAAACCCTCCTCCTTGGTAACCACTAGTCACTTCTCAGTATCTATGAGTCTGCTGCTGTTTTGTTCCTTCTGTTTTGCTTTGTTTTTATATTCCACAAAGAAGTGAAATCATGTGGTATTTTTCTTTCTCTGCCTGGTTTATTTCACTGAGCATAATAGCCTCTGGATCCATCCATGTTGTTGTAAATAGAAGGATTTATTTTCTTTTTATGGCTGAATAATATTCCATTGTATATATGTACCACATCTTCTTTATCCATTCATCTATATGGACACTTAGGTTGCTTCCATATCCTGGCTATTGCAAATAGTATGATAAACATAGGAGTGCATATATCTTTTCAAATCGGGGATTTTGTTTTCTTCAGGTAAATTCCTAGGAGTAGAATTACTTGCAGTGTATCTTTGGTGCCTAAACTTTGAAAGAAGGCAGTACCCAGAGAAATATAATCAGAAAATTTAAAACCTTTTTTAACATTGAGAATCATTGAACAATGCACTTGTAAGAATTTAATGATTAGGATATTGGATTAAAGATGGCAGCATGAGAGGTGAGACAGAGACCTCCTCCTAAAACCACATACAATACGAAAATATAATAAATACAACTAATCCTGAAAGAGCAACAGGAAAGAAGGCTGCACCAGACTGCATACACCTGGAAGAAGATCAGACCTCACGGAACAGGGTAACGTACCAAAGCTGTGACCTGGTGGGACCCAAGCTCCCTATCCCAGCTCACTGGCAGGAGGAAGAGAAACAGAGTGGGGAGGGAGTGGAGGCCTGGGACTGCTGAATACCTAGCCCTGTAGATCTGCTCTGGAAGCAAGAACCTACATTGCATGGTGCTCTGGTGATTAGTGGGGTTGGAAAGCTAAGACAGGCGGAATACCAAGAGAGATGGAGATTCCAGCTGCTTGTGGAATATAGTAATTCATATCTGGCTGATCTGTGTGGGCAGTTTGAGAGACTTTGTAACAGTGAGAGGGCTGCTAAAGGGGCAAGCATTGCACAGAGCTTACTGCTGAGGAGAAAGGACAAGCAGACAAAATTGTCTGGGTGCACCCTGCCCAGCAGGTTGAGAACTTAAACAATCTTTAGGCACTCATCCCCTTGGCTGGCTATGCAACTCCAAAGCCCCCCACCGTGATATGCAGCCTGCTGTGTCTTCCTCCTGGCTAGCCTGCATCTGGTTCGCAAACTGGCAGCACTTGCCCTGGCGTCAGCGTAGCCAGAGGGAAGCCCCACCTATGGCAGATAAAAAGAAAGCATAGAGGCTTACACCTGTGTGTTTGGCCCACTGGTTCTGGCAGTGGAGACAGGCATAACAGCGAGGAAACAGGAAACAGTGCTTTCCTTCCCCCCCAGACACCAGCACCACTCCCCTGCAACCCACAACATTGCTCCAGGGGATGAGCAGCTCCAGAGAATAGAGCTTCTGGGCACTAGAGGGTGCCACATACAAAAATGAAATGTCAAAGGAACCTGGTTCAAAGCAAAATCTCAACACCAGAGAAAGGACCGAGTGAGACTGAATTAGTAAATCTTCCTGAAAGAGATTACAAAATAAAAAATCAAACATGCTCATGGAGGTACAGAAAAATATTCAAGAACTCAGGAACGAATTTAGGATGGAGATCCAATCATTGAAGAACACAATGGAGGGTATTAAAAGCAGATTAGATATAGTGGAGGAGATGATAAATGCAATAGAAACTAGGGAAGAGGAATACAAAGAAGCTGAGGCACAGAGAGAAAAAAGGATCTCTAGGAATGAAAGAATACTGAGAGAACTGTGTGACCAATCCAAACAGAACAATATTCGTATTATAGGGGTACCAGAAGAAGAAGAGAGAGAAAAAGGGATAGAAAGTGTCTTTGAGGAAGTAATTGCTGAAAACTTCCCCTATCTGGGGAAGGAGAGAGTCTCTCAGGCCATGGAGGTGCACAGATGTCCCAACACAAGGGACCTAAGAAGGATAATACCAAGACATATAATAATTAAAATGGCAAAGATCAAGGATAAGGACAGACTATTAAAAGCAGCCAGAGAGAGAAGTAAGATCACATACAAAGGAAAACCCATCAGGCTATCATCAGACTTTGCAAAAGAAACCTTACAGGCCAGAAGGGAGTGGCATGATATATTTAATGCACTGAAGCAGAACGGCCTCAAACCAAGAATACTTTATCCAGAAAGATTATAATTAAAATTTGAAGGCAGGATTAAACAACTTCCAGATGAGCAAAAGCTGAGAGAATTTACCTCCCATAAACCATCTCTACTGTGTATTTTGGAGGGACTGGTATAGATGGAAGTGTTCCTAAGGTTAAATAGCTGTCACCAGAGGTAGTAAGAGATAGACAAAGAGTACAGAGTATAATACCTAATATATAAAGAATGGAGGAGGAATAAAAGGAGGGGGAAAAAAAAGAACCTTTAGATTGTGTTTGTAATAGCATACTAAGTGAGTTAAGTTAGACTCTTAGATAGTAAGGAAGTTAACCTTCAACCTTTGGTAACCACGAATCTAAAGCTTGCAATGGCAATAAGTACATACCTATCAATAATCACCCTAAATGTAAATGGTCTGAATGCACCAATCAAAAGACATCGAGTCACTGAATGGATAAAAAAACAAGACCCATCTATATGCTGCCTACAGGAGACTCACTTCAAACCCCAAAACATACACAGATTGAAAGTAAAGGGATGGAAAAAGATATTTCATGCATCTAATAGGGAGAAAAAAAGCAGGTGTTGCAGTACTTGTATCAGATAAAATAGACTTTAAAACAAAGAAAGTCACAAGAGACAAAGAAGGACATTACATAATAATTAAGGGGTCAATCCAACAAGAGGATATAACCATTATAAATATGCACCCTAAACAGGAGCATCTACATATTGAAACAAATAATAACAGAATTAAAAGGGGACATAGAATGCAATGCATTCATTCTAGGAGACTTCAACACTCCACCCACTCCAAAGGACAGATCAACCAGACAGAAAATAAGTAAGGAGACATAGGCAATGAACAACACATTAGGACAGATGCATCTAACAGACATCTGCAGAACTCTCCACCCAAAAGCATAAGGATACACATTCTTCTCCAGTGCACATGGAACATTTTCAAGAGTAGATCATATACTAGGCCACAAAAAGAGCCTCAGTAAATTCAGAAAGATTGAAATTGTACTGACCAGCTTCTCAGACCACAAAATATGAAACTAGAAATAAACTATGCAAAGAAAATGAAAAAGCCCACAAAGACTTGCAGGCTTAACAACATGCTCCTAAATAACCAATGGATCAATAACCAAATAAAAACAGATCAAGCAATATATGGAGACAAATGACAACAATAATTCAACAATGCAAAATCTGTGGGATGCAGCGAAGGCCATGCTAAGAGGGAAATATATTGCAATACAGGCCTACCTCAGGAAAGAAGAACAATCCCATATGAGCAGTCTAAACTCACAATTAATGAAATTGGAAAAAGAAGAACAAATGAGGCCCAAAGTCAGTAGAAGGAGGAACATAATAAAAATTAGAGCACTAATAAATAAAATCGAGAAGAATAAAACAATAGAATCAATGAAAGCAGGAGCTGGTTCTTCGAGAAAATAAAAAAATAGATAAACCCCTAGCCAGACCTATCAAGAAAAAAAGAGTCTACACACATAAACGGAATCAGAAGTGAGAAAGGAAAAATCACTATGGACACCACAGAAATACAAAGAATTATTAGAGAATACTAGGAAAAATTATATGCTAACAAACTGGATAACCTAGAAGAAATGGACAACTTTCTAGAAAAAACAACTTTCCAAGCCTGACCCAGGAAGAAACAAAATCTGAACAGACCAATTACCAGCAATGCAATTGAATTGGTAATCAAAAAACTACCTAAGAACAAAACACCTGGACCAGATGGCTTCACCACTGAATTTTTATCAAACATTTAGTGAAGACCTAATACCCATCCTCCTTAAAGTTTTCCAAAAAGTAGAAGAGGAAGGAATACTGCAAAACTCATTCTATGAGGCCAGTATCACCCTAATACCAAAACCAGGCAAAGACACCACAAAACAAAATTACAGACCAATATTCCTGATGAACATAAATGCAAAAATACTCAACAAAATATTAGCAAACCGAATTCAAAAATACATCAAAAAGATCATCCATCATGATCAGGTAGGATTTATTCCAGGGATGCAAGGATGGTACAATATTAGAAAATCCATCAACATCATTCACCACATCAACAAAAAGAAGGACAAAAACCACATGATCATCTCCATAGATGCTGAAAATTCAGCATCCATTCATGATTAAAACTCTCAACAAAATGGGTATACACGGCAAGTACCTCAACATCATAAAGGCCATATATGACAAACCCACAGCCAACATCATACTTAATGGTGAGAAGCTGAAAGCCTTTCCTTTAGGATTGGGAACAAGACAAGGATGTCCACTCTCTCCACTTTTATTCAGCACAGTTCTGGAGGTCCTCGCCATTGCAATCAGACAACACAGAGAAAGAAAAGGTATCCAGATTGGTAAAGAAGTTAAACTGTCACTGTTTGCAGATGACATGGTATTGTACATAAAAAACCCTAAAGAATCCACTCCAAAATTACTAGATCTAATATCTGAATTCAGCAAAGTTGCAGGATACAAAGTTGCTCATGGATAGTAAGAATTAATATTGTCAAAATGGTTATCCTGCCTAAAGCAATATACAGATTCAATGCAATCCCTATCAAAATACCAACAGCATTCTTCAATGAACTGGAACAAATAGTTCTACAATTCATACGGAATCACAAAAGACCCCAAATAGCCAAAGCAATCTGAGAAGGAAGAATAAAGCAGGGGGGATCTCGCTTCCCAACTTCAAGCTCTACTACAAAGCCACAGTAATCAAGACAATTTGGTACTGACACAAGAACAGAACCATAGACCAGTGGAACAGAATAGAGAGTCCAGATATTAACCCAAGCATATATGGTCAATTAATATACGATAAAGGAGCCATGGACATACAATGGGGAAATGACAGCCTCTTCATCAACTGGTGTTGGCAAAACTGGGCAGCCACATGCAAGAGAATGAAACTGGATTATTGTCTAGCCCCATACACAAAAGTAAACTTGAAATGGGTCAAAGACCTGAACGTAAGTCATGAAACCATAAAACTCTTAGAAGATAACATAGGCAAAAATCTCCTGAATATAAACATGAGCAACTTTTTTTTCTGAATACATCTCCTTGAGCAAGGAAAACAAAAGCAAAAATGTACACATGGGACTACATCAAACTTAAAAGCAAAAGACACCATCAACAGAACAAAAAGGCATCCTTCAGTATGGGAGAATATATTTGTAAACGACATTTTCGACAAGGGGTTAACATCCAAAATATATAATGAACTCACACACCTCAACACCCAAAAGGCAAATAACCTGATTAAAAACGGGTGGAGAATATGTACAGATGATTCTCCAAGGAAGAAATTCCGATGGCCAACAGGCACATGAAAAGGTGCTCCATATCACTAATTATCAGGGAAATGCAAATAAGAACCACAATGAGATATCACCTCACACTAGTTTGGATGGCCAGTATCAAAAAGACTAAGAAGAACAAATGCTGGCGAGGATGTGGAGGATAGGAAACCCTCCTACACTGCTTGTGGGAAGGTAAGCTAATTCAACCAGTGTGGAAAGCAATATGGAGGTCTCTCAAAAACAAAAAATAGAAATACCATTTTGCCCAGGAATTCCACTCCTAGGAATTTACCCAAAGAATATAATTTCTCAGATTCAAAAAGACATATACACCCCTATGTTTATTGCAGCTCCATTTATAATAGCTAAGATATGGAAGCAACCTAAGTGTCCATCAGTACATGAATGGATAAAGAAGGGGAGGTACATATACACAATGGAATACTATTTAGCCATAAGAAAGAAACAAATCCTACCATTTGCAACAACATGGATGGAGCTGGAGGATATTATGCTCAGTGAAATAAGCCGGGTGGAGAAAGACAAGTACCAAATGATTTCCCTCATTTGTGGAGTATAACAACGAAGCAAAACTAATGGAACGAACAAAACAGCAGCAGATTCACAAACTCCAAGAAGGGACTAGTGGTTACCAAAGGGGAGGGGTGGGGAGGGAGGGAGAAGGAGATTCAGGGGTATTATGATTGGCACACATGGTGTGGGGGGGGTCAGGGGGAAGACATTGTAGCACAGAGAAGGCAAATAGTGACTCTAGCATGGTACCACACTGATGGGCAGTGACTGCAGTGGGGTGTGTGGGGGACATGATAACAGGGGTGAATGTAGTAACCATATTGTTTTTTCATGTGAAACCTTAAGAGTGTATATCAATAATACCTTAATAAAAATAAAAAAGAATTTAATGATAAATTTCAAAAGATTTTTTAAAATCATAAACAGTGCCCCAAATCACACCCAGAAATGGTCTGGTAAGAACACCAGTTGGTACCTCATTTGGGCACTTGATGCTGCCTTGTATCTAATGCTGCAGGACCTAGGCATTGGGCACAGGAGCTCACACTGGTACTGCTGCCTCTGTTGGCCCAAGGAATGGAACTTGTTATAACCTCAGCCAATGGAAATAATTTCTCAAGATCCTGTATCTTCCCATCCCTTGCTCCTGAGTCCAGGGACATATGACTGGTTGAGCCTAAGTCATGTGCCTGAATTCTAGCTACAAGGGAGGCTGAAAAAGCAAGCATGTGGCGTGTTCAGCTCTAAAGTATAAGAGAGGTAAGGAATTCCCAACCATAAGAAAGTGGGAATATGGTTCAGATGCTGAACATCCAAGAAATGTGTACTGAGGAAGGTAACAAGGGACCAGATCATAAGGCCCTTATCACATTAAAGTAGTTTAGACTTCAACTTGATGGCAGTGGGAGCCATTGAAGGTATGAAGCGGGAGAAACCTGATTGGATTTGCATTCTTAGAAAATCATTCTGGATCCTGGAGGGTGATCTTGGGGCAAAAAAGTCTGGAATATGACTGGTAATCAGGCTGTTTTAAGACTAGGCTGCAAATGATTTTCAGTTTTTGAGACAGCTCTCAGTGCAGAACACAGCAGTCCCTGCCAATCCCAGGATGACTCATTTGAATGTGAACTTGTTGAAAGCTTTATGAAAGTCTAAATATATTATATCTATTAGTTCCCCTTTATGCACATGCATGAAGAGCCAGTCTTAATAATTCTTTATCCTTGTGTGACATCCCTTCCCCTCTGGAACAATACTGCTTCTCTAACCAGGATGGTTTATTTAATTACTATGACTTTTTATTCTTTATTATGGATTCTGCCTGGAGAAAAAGATTATATTTGTACTTTGATCAAAATCTCATTAGGTTCAGTCCCTGATTTATTTTTTCTCAATCCTGTTGGCAGCTGACACAGTCTTCTCATAACTTTGGGGGAGATACAGAGTATTGATTATGTCTACATTCTTCAGGATCATTAGTGGGGTATATGAAGAGATTAGAGATCTGTACAAGAAACTGCCTTCATCAAATATGCATGACTAAAAAATATAGATATCCCTTTAAAATGAGTAAAAATAAAATGCTATGAATATATTCAAAGATTTTGAATTTTCAAAGCCTCCACTGCCACTTTCTACCTTTGTGTGAACTTAGAAAATTTTATTGTGTTTCTACTAGAGGCCCCATTTGTTCCTATAACTATAGTTGTAATACTTCCAGTAGTTTCCCCTCTGGCTGCCTTGTTTACTGCCATTTCTCTAGCTGAGATAGAAACTCCTCCTTCTGCTCATTCCCACTGTGGCCTGGAAAGACACTGCGCCATGTCATCTACCTGGAGACCCTTTATCATCCCAGGGAAGTGCAGTGCATTAATTTCATCGCCAAGCTTGAGGATCTAAAGGATTAAAGTCAAGCTGAAAGTCTGACATCTGACCTCTGAATGTCCCTGGAGATGGATGGCTGGTGAAACATTGAGATTTCTGGAGCAAACCTGATGCTAGAGTTCAAGTTTATTTTCCCCATAATAAAAGGAGTATCACCTTGTCAGTTCAGAGTCAGTTATTTACTTCTATCACCAATTGCATTTAAATCATTACTTCTTATTTAATAATTAAGCTCTGGAAAAATCTTGGGGATTGGGGAAGGAGGTAACTGGCTGAGGCTGTTCCAGTATCCATCTAGGAGGGACTCAAGGGCTGCGATTTGATTTGAAATTGCTATGTATAGGAAAAGGTGGTAGAGGACTTTTTTGAAACTGCATTTGCACAGTTAAGCACTTTTTTCCTCATGTTTCATATAAATTAAAACACAGTTTTCTAAACAGGGTTTTTTTTCCATACTCTATATAAGATGAAGAGAGTATCAACGAGGAGTAGTAGTAGTTTATATGGAGTGGCTTAGGTGAGAGTACATGGAGATGGGGGTGGTATTATCCCGAATCCATCTGTTAGAAGCTGAATAAGCAGCTTCTCCAAAATCATGCTGTGCAGAAGGAGCGGCATAGAAGTGATTTGGTCCCATGGGGCATTAGGGAGAGGCACCAATACAGGCGCAAGGAGAATGAGCTGCTGTTGGTCTTCAGGTAATGGGGCTCATTGGTTTCCTGGAGCCACTGGAGCAGAGGAGTCTGTGTCCTATTGAAATCTAGTAGCACACTGGTGGTCAAGTCTCCTTTGCATTGATAAAACACTGAGCTTGGCATATATAAGCACCAAGGGTACTAACAAGAAGATGACACAGCTCCTTGGAGTAATAAGCTTTTACTTGTGTTTCAGGCACTAAGCTAAAGAATGGCTTTACACCCCTCCCAACGTACCCTCAAAATCCTCCTTATGCAGGGGAGATTTAGAGAGGTTAAACAATTTGCTTGTATCCTCTAGCTAATAAGGGATGAGACAGAACTTAAATCTGGACAGCCTCACTCCAGATGGCATATCTTTAACTATTCTTTGAGTCAGTAAAGACTGATGTTGTATGGAGACCAGTACTGAAAAAAGACCCTTAATCCAGCCTGGAGGGTCTAAGAGATGGCACCTTCAAAAGCAGGGCTTCTGTCTGTACTTTTAGGTAGGTTTTCTAGCACATTCACAGGTATATAGAATGTTAGAGTTGGGAAGATTTTTAAAGATCTGCTAGTTTCACAGCCTAATTCTACTGGAAAGGTTTGAACAGGAGAAATGACTTGTCCAATTCTTTAAGAAACTGCTAATTTGAAGATTAAGATTCTTGGTTTTGATTTAAGAACTCTCTGATTGACCATGTCACCTTTTTGCGAATAGAAATGAGACTTTTGGGACAATTGCCAGCCAACCTCCTTACCTCATACAAACAGAAGACTTGAAAAGCCATTTTAATAAGACTGTATTTGGAGAGAGGTCAGGCAGATATTTGGAGTACTTTCCGGGTAAAGCAAGCATTAGCTGATTTGTGGGTTTGGGGCTAGAGAGGTAAGATACTAGGTTGAAATCCAACACCTTCCATATTATTCCTGCTGGGTTTCCACACAAAAGTTTCCATGGTGGACACTAGCTATCACCCACTGCCATCCACTCACTCTTCTTTCCTTGTGGTAGAACCCTGATTTGTTCAGGAGGCTGGTAGAAGACCCTTTATCACTGGGAGGTCTGGCATGACCCCAGCTCAAGGGAACGAATCTGGGATTGGTCTAAGGGTGGACATGTGACCCAGTTCTGTGCCCGAGACAAGAAAAATCTGCTGGGGAGGGCTTCCTTCCCTGAATAAATAGATGGGATTTCCCAAGGAGAGATCCTATCCCTTCACCCTTGTGCTCTTCTCCTTCCTCTGACCTAGAACATGGATGTGAGGCCTAGAAATGGAATGAAAATAAGACAGTGTGCCAAGAACAGTGGAACAGAAAACTAGAATGAACTTGGGTCCAGGATGTCTTCATGCTCTCCTTGTTTCTGTTCTGGCCTGGCAGCCTCAGACTTCTTTTATGAGGTAAGTAAAGTCCTAATTGTTAAGCTATTGTTAGATTTTCCAGTTGCTTATAATTGAGTATACTCTTAATTGATACTATGTGCTTTTATGAAGAGAAGTGGTATCATAAAGTATACCTGTTCTTCAGATTTTATTCATAGGATAAAAAATAAAGGCAGTAAATGCTCATGAATGAGCAAAACTGCCCCATTTGTTAAATTTCTCTTCCAGAGACTGTATAGAATTGCATACATTTGATTTTTATGAGGTATCACTGTTAATAGTGCTATAGAGGGTTGTATCAAAGCTTCTGATATAATTTAGATTTTAAAAACCTAGAGTAGGCTAATTATAGAGTCCAAAAGCCTCACATGATTAGGCAAGATTTCTCATGGAAGAGCTCTGTGGTTAGTCGTATATGAACTACTTATATACGAGCCACCTTACATTCTGTCTTAACTTTCACTTTAATTGAGCTATTAATATGCACTGTTGAGATTTTAAATTGAACTTCAATATGATTTTCTTGTTTTAAGACCTAAGTGATGATGAAAGTAGGCAGTACTTCTAAATTTTCCACATTTGGGGCTTCTGTTACTTATTGCATTAGAATCTTCAGTTAAATGCTAGTGTATTTAGGGACAAGGATTTTGGCTTACTCAGTCCAGTGTCTCCTACAGTAGGTGGCACAATAGCTCCCCTGAGGCAGGAACTAATAAGTATTAACTGAGTCACAATAGCCATAATAGACAACAATATTAATAGCTAATATTTGCCTATGCTATGTGTGAAAAATAGTGTGGGTACCTTCAATGCATGGTGTCATTTAACCTCCACCAAATCCCTGTGAAATAAACCATTTTCTTCTTTCAAATGAGGAAAATGAGGCTTAAAGAGGTTAAGTCACTTGCTCAGACTCATTCAGTCATGAAAGCACAGTCTAGATTCCAGAGTCTGGATTCCTCATGATGTAGGTGAAGAGGTATCACTACCCAGATTTTACAGCTGAGGAAACAGAGGCTCAGGGAGGTTAAGTAACTTGCTCAGGATCATTGAACAGCTATTAAGTGGTAGAGCCTGGATCTGAACCCAAGCAGTGTGGCTCTGGCATCTGTTCACTTAACTGTGCTATACTGACTCACAAAGGGATAAATTTTGGACATAACTCAGATCTGTGATACAATATATACATTTGATTATATTGAATTGAAGGCTAGCTGATCACTAAGTGTAGTGAGAAATTTTAAATGTTAGTATGCAAACCCCCCCTTCTCCCCCCATTTAGTAGTAAGAAATCTTTCTTGAAGGATAAACTACCTTTAGAACCAGAGTGATAACTCTTCTTGCATCACTCTGGTAAATCACAACACAGAAACTGCACATTAACTTTTAACTTCTAGTTTACATCCTTAGTTCTCCTAACTTTCCTGTCCTCCTCCCAGCCCCTCTCCCTGTGCTTCTGCCTTGGGAGGTAGTGGCCCTCCCTGCTCCTGCTGTGTAGCCTGCTTGTCCTCCTGGGTAATCCCTCATGACACACCCTACTCCATCTCATTCCTTCTGTGTTTACTGGAATGTTGAGAGCATTAGGGAATTTTTCACCTCCTTTCCTAGGAGGTGACCCTAGGAAGCCTTCGTTTGTACCAGGATCTGAGGCTGGAAACAGGGTGTTTTGAATACTGATTTTGAGGTAGTTTCTAAAACAGTGCATTGCCCGTGTATTGGAATCACCTGAGTTTTAAAAATTCTCATTTGAGTCCCATTCCCAGAGTTTCTAATTTAGTAGATCTGAGCTATACCCTGGGCACTTAGAGCTTTAGATGCTGCCGGAGATCCAGTGTAGAGCAGAAGTGGACAACCACTGTGTCTGGAGCAGGGTTTCTCAGCCTCCACGCTATGGATATTCAGCACCAGATAATTATTTTTTGTGGGGAGACTGTTCTGAGTATTGTAGAATGTTTGCCAGTGTCCTTAACCTTTACCTACTGGATGCCAGTAGCACCCTCCACAGTTGTGACAATGAAAAATGTTTTTAGATTGACAGATGTTTTGGGGGCAGGGTAAAAAAATCAGCCCTGAGTCTGAGCTGCGAGAGAAGTCTCTCAAAAAGGAAAAAGAGAAGGGTGGCTTCTGTTGACCCACTCTAACAGGAAAAATATAAAGATGCCAAGGGGATCCAGCAGAAAACCCTCCTGTCATTGAAGGAGGTTTTTTCGTGTTGTGTTTAATCAAGGTGGCTTTTAAATTTTTTATTTTATTTTTAAGGTTTTCTATTTCTAAGCAAAGAGACGGTATGTTTTTTGAGGAGTATGGTAAAGGAAGGTGTCTTTGAGAATAATGTATTAAGAAAATGATACAGATCTTTCTAGCTTATCTGAAACACAACAGAAGGAAGCTAAATCTTTCTTTAATTAGTGTGAACAGCCTGGTGGGTAAAATATTGCCTCCTGCTAATGAGTTGCTGCCAGCAGCAGGGAGAAGAACTACAAGGGTCTGTATGCTAAATGGATGTAAACCCAGAACGTTTCCTTGGCTCTCAGAAGGTTTTGCCACCAAACTGATGGTAGAACCTAAATAGGTGAGAGTCTAGGTGTGTGTGTAAGATTAGGGTTACAAGGAGCTCATTGTGCAAAGGCTGGAGTTTAGGAATGAAATATTTTAGTGGTTGTCTTAGCTTGGGAGACAGAAGAGCCGTGGAAGCATCACGGGAGAGGAGAGTGGGGAAGTGAGAGAGAAGCAGCTAATAGGCGGTCATTATCAGAAGTTGCACCACAGGCAGTGGAGCTTCCTCACTCTGGAAGGTGCAGGGAGCCAGCCCAACACAGTCCTCAGAGGCACCGGGAGAGAGATCTGGCCCATTTATCCACTCATTCCTATTGTTGCTGGTTGAAGGCTGCATCTAGGGCCATTAGTCCTCAGCACTTCTGCCAGGTTCTGGCATGGGCCTCAGGCAGAGCTGCCTGTGTGGTGCTGGCAGTTGGAAGCAGCCAGTCAGCACCGGATGGTGCTTGCTGATGGGGTATAGATGGGCCACTGGCAACGTCTGCAATTGTGGTCAATTTTTAAATTGATTGAAAGGTGTCTACTGCCTTACTAGTTAACAATGTTTAATTTTTAATAAAGACTTCTTTATTTAAGGAACATTGGGAAGGCACACCAACCTCTGTCACCCTCAGAGATACCTTCACCATGAGACCATGAAATACCACCGCCAGAAACCAAGCCATCGTCCCACCCTGTCCTCAAGTCCTCTTTCCCTCGCCCCTTACATCTGGTCCACTAACAACCCCTTTCAGGTCTACTCTGAAACATTCAGGAGTTTACCCACTTCCGTCTCTGCTGCTGCCTCAGCAGTCCGGGACAATGTCTTCTGTCTGGGTTCGTCACATCTGCTCTTCTTTCAGTTCCTTGAACCTACAAGGCTTTTTCTTAAAATGCTTCTCTTCTCCACCCCACCCCTGGCCAACCCCACTCTTCCAGTGACTTGCTCCTTTCCTTTAGATTTGGCTAAATGTCATTTCTTCACTGAAGACCTTCCTTTCTAAAAGAAAATCTCCCCATCCTACCTGTTATTCCCATCTCATTTCCTGTTTGTTTTGTTCTTGGCGTATTTCACAACTTGTAATTATTTTGTTTTCTTCATCTGTCTCCATTTCTAGACTGCAACCTCTATATGGGCAAGGACTATGTCTGTCTCCTTCAACACCATATCCCTGTAGGGTTGCCGGATTTAGCAAATAAAAATACAGGCTTTTCAGTTGAATTTGAATTTCAGATAAACTGTAAGTAATATTTTACTGTAAGTATATCTAAATATTGCATAGGACCTACTTACACTAAACATTATCCGTGAATCACCTGAGCTTCAAATTTAACTGGGCATCTTGTATTTTATTTGGTAACTCTAGTTCCTAGGCCCTACCACATAGCTGGCTGTCATTACATATTGTTAAATAAAAACTTGGTAGCAGCATATCAAAATTGCTACTATGGCAACAAAGTGGGGGAAATGCTAAAACTATAGGACTAAAGTAGCCACAGATACCACTTTCATTCCTTTCTGTTTTGATTTGTCTATCTTCTCCCTATGGAGAATCTACTCAACTCACCCCTGAAGTCTCGGTCAGCCCCGTGCTCTGGAAGGGATGCTGACCGCAGGAAGGGAGAGCTGTCTGTTTTGTTGTGGTTCTGTGCTTGGGCCTTAATCTTTGGCCCTGATCTTCCCAGACTGTGAGCTTGTTAAGGGGAGAGAAAACTTCTTCCTTTTTAATCTTTCATTCCCAGCATCTCACTCTGTAGCTAGAACATAGAAAGGACTCAATGCACAGTTACCCAAGGGACTGAAAGATGAGTTGAATAGTACAGAGACTAACTGTCCTGCTTTGAGCATGACTGGGGGATTTCCTGGGATGTGGGGCATTCAATGCAAAACCTGGGAGAGTTGTTCACCCTTAGTGAATGATGCCCACTCTTGGTGGCTGAGCTTCTGGTTCATCATCACCATATTGGCTGCTACCTGACTATCAAGATTAGACCGTATGGAGAAAGGGAAGCTTCCTATGGCCAGGATTCTCACCTGGCCCTGGTTGGCTTGCTCACTGCACATGTGTGGGCAGTTCGTTGTTATTGACTCTGTATGAAGAGCTCCACCCAGTGCTCTGGGCTGCACAGTTTCAGGAGACTAGAGGCTGGAGTGGTGGCAGCGCTGAAGACAGACACTGAGACAGCTGCGGGGGCAGTGAGGCCCAGAGGCAGACACCGGCTTGCCGCATGCAGACTCGCTCTGAGCGGACGGGATTCTAGTGATTGATCTGCCATTGTGGGAATGAAGTTAGATATAAACTCTTTCACCCCAAGAAAGTTCCATTGTCATTTTTTCTGTCTCATTGAATACATAGTGAACTTGTTTGGGGCTGAAATCCATTGGCAAAACAGTCAGTCAACTGGCCTGGCCGCCCATCTGTTTTAGGATGACACTGGATCTTTGGAGCATTGATGACGCTATGGGCTTCCTTCTGCCTGGATTGACACCTGGGATGTTGGCCTTGGCTTCCTCCTCAGCTCGTGGTCCTTATGTTGGCCTTTCCTTTCTTGTGGTTTGACCTTGTGGCCTGTAGTAGATGCCCTGGACTTGTGCTTCTAGAATAAAGGCACTCAGGCACACATGCTAAGGGGCCCGAGTCTTGGTTCAGTCTCATGGACCCTCAGTTTGGCTATTACAGGTATGCTTCATCAAGACCTGATTATGACCAACTGCCACTTCCACAGAATACCAGCAAGTATTTATTGAGTAATTAAGCTGACATAGAACTTTCCAAATACATTTCTACAAATGTCTGACTTACTTGACTTTGAAAAAGTAAGTTCTCATTTTAAGCAACCTCCTCCCCCAATATAGCCAAAGAGTGTGACATTCTACAGGAAGCCACACAAATCCATTCTCAATTATGGTAGCATTGCTCCAGTCTCAACTAGCTTCTGCTGGGTTCCTGGAATTGGGAGTGAAGTGGCTCTTGAGAGATTCCCAGCACTTGTAGTAGTTCTCATCCAAACAGTTAGAGGTCTTGAGCCCCCACTTGGTGACAGCCATACTTAGGGAAGACTCAAACATAAATGCCTGTATGGGGATGAGAGAGAGAGGTGAGGTAGATAATAAGACACATCTGATTAAATGTCAAGAGATAGATGTCAAGAAAGAAGATGTGGGTAGACAGGATCTTTGAATAGTAAATTTTGTGTGTTAGCATGGTGAGCAGAGCTAGCTCAAGCCTTGGGTTCTGGCTCTGGCCCTACCACTTAAAAGCAGGTGATGTGCCTTGTGCAAGACCCTTCCTGAACTTTTCTGAGCCGCAGGTTTAATTCTGTAGGTTGGAATCAGGCATGTAAGCAGCACATTGTCCTTGTAGCATTAGGGAGCTAAATTTGCTAGAGTCTAGGGCACAAGAGGGTCCTAGGGATAGTCATCTTCTCAGGGGCCATCACTTACTGTGGCTGTGTCTTTGTGAGGGAGGCCATAATCCCCATTTCACAGAGGAGGAAACCAAGGCCTCAAGAGCTGAGAAATGACTTGTCTAAAGTGGTTGGTAGCAAGAAGTGGCAGGGCTGAGATTTGACCCTTTCTTTTTCAAGATTCTGACCAAGAGGAAAAGGAGGAGGAAAAGGGGAGATGGGAATGGCTGTAATAGTTTTAAAAGCCCTATTCCAGAAAGGTCTGAATTTAGGAGGTTTTTGTCCGCAACAGAAAGAATATGCAAATACTCTGTGCATCTTAGACATTCTAGCTTCACTGACTGCTTATTTTCCTACCCACTGTGGCTTCAACAACAAGAACAAAAAACAAAACCCTGTGATGCTAATGTGCCCACATTGTTGGAAATGTTTAAAACAGATGGACAAAAATAAGATAAAAATTCTCTTGTCCCACAACCCCTAGAATACACATTAATATTTAGTGTCTTATATGCATTAACTTCTTTTTGCCTAAAACAATGGAGATGATTGTGCCCACCTGACTTTCCATGATAGACTGGATGTGAGGACTAGATGAGACCATATAGAAGAACCGTGTGTATTATGAAGCACTGTGCAGACCCATATTGTGGGCATTATTGTTGTCTCTTTAATGACTCCTCCTTAGGAGCCTTGCTCTCTGACTGGAGTAACAAAACCCCATTCTAGCTGAGCTATAAAGATAGTATTGTGTAAAGTTAATTTATTCCAAACTGGAATAAGGATAAGGTATATAGGTGGGCCTGGGTCCAAATTATATAATGAAAAATGGTGAGGAAGACCCAAAGTCTGGGTAAGGTGTTGGACCCTCCCCAAGCATGTAGTCTGTGCTCCTTGGCTACTCAGGGCCTCCCAACCCCTGAGCTTTTTACACAGAGCTTTTTCTCACTTGTGCTCTAGTTTCTAGATGTTTCCCAAAGTCCTCCTCTTCATAAAAACAGCCCTAGCTGCCTCACTGCTTCAGAACACTGCTCCCTGGCAGCACTGACTATCTAAAGCCAAACTGGGCACCAAAGATTATGGAGTGGCAACTCTGGGGTAGCATGTGCACCTCCAGGAGACTTCCGAGGCAATAGCTTATCTGAGACTGTCAAACTGCATCTCATAGAGATGTAGGGGTTCTACAAAAACTCTGCAGAGACACTTGCAAGGGGAAATAAAGCCAAGGTCAAGCAGATGGGACTTTTTGCACCCTCCCCCTGCAGATCAGCTCCATCAACTCAGATTCTGGAGTTGGGACTGAAAGCAAATTAATTAGAGAGAGAGACAGATAATAATGCTCCCAGCTTAGGTAGTTCTTAGGCTGGGTGTGGAGTCATGCAGGTCTGTGCTATTGATTTTTAAAGTTAAGTAGCATTGAAGGCATTTGTTTAAAAATGTAAAGCATATTTGCATATGATTTAGCAAAATTACTCTTTATGATAATAAACTCTACCTCAAAGAATGCAAAAATAAAATAAAAGCAGGTACTGCAGCCAAATGCAGTTGTGTTCAGTCTCAGTGTTTACAGCTTGACACAGAAGGAATACAAAACAGGTTTTAAATCCCATCAGTTTCATCCCATGCCAAGGGAGAGCAAAAGAAAACGAGAAAACAGCTGAGAGTTGCTGCTCACAAGCCCTGACTAGAGTGAGGCAAAGGCTTCCTGACCCTCCTTGTCTTGAGAAACCAGTTGAAGGTAGCATCCTGCATCCCCTGCTACTATGGCTCTAGGGAATTGCTTCAAAAAAGCAGGAGATGGCTCTGAGACAGAATGTGTATACACAAGGCTTTATACAGATAAGGGAAGACCCCTCACATTTGAATAGTGATAGATAACATCCCTTTACATTTTAATAGTGCTGGACAGTTTGTTATGTTAAATCTCTGTTACCGGCTGGGTTGAGTACCATACTCACACTACACATGGGGAAAATGAAGCACAGAGAAGTTAAGTGACTTGCTCAACATCACTCTGGAACTAGGAGCTAGGATTTGAAACCAGGTCTGACTCCCAAGTCCAAAGCTCTTTCTATTCTACCAACATCAGGAGCCTACTGTACACACCTGGGTATGTACATACACACAGGAAGATATATACACACTCTCCTCTCCTGATTCCTCCTCTGTGACTTTGGAGAAATAAGAAACAGCCACTCCTATCAACAAGGTTGGGGAGCCCAGTGGCCACAAGAGCCTAGCATTTAGCTTGCTTACCATAGTGCCATCAGCAATCCTCTCAGGTGCCAGCTCGGCTTTGCTGGCCTTCTCAAAACAGTTGGCATCAGGTCCATGGGGGGTCATTGAGCTGTGCAGGCTGCCTCCCCCTGGCAGGAACCCACCCTGCTTTGCCTCATAGTGACCTTTGATGAGTCCCATGAATTCACTCATACAGTTCCCTGGGAAGGTTGAAAACAATATTACTTTTATTATCCAAGGCAAGACCCTAAAACACCAAGATCTCCTAAACGTTCTTTCTGAAGCATGATAGTATGATAGGAGAATCTGATAAGTTTTTTAGGATTAATGAAGAGTACAGGTAGGAAAAAAAGCACTAAACATTCATTGGTAGACAAAGCTCTACCCCATGTCCATGTAGATTATCAGAGATCTTAAATTCCACTGCAAGAAAGAAATCATGCCAGATCTAAAGAAAGTCAGGCCCAGACAAGAATTGTAATGATAATTAAAATGCAAATTATACTAAAGAGTAGATATACTCCATCATCAGGGCTTAGAAGCGCCATATCAACATTTTCTTCTTTCCCAGATCTGAGTCCCTCTCCAAAGAGCCTGATTGTATTACATGGCATCACCATATTCCTGGTTCCCAATCTAGAAAACTAAAGTGATGTGCGTGTGTGTGAAGGATGATGTAATGGAAAGAACCCTGGACCTGGAGTCCATTGTCAAATGATAATCTGTATGAAAGGATTTTAGTGTCTGTAAAAAGGCACTCCACAAATGCTGTGTATTCTAGCAAATAACATCTTCTATATCTGAATCTGATATCATCTTATTTTTCCATTCTCCAAAATGCGTCAGGTCTATTCTTTTCTATTTCCATTGACATTCTCTTCATAGAATCCTGAAGTCTTAAAATTGGAAGGGATTCATACTTCGATTTAGAACAGAAGAGTTTTCAGTATCTTTCCAGACAGATTACCTCCTGGGCTCTGCCTGTATGCCTCCTATGAATGGAAGCTCTCCTCTACTCAACAAAAGAACTCTGGAAAGTTCTCTCATGTTAAATGGAAATTAGCTTTCATATAGATTAAGTGCATTGGTCATAGTTGTGCTTTTTGGAGTCAAAAAATTTGATAAAAATTAGCATGTTCCCACTTTCAGTTTCATGTTTCTATTGAAATAAAGCTCTTCATTAGAATAGCAATGCATTTAGAGGAAGAATTAAAGAAGTACAACACCTGAGTAAATTTAAATGCCTTTCCATCCATCTATCCCTCTATCCATTCTTCTGTCCATTCCCTGCACCATCCATCCACCTATCCATCCATTCCAAATATATAATTAGACACTGTGCTAAATACTTTGATAAAGATGGATAAGAAATAGCCTGTTTAAAGTTATTCTTAGTGATAGATAACATCCCCTTACATTTTTAATAGTGCTGGACAGTTTGTAATGTTAAATCTCTATCACCTGTTGGGTTGGGCACCAAACTCACTCTACAAATGGGGAAAATGAAGCACAGAGAAGTTAATCTCTAAGTCCTGTGAGAGTGCTGAGAATGTTAACCATATACAGTAGAGAGATAAGGCACTGGGAACCCTTACAGAGCCAAACATTTGACATGATAAATACCCTACCTCCCTTCCTTACATGTGAAGTATAACCAAGTGCCAAAATAGTTCTGTAATTGACTAAACAGCCATACCCATCCTGCCCAAAAAACAAAATGCTGCTTCAGGTCCCTGCAGGAAAGGTAGGACCCAGATCATAGCTCTTCTTGTTTCTCCATGAAGCAGAATAGAGGACTAAAAGCAACTGTAAGCATACAGTGTCATATTCTAAAAGCAGTCTGCTCATGACTTAAATATGCTGTCACACTTCTCAGTTTCATGGCTTAATTCTAAGAAGAGAGCAATACAGAATTCAGCTTTGATCTGAATATGAATTTAGGTAGCAATGACCTTGGAGATGGCATTTCCACATCATTTTCCAAATTTCAAAGGACAGTGGGAGGGTAGACCTTGCCTTTCTGATTAATGCTGAATCCAGTTAACTAAGGTACATTAAGATGACATGAGGCAATATTTCTACAGAAATAATTCTCCACTTCTCCTGTAAAGTCACATTAAAGTAGCAAAGATTTTGATTATTGCTAAAGCAACATTTTTAATATCACTGGCAAAAATAATTTCTAACTTGGAGTTCTGGGGTTTTCCCAACTAAGGGCAACCATACCTTTATGAGGTCTATCTATTCTGGGCCAAATTTATTTGAAAGTCTTTTAAAAATTACAAGAAGCATTTCACAAGGTCATTTGTTTCAGGCAAACTCAATGACAAACCAAAATCAAGGAGTGGTTTGAGAGCTGTAGCATAATAGCAGACTTGTCCAAGTCAGACTACTCTGTTCTCTCTCTCCCTGGGGTAGGGGGGCAGGGAGGGTAGAACAAACCCCAGGCTAGCGTTTTTCAACATGTAGTCTGCATACCTCCTGCATCAAAATCCTCTGACTTGCTAGTTCAGATGCAGATTCTGAGGTTCTACCTCAAAATCAGCTAATTAAATTCTCTGACAGTGGACCCTGGAGATATAAAATATTTTTTTATATTCTAAGTGATTTTTATATACCTTATTTTTAAGTGTATTTTTTTAATTGAAGTATAGTTGATACACAGTGTTAGATTGGTTTCAAGTATATGATGCAGTGGTTCAACAGTTACCCACCTTATTAAATCCTCATCCCAACTAGTGCAGTTACTGTCTGTCAACATAGAAAGATGTTATAGAACCATCGGGTATGTTCTCCATGCTGCACTTACATCCCCGTGACAAAATTAATTATGACTGATATTTTTGTGACCCTTTATCCCCCTCACGCACCCCAGCCCCTCCTGCATGGTAACCACCAGTCACTCTTCAGTGCCTCTTATTTTTAATGTTCCCAAAGTGTGGTCCCTAGAAGAGTAGCATCAGCATTGCATGGAAGCTTGTTACAAATGCAAATTCTCAGGCTTACCCTGGACCTACTGCAGCAGAAATTTTGAGGATGGGACCTAGGAGTCTGTGTTTTAACAGTCCTGTAGGTGACACTGACACATACTAATATTTGAAAACCACTGTGGACACATAGAGCCACCTCAATACGAGAACTGTGTGAAATAGTGAATTATCAGGACTAGCATGTGAGGTACAGGCTATAAACCAGAACAATTCTCTCTCCTTGATAATAGATCCTCTAGGGACCAACTTTGAGGAGAAGTTGGGGCCTGTGATGGGCTTGACAATCTTCAGAAAGGGTGCAGTTTCTTATGACTCTATTCACAAAGTACCTGGTATCTTTGTAGTGGTGACTGTGTACTTTTCTCCATCATAATGGTGTCATCTGAAAAAGGTGGGGCTGGAATTTGGCCATGAGGTGGCCTTCCTCCGTCCTGAGGGCCTTAGTTCTTCACCCTGTACAAGTGCCTAAATGGCCCATTCTGTGCACTGTTATATCCTGTCGAGCCCTGGCTCCTGGGAGCTGACACATAGAGAGAGGAGCTTCATATAAGCAGAAGGCCCTGAGGTTAACTAAGGAAAGGGGTTTGTGTTTAAGAATGTTCCAGCTGAAATGCACCTCAGAGTTTTTCCAGAACTGTAAGTACAAAAATTCAATCTCCAAGAAGTGCAATTGTACCTTGACCTTTAGGCTGGATTTATAGCTCGCTACATACAGCACAATTAAAAATGCCAACTTAATTTCAGCTATGAAATGCCTTATTCATTCCTGGTGATGCATTCACTTATTAAATACACATTTATTAGATGCCCATCACGTATGGGTACTGTGCTAGGTACACTAGTTATGGTCACCAGTGTCTGCTCTGGCATCAGACCACCTTCAATTAAATCCTGACTTCACCACTTAACTAACTGTGAGGCCTTGAGCAAGCTACTTAATCATTCCTGTCTCTGTTTCATTTTCTGAAAAAAAAGGGGGGAATATGATACTACCTCTTACAATTGTTATGAAGATTAAATAGGTTAACACCTTTAAAGAACTTGAAAGAGAGCTTTAGAAAATGGTCAGTAATTGCTGGCCATTAGTCATAATAATATTAATAGAATAAAAGTAATAGGTCATGTAAGTTCTGTGCTAGGCAACAAATGTTCTGCAGAAACTGCCTCCAGAATAGGGTTCATCCCTAGCGTGGACTGCAGTCTCCTTTACTCCACCAAAATCACTGGAGACGGCATGTTTTACTGGCTCTTGAACCAGTCATAGGTACTGAGTGGTCCAAAACAACAAGCTAACCAACAGCATCCCACTGTTCCTCCTCCCCAAAAGAAGCTTCTGAAATGTAAAGAAAATTCTTGCTTCACACTGAACCAGCCTTTCTGCCTGGAACTGGGCTCTAGGCCTTACACAGTATTTCCTTCTCAGAATCAGCATATCACAATCACCCCTGCAGAAGCTGTGGTCTTTAAGCAGCTGGAAGTCTGGGGAGCAGCCCTGGACCTCAGGAGGCAGGATCCTGAACTCCAGCCAGGGCAGGGTGTCCAGAAGCACCGTGGCAGCGTTTCCAATGGGTAATGCTCACCCCTTTGCTGCCTCTTTGGTTTCCAAATGTGGCTTGGTAAAGGAGAGACTTACTGTGGTAATAAGGAGGCCTGAAGGTCCCATCAGCAACCCCCCATCGAGGTGGGAAGATGACAAAGTCAGCGATGGCCACTCCGGGGCGGACAGACTTGGCAGTCAATACTGTGAAAATGGATGGGTCCTGTGAAAGCACAAGGAAAGGCTTAACACGTGATGGAAGGGTGGTGGCCGGACAGTGACACATGTGTCCCCCACAGGTGGAGGGGTTTTTGAGTGACACTCTAATTTCTGATCAAACCACACAGGCCAGGCTAAGAAGTATGGGCTTGTCTCTGAGGTGCAGTTATTTTTCATCTGACTTTCCTCTCTTGCTGTGCTTGAAGCAAAATGAATTAACACCAGCTAAGAGGATTCTGAGCTGCTTCTTCACCCTGCTGAGCCCCATTTCAACTAATTACCACCCAGTGGTGCCTGCATTCCACCCTCAGGTTGGGGTGACCAGAGCTGGGATGTGCCACAGGGAGCTTGTGGCAGGAGGGATGTTTGGATTAAAATGGAAATAGAAATAACATCCAATTTTTGATATAGATGTAGGATGTGCTTCTCTTTGGGGGAATCATAGAGACTCCAGATGACACCCCATTGCTTTTTATCCTTGTTTGACTCTCAGGTCTAAAATATGTCACTTATATCACTAGTTTGGTAGCATAGAAGTAATAGGTTAGGGCACAATATGATTTTAAAAGCACTTTAGAATCCTTCAGTGGAAACATTGAGTTTCAGTTTAGTGATCATGTTTGCTTTCAGATGCCATGCAAGGGTCTGGGATTTAACGATTGAGATCTATTCCTTGCCCCTTTCGCATTGAGAGGGGAAGACTGAGGAGTCATAACACAGGTGCATGAATAACTAATCACAGCAAAGTGCCAAGGGCAATCTAGCTTTATAAATACAGATCCAAGGGAGTACAGAGAGTGGCTCTGCCTCCGAGGATCAGGGAAGGCTTTAAAGAGGAGGTGACATTTGAGGTAGATCCTGAAGAATGAGAGGAGAAAGAGAGAGGGAGGGAGAGTTGGGGGGAAGGAAAGAAGAAAGGAAGGAAGAAAGAAAAGAAAGGAAAAGGCATTTTAAGCCCAGAAAACAGGGAAGACATCAAAATGCACAGAGATTTTGTCAAGAGGCAAGAAAGCTAAAGCCCAGAGTGCACTGGCAGAAGGGAGAGGGGTGAGAGGTGGTGCTGAAAAATGAGTCCAGGGCCAGATGGTGAAGAGCACAGATACCATGCTTCAGAGCTCAGACTTAATCCTAAACCACAGGGAGCCGGCAAAGGTTTTCTAATGTGGGGTAGAATAATCAGACCTGAATTTTGAAAAAATACCTATGGCATCAGGGCAGAGGAGACTGAACCTGTGTAAATGCAAGCAAGAAACCAACCCTTATTGCTGTGAGAGCCAGCATTTCATCTGTCATGAGAAATGACCTGAAACTGTTAAAGAAAAGGTGACGAGGCTCAAATACAGCTCTATCAGTGTCTCAGGTCCTTCGTCATGCTGTTTTGGGCTTGATGCCTCATTTTTTTCCCCCTTTTAGTTTAGTTTTGTTAAGAGTTGGTGCTCTTTAGCAAGGTATTTTTGTCCCCCCCAGAGATAAGCTGAACTGGTTCAGAGTAATTTTTCTGTCTCTGGCTCTCTGGCTTCTCTCTAATTATCCCTTCAGCTTGTGGATTAAGTTAATCTATTGTGAACTAGGCTGCAAAACAAACTTTTCTCCAGGATCTCAGAACAAGCACTTTATCACAAATGTGGGGCCTTGGGGCCTGCACTGTAGACCAGAGACCTATTTGTAAACCGCTAATTGAGTGATAAATGTGACCAAGTTCATACTTTAGAATTTCTCTAGTTTAAATTCAAGCACTGAACATGTGAGGAACTTTAGAATAGGGCTGTCTGCCTCATCATTGCTAAAAACAGCCAGGACTGGAGGCAGTGGAGTAGGCAGCCAGAGCAAGTAGACTCTTGGCATTTGTGAGCAGGACAGAGGACTTTCCAAATCCAGAAATGTTCCTCTTTCATCACTCCACCACTAACACTAGCAGTTGGCTTACTTTTTGGGATACATTTTCCAAGAAGGAGTTAAGCTTTTAGCCACCTATGAGACTTGCTGTAAATACTCTGTGTGGAGAACTGAGCTGTGGTCAAGGGTGAGTGTTGAGTGTCTGGCTTGGCTCCCTCACTAGCTGTGTTATTTATTCCTTCACTGAAGTCTTGCTGTAGATGATCCCAATTCCTGTCAGCACAATGACAAAGGACAATATCTCAGGCTTCCAGGGGTGACACTGGGAATGTAAAATCTGAAGGTCACGGGTCTACTGTGGACCCCTCCCACCCAAGGGTGGCCCTATCCCTGGGGCCTCTCTGTGGTGTGGACTTACTGCGTGGTCAAAGGCCACCGAGTTGATGACCATGAAGTTCTCCAAGCTGTACTTGTATGGGGTATAGTTCCCATGCCAGGCCACAACATTGAATGGGGACACATCCTGATCATAAAAAAAAAGCAGGAAAGGAGGATCTTAGCACCGAATGCTTTTATAGCTGTGAGTCTACAGTTTGTACTTGGCATCACTGTCTCTTTTTTACTTGATTTTGTTCTCATAATTTAATAACACCATCCTTTGGGAGCAGTATAACCCTGAATCATTTTGTGGTTGCCTCCTATGCCCTCAGACTGTCCCTTGCTAAGCCATAAACCCTATTTCTCCAGTTCATAAGCTGCAGCTGCTTCTGATCACATGTGCAGCAGAAGCACAGCACATTCTCCATGTAGTGCCTTTTCAACAATTTTAAACACAATTGTGAGACTCTGTGGATGTCATCAGGTCTCAGACAATCTGGGCCACCATCTGGGATTCCTGGTGTGGAAGGCAGGCACTTGCTGTGACTGCTTGCCAGGCAGTCACTGCCCAGAGCCTCTGGTACACATAGTGCCTGGTTTTGGTGAGTGCAGGAGGGCAAGAAGTTCTCAAAGAGTTCCATGTGGGTTTTCATGTCCCATCCCCAGAGGTTATCATTTTTGCCAGGCTGGAGTAGAATCTAAGGATCTGCATTTTAAACAAGCCTCTCTCAGAATTTCTGATGCAAATGGTCTCTGAACCACATTTTGAGAAATCATGACCCAGAGAATATGAGAGTGATGATGTGTCAATGATGGTGACAATTAACCCTCAGGGATTAATTTTAAGTGCTACACTGTCTAGCTTCTACTGGTTAGCATACCTTCCAGATGCTGTCCAAGGAAAATAACATACCTTGGCAAAATATAAGCAATAAGTCAAACAGGCAAAAATAAAGCAAACAAATAAAGGTAAACAGAAGAGTTCTTTGGATTATTTTTATATGATACTTTATGCTAATATATTATGTATTTGGTATGTTAAATAATGTAATATATGCTAATTTTTATAGATTACATATTATATTATTATTATTGTCTATGCCTTTGCTTATCTCCTGAGTTTATAAGGCTGGTGGCATAAACAAGTGCAGCTAATTAACTGAGTTCTACTTGTTTTGTATCAATCATTGCTTGAATTTTAAATATGGTGGCCATTGGTGAATATAAACCTTGGATAATCTGCTTGTTAACTCTTTTCCCTTTTCAGAACATATTATCCTGCCTGTATATTATGCTTTCCACACCATTTATGGAGATGTACATATTGCCAGGATTTTCATTGCTTGGTGAGTGCAAAGAGCATGACCTTTGGAGTCAGACAGACATGGGTTTGAATGCTGGTTCTGCCACTGACTGTGACATTTGGAAATTACTTGTCACTACCTGGATTGTTTTCATGACTAAAAATAAAGCAAATAATACTTTATTTGTGGTATCTTAGTGGTATGGTAAAGATGAAACTTAACACTGGCCTTGGCAATCAGTAGGTGATCAATAATTATTCATTCCCTCCCTGTCTGCCGACCCTCTTACTTTACCTGTTTGGCAGCAAATAGCTTGCCTTGGTATTTATTAATCACAGTGTAGCCACCTGGCACCTGGCAATCTTCATACCAGGCAACAGGTATCAAGAAATCACGAGGATTGGCCAAGCCATTGGCTCCTAAAACACAATGACCCAGAAGTATTTTAGACACTTTTTAATCACAAAGGAAAGACGCCCACGGTTCCATGTCAAGAGCCACTCCATAATTCACTTTCATTGTTCAAAAGCTCATTGAAATCCCAATCTGGTACTTCTTATGAGGACCTAAGGAATTTGGTCAGGAAAAAAAATCATGAAAATCATCCTCATTCTCATTGCCAGCATCACCTTCTAACATTGTAGAGTGAATAGGTTTATAAACCAAGTTACATGCATTATCTCATTGCTGCAGGTGAGGGGAGGGGAAAAGAGGAAAAGACTAGAAAAGCATAAAAGGGAAGATCTGGCAGAACACTGGACCTTTTTTCTAAGAAAACCCTGATGACTCCGGAACTCATCTACAGTTCTTGGTGTCAGAAAGGAAGGGCTACATACTGTTGCCCTAGACATGCCTCCGCTTCTCAGGCAGAACTCAGAATCAACCCAAGTCTGTAAAATTGCTCTCTAGCTTGACTAATCTGTCTGCCACTCAGGGAAAAGGTATTCAGGCAGGACTTGCCTGCCTACCTTTGCTTAGGAGCAAGTGTTCCCTCCAGAGAAAGGAAATAAATCAAAAGACCAAAAATGAAAGGCATAAGTGCAGAAATATAATTTAACTCTGAGAGAAGAGGCCTGGGGAGTGTTTTATCATTTCCAGCTCCTAGGGCTAAAAAGTATGAGCTCCCAGCTGGTGAGTAAATTATATATATTTTCCAGAGGGCACATGTTCCCTGGAGCCTGGAGGCTCTCCTGACTGCAGAGCAGCAGGAAGCCAGACCAAAGTGGGAAGAGCGGGCGGTGACAGACGGCCGGCCGCGGCTCCAGCTGCCTCTCTGCTGCCTCCCACTTTCTTCTCTCTGGATCCCCCAGAGGAGTGACCAGAAGGCACATGCTGGCCTGTCCCTGTTTTGCTCTAAAAAAAGCTGTTGACAAGAAAGGGAAGAACTGGGAGGTGTAGCCACCACCTTCAGCAAACATGCCAAAGATGAAGCCAAGGGCCAATTTTCCAAACCACTCCTTTCATTCCAAGAGATGTTTTAAGAACAACCCCTCCTACCACCTTCATGTCTCCCCTACATCTCCTGCCTCCAGCTTGCCAGAAGAATCGGGGGTTGGGGGAGGCTTGATTCACTTTTGGAAGTTGTCATCTGCCTCACAGAGGCTGTGGTTTCCAGCCCCTTCATAGCCCTGAGCTGTGAGACTTTTCTGACTGTTAAGAGTGTAGCTTTTGTGGAGTGTGCTTAGTAGGAATGTGAGGCCCACACACCTGTCTCTCAGTTCATAGGAACAAAGCACCTGCCATTTGCATGGCTTTCCTGAGTACATTGTCTACACGCAACCCACTGACTTAAGAAAATGACTTCCCTCCTATTCACAAAGCTCTTTCCCACTTGTATGTTTTGCTTAAGCTTTTCCCTTTCCTCTTAATTTTTCCTCAACTTTTGATCAAGAATTAGTTAAATCTCATCTCTTCTGTGAAGTTGTTTGAATGGTAACTTAATCCGCAGTAACCTAAACTTCTATATCCTTCAGGGTGTACACTGTATAGCCAGAGCCTGCTATATACCATCTTACTCCCCAGTTCTTATCTATTACTCACAGAGGGATCCATAATGGGTCGGCTTGGGTGTTTTCTGTTAGGCATGTATTTATGGGAAAGTGCTTGTTTTACCCTTGATGAGGTTTTTTTGTTACCCTCAGCACAACTTAGGAGCTGAGACAAGGTGATAGTCTGGACTGGACTGGTACACTGATGAGCTTATTAATGAAGATTTCATTTCATCAGATGGGTCAGCCATACTGCATGGAGCCCCTGAACTTAAAGAGATCTGAAAAAAAAGGTCTGAGATTGCTTTTGGAGTTCCAGTGGGTTTCTGAAATTCCCAAGTGTACTTGGTCCAGAGAAGAAGTTGCCTAGAGAGGAAAGTTGAAGTTTGAGGAGATAATAAGAAGAGAAGGATGTTTAACTGTCATGCAATCATGTGTCCTGTATTTCAAGGGAGGCTTAGAGGATTGTAGTGAGGATATACCAATTGGTCCCAGGTCAGGCAACTCAAAGTGGACACCGTAGACCTCCAGGATGTAGCCCCTTGTCTCCTCGAAGACATCTATACTGAACCGCATTCCTCTCTGGAACAGGAAGCAGACACTGGTGTGCCCTCCCAAATCATACCTATAGTTATAAAGAAGCTTCCCCAGAGCCACAGCTGCCCCACATGCAAAAGTAAGTTATATGGTCTGTTAAACTATGTTTGAGAGGTGACCAGCTCAGAGATGAGTTAGAAAAAAAAATTTACCACCTAATCACATCTGTGACCCAAACCAATTCTAGTCTGATCTCTCATTGGGTTCAGAGATAACTGTGCCCTGATTTAGTCAAATTTTTGAGAAATCCATTCTCACCACCCCCACTCCCATCCACAGGAACAGTCTTATCCCAAGTGTAAAAATATTTACAAAAGTGCATTGACAATGCTTTTTGCTTTATGATTCTGTACTATTTTGAAACAAATCAGGCAGTCAAAGCCTGTGTACTCCTCTGTCCAGGGACCTTCTGCATAACTAAAACTTGTCCCCCTACCTCCCATTGCTCAGACATGACAGAGAAATTTTAGAGTTGGAAAGAGCAGCAGCTGCAAGATCTTTGGATTGCTCCAAAATCAGGGAAGACAGGGAGGAGAGGGGGACACATTACCGACCTGAATAACGCAGATCTCATTGGGCTGCACAAGTATCTTGCCAAACTCGGTGTAAATGAGAAGTTTCCCTTTCTGGGGAACTAACAAAAAAGAAAGGGCAACAGCAAGCAATTCATTTTTATGTGAGAACCACCTCACAAAGAGTAAAAGGCTTAAGGGTTACATTCCTTTTTTATTCCAAAGAAAAGAGCTTAACTGAGTCTTATGGAGGAAAATGCATATTCTGACAGCTTAGGTTAGCTACTTTACTATCTAGAAGATAACAAGACAGGTTGAAGGATGAAGGAAAATAATATGTATGGAGTTAAAAAGCAGTTTATGACTAGGGATCAATTCACAGCAAAGGGGTCTGAAATCTTCAGGACTTACCAATCAAGAAGTCCCCATCTGAATTGTAAAAGCATCTGAAACATAGAATAATTCCTGTGATTTTTCAGTTTTAGCACTGTCCAGACAAATTAATTCACTCCACAAATTATTGTTTAGTACCCATTATGTGCCAGGCTCAGTGGCGGGTATAAAATGGTGGGCAAAACAACCCCATCTCTGCCCTCATACAGCTTAGAGTCTAGTAGGAAGTCAGACAGCAATCAAGAGTTACTGAACTACATCATCACCAACTGTAATGGCACAAGAAAAGTCAAGCTCAGGGTAATGAAAGAATAGTAGACTTGATCTTGTATGAGGAGTCAGCAAAAGCTTCCCTGAAGAAGGGACATTTGACCTGAGATCTGAAAGAACTGTCTAGGCAAGGGATTGGGGAGGGAGATAATGTTCCAGGTAGAAGGAACAGCATGTGCAAATGCTCTGAGGCAGGAGGACACATGACAGGCTAGTGTGGCTCAAGGGAAGAGAGGAGAAGTGGCTTGATATGAGGCTGGTCCCAAAGAGATGTCTCCAGTGCCTCGTCATAGGCCTGCGATCTCGGCCAGAAAGAGTGGAATTGGGCTCTGGAAGCAATAGTCTGGTTCCAGAGGTAGTGTGCAAAACCACTGTGACATTCTGCTTACCAAAGAAAAGGCATGAATGCCATTTATGTATTTTTGCTGATTAAAAAAAAAATCCAGTATGTAAGCTCTTCTGTGTAGGAACTTTACGCTTACCCAAAGTTTTAGGTGAAGTCAATATCTGTCAGCCTGACCTGCCACCAACCAGTGGCCATAGTGGCTGCTCAAGCAGTATGACTTTAGACTCAACATCAGCCCTGGGGAAACTTAAGAGATTAGTTATATTCTGACCCAAACTTGGTAAAGTCAAAATGCCTCTTGGACTACTACTACATTCCAGTGCCCCATTAACTCTTTTCTATTTGCATTGTTATGTGACCTTCTTGTTTATGCCACAGGAGTCTGTCAAGATAGAAATCCTTATTTATTTGTAATAGTAAATGTATATCAACATTGTACCGGGGAAAACAATAAAAACAATGACCCAGCCCTCATCCTCTGGCCAACAGCTCTTCGTAATATCCTGTCCCAGACCTGAGCCACTTACCTGTTCCCCATGGAGGTGTTGCAGAGGAAAATGTGGACAGCTAGCCCGTTGTTAGACCTGATGTCTCCAGCTCCACACAAGGTGTGCAGGCCCTGGGAGATGGGAAGAGACCACAGGAGAGGAAAGGATGACTGTGAGTGGTGTCTAAGGGGCCAACCCTCTTGGCTCCTGAGAGCTATGAGGCAAGGTTCTACTAGCGTTTTCCCTCTAGGACCAGTGGTATATTTGTGATCCAGCCTGCCTCTGGGGAGCCCAGAATTTATTGATTTATGTTTAGTAGGTGGTGGTTCACCCTAGTTGCCAGCCATGGCCCTAGGTCTGGATTGTTTTAACAGCTACATCAGATGAGCTTACAGGTTGTTAATTCATTCTTTGGCATTTTATCACTGGTGTTTAAGATCACACTGGAGAAGGATTTCTTTTGGAGACACATGAAGCAAGATTGCAGCTTAGGGACCTTTTAATGCCCCTCAAATATGCCCCACTATGTGGCCAGCCCTGTCCTTATAAGTAGGGTCAGCCTTGATCTTTCCAGAACAGGGCAGAGGAAAACATTCTGACCAACTGTAATCCTCTCTGTTGATAATCCACAGTCCAAGAAACCTTAACACATGGGCCTTCTCAAAACAGCCCTCAGCCCCAAACCTGTGGATGGAGAGCCTGAAAGGAGGGACCTCTGTTCCTCCAGACATCCATAATTCACACAGAGTGGGGGATTTCTTTTTGTATTTTAACTGAATTTGAAAATTTGGGGTCTATTTAGATAAGCCCCCATAGGGCTTGGAGCACTTAAAATGCACAGGGAATTCAGCATGATCTGAACAATTTGGCCTATGGCTTGGCACTTGGACTCTCACTAAGTAAGCTGTGACCTGAGGTTGGGCTGCAGAATGCTCCACTGGCTTCTTGGAGCCCCACCTCCTTGTAGTTCCCCTCCCTGTCCCCTACATATTCCTTGCTCTGAGCACAGGTGTTCTAATACTCCCTATAACTACAAGCAGAACTTCTGATCAGCATTGTATTAACTAGAGTTGCCACCCTGAGCTGAGATGCTCTTCTAGCCCAGAGATCCATTGTGGGAAGCTCATAAATTTGGGGACAAAATATATATTTATTTTTACTAGTCTCTGAAATTTATCATTTCCTTCAATTAATATAAATGTAAACAACAAACCACAGCAGTATTAGAACTGTCTAGAACTTTTTCACTGATAGAAATGATGGATATTTTTATATTACATTAAATTTGTTACAGCTATCCCAAAATGTTATTTATGCCCATATACTTCTAACAACCAGAGCTGTTAGATCTTTTCATAGATCTTGTGATTTAGAGCATTAACAAGGAAGCATATATGTTACTATAAACCAAACCAAACTTGTTATTTTAATATTTTTATCATAGTATTTCAATATAATCAGCTTCTTTGTAATTTTATGTATTTTATTTCATGCATTTAGAAACAGGCTCCACCAGACTATCAAAGAAATCCATGGAGGAAAAGAGGCTAAAAACCCCAGTTCTAGCCAAAAACAGAGGAAACTGAGGTAGGTAAATGCTCAATTTCCATTGGCTGTTGGGAGATGTTGTAAATAGCTCACTATGCCCTTTGGGGTCAGGGGCCACATGGTGCCTGTAAGTAAGGCATCCCTTGGCCAGCTCCAGTGCAGAGGCAGGTGGTACTGTCTGCTGCCTGCGTCTAAGGAGGCTTCTGCTTGGCATTCAACCTGCAACTGTCTGGATCACTCACCACGGGAGGGAGAACAGTGGGACAGTGAGGATAGTTTTGACTTACAGTCACAAAATCCACTTTCTTCTGAGCTTCTTTTGGAATATCAAATGGTCTCCATCTCAGCTGGACAAAAAATACACATATAGGAAAATTATTTCACAAGGGGAAACCATGGACTTTGTAAATGAGTAACATTGATTACACAGAAAAAGGACAGCTGCTCCCTCTGTGAGGCTCTGACTACTTTTGATTTTGTTATTTTAAAATTAATAATTATCCATCATTTGCTTAAAGGGACTTAGCTGGGCTCTGTGTGTATATGCAGGGTGTGTGTGTGTGTGTGTGTGTGTGTGTGCGTGTGTGTGCAGCCTATATGTATATATATTATGCTCATTCCTTAGCACTTTAAATTACAAAAATGGAAAAAGATCATTGCTTCTTATTTCAGAAGCTGTTTGTTCCTTTTAACATTTGGCTCAGGCACATCAGTGAGTTTTGACTGATGCTGCTTTTTATGCTATTTATAATCAGCTCCCTTTCCTGGCACGCCAGCCTCTGTGTGGGCTCCTGACACTGCAGAGGAAGGTTCTACTTCTACTTCAAGCCCTTGGAGTTTTGAATTATTTCTTTAAGTGAAAGAGAAAGTACGCAGCTGAGATTGGATTTAGTAAATGCAGTACCAGGTTCGGTTTCTTCACCAAACCCCATGTTTGTCCCTAGGCTGCATGATGGTTCAGTTTAAATCACAACAATTTTTAATTTAATAGTGACATGATCTAAGGAAGTGGGGAGAAAAACCAGCATCTGGGCCCTACTCGAAGTGTCAGCCCAGCACTTATTAATCAGCTTAGCAGCATGCCTGACCCAGCCAGGTTGGCATCTGATAAATGCGCAGCCGCAGGACCTCTGATGGAGTGACTCGCTCCCTGAGGGCTGCTCCGCTGGCCGCCGCACCTGGTCAAGGCAGGCGCAGCAGGGCCTCCACTAGGTCATGGGGTTCAGCTCTTCTGTATTTCAGAGAGGCAGCCAGGTGGGAGAGGAAGCAGCAAGTGGAAAAGGCAGTGCTGGGATTATTCTGCCTCTCTGACATACACAGTCTGGCAGCAGCCTTTATTTCTTAAAAGCAAAGCAGAATGATCACATTCTGGGACTACTTGAAAAAGAATGTAAAATGTTAATTTGAAAACCAGGCTGAAATCATGCTTCAGAAAGAAGGAAAAGGGTTAGGACTAATTCCATTAAGGATATTTCCTGGGGGATTTGGGAGAACCTGAGAGCAAGGTTCGCAGAAGCAGTTTCTCAGTCACTGTGCTATTGATATTTTGCATCGGATCCTCCTTTGTTGGGGGTGTTGGGTGTGCTGCTATCCTGTGCATTATAGGATGTTTAGCCGCCTCCTTGACCTCTGCTCGCTAGATGACGGTAATACTCCTTCAGGTTGTAACAGCCAAAAACGAATCCAGATATTGTCAAATGTCACCTGGAGGACAAATTTCCCCAGTTGAGAACAACTGACAGCAGTGGTGGGCCACCGATAAGCACCACTGACTTTTTGAGGGGAGGTTCTGGTCTACTACTATCCATTCCCTGCTCCTTCCCTGTATAGTAACAGTACAATCTGTAAACCCAGGAAGATTGTCTGGAAGATAATACTACCAAGAATCTTGGTTCCCTAGAAGAGTCATCACTCCAGGTTTCCTGATAGAAGGGATTTCAGTATCAGATCAGTGTCTGCTTGAGCAAAGTTTTAAATATATCCAGAGATTCTGAACCCTGTATACCCATGAGAATTATCCGGAGAGACTTTGGATCCAATACCAAATTAAATCAGAATCTGTGAAGGTGGGGCCCAGCCATCACCAGTATTTTATAAATCTCCATCTTGTAAAAGCTCTTCTAATGTGCAGCTACAGTTTAAGAATCAGCGTATCTAACTCAGACATTCGGTGATTCTTGGAAAGGCCACTCAGCCAACCAATCAAGCAATTAATCTGTCAATGAAATTATGGTATCTTGGGTCAGATGTGACAGTGACATGCCAGTCACCAAATAGCAAGGATGTTTAAGTAATCCAAGTCTAAGGATTTATAAACCTAAGAAGAAAAAGGAGAGCATGAAAAGAGGAGAAAGAAAGATATGAAAGAGAGACAGGAAGAAGAGAAATCCTAGTAACAGGGGAAGTTCTGTCTGGTTTGTTGCACTGCGAAAATGCTATTGAGATCTTCCTGAAATTAAAATACCTGTTGTGGGTGGAAATAAAGTCCTGGCTCCCAAACAGGAGGTTCATCTTCTGTGAATGGGAAGACTGAACCAGAGAGGCTGATGGGTTGGTTTAAGTAGGCTTTTTCTGGTCAGTTTTTCAAAGTCTTCTGTACCACACTAGCCCTTGAGTCTTGAGACAGAACCTGGGGGGCAGAAGGGCCTACATGATGATGTTGGGAGCATGCCTTCAAAAGGGCCCGCATCCTGGATGAGACATTCGCCTTGATGCTGATGCAAAAAGTGATGCCCTTCAAATGATGGAGATGGTATAGGGAAAGGAATAATTTATGTGTTACGTCTGATTGCAGCAGATTGTACAAGGCCTGTATTCAGTGTATCACGAAGGATAATAAAGATCCCAAGATGGTCTAATAAACCCAGTACTCCGAAGAAGTAGCCAGCTTTAGGTGTTCAGGCAAGAGATTTGGGTCAGGAGCTTTGGTGTGATATCTTGTTGAATGTGAAGAGGGAGATGTGGGGAGAGGATAAGCAGGAAAAGTCATGGAATGGAGGATAAACAGGAAAACTCTATGGAGTGGAGGGAGAAGATAAACAGGAAGAGTCCATCTCCTGCTAAAGTCAGATGTTCAGCTTAATTTCATGCTGTGGAGCAGTAATCCTCTGATGTGAGGCCTGCCCAAGGGTGCTGTGCCTTAGGCTGAGCCAGGACACCTGAGTTCTGCTACCGCCTCTGGTTCCCATTTACCCCATGATTTCGGCAAGTCATTTTCTCTTTCTGGATTGTGGTTTTTCTTACATGTAACAAGGGAATGCTGGAGAAAACCATAATTCCATAATTCTCTTCAGAGAAGAGCTTCTGGAAATAATAAAGGGTGCTTGTTAACTGATTTAGTCCTGTAACTTTTTAATAATAATAGAATGAATAAAAGATTATTTTATTCATACCACATATTATTGCTAAATTGTCCCTCATGCAGAATTTAATTATAAAACATTTCAAAACAATGAAATTAATTGTAGTACCCAATGTAATATCTTGACTATAGTGGATATTAATAAATATATGTAGAATGATTGATTGAATGAATCAATATATAAGGCATTGAGAACATTGTTAATATCTCAAAGAACAATACTAAAGCAAATTTGTGAGATTTTGGAAGTCAAAATGACATTCAGACAATAGCTAGAAACTGACAAATGTTTCTAAAAGTCCAACAATTATTCTTAAAATGTAAGTCAGTTCTTTACACATGTAAAACATCCTCAGTTCTTCCATATCCTTTCTGATTTTCTGTCCAGTTGTTCCACCAACTAATGAGACAGAGGTATTGACATTTCCAACTGTAATTGTGGATTTGTCTATTTCTCCTTTCACTTCTATTCTTGCTTCACCTACTTTGCAGCTGTGTTCTGAAAATTCTATTGGAAAATAAATTTATTAGAAATGAGTAAAAAATAATTTGAAAAGCATTGTCAAGAGAACCAGTAACAACATTACAACATTTAATGATCAAGATTTGAAATTCATGCTCAGGGATGAAAAACAAGCCAGGGAATTGGCCTCAGTGTTTCCAGAATCAGAAGATCAAGAGTTGGATTGGATGATCTGAAAGTCCCTTTCAACACTGAGATTCCTTGATTGACTGAGGTTCCCTCCAAAATTGCCTTGGACTCACGTAGAGTCAATCAATTAGATACTCTCAACAACCTTGGCTGGCTAGAGGTAGACATATCCTTAAAAGTCAGTACCACCTATCCAAGAATTTGGAAGTAACTTGTAGATGAAGTAGCGATCGCAATGTGTAAGCAATTACTAGCAGCAGCTATGGCTAGGAGAGGCCCAGGGTCATCCACTTCAGTGAATTTCAGTCCAGACTAGGGAAGTTCGAATGCATTGAATAAAATAACGCCATGGCTCACTGAATTCTTCAGCAAATCTAAAAACTGAGGGAAAAGGCAATATGATTTGGTGGAGAGAAATCAGGCTTTGAGTAACCCTTGAAGTTCTTTGAGATAATAGATAAGAGCCCAGGTAAGGTGGATTTAGGTCACTGCACTTTGTTTAGACTTGTATTTCATGGAGCCACAAAAAAGATGAACCTTCATTGATTTGGATGATATTTTTTCACGGATAGAAACTTGGCTTCCCATTTGACATTGCCCTTGAGTATAAAGCTAAGGACATTACATCCATTACTCAGCATCTAGCACAGGGGATAAAACATAGTAGTCACTCAATAAATATTTGTGAGATGACTTTAATTCTCACTACAACCCTTTGAGACTCCTACTATTGTTATCATCTTTATTTTACAAGTGAAAAAACTGATGGTTTAGAACAGTTAAGTTTTCTCTACTAAGAACTAATGCCAACACTCCTTCAGCTTCTCTTAGTAACTTGTACCCTAAGCGCTTAATCTCAGGCTGTCTTGATCTGCTTCGCAAACTATGCATGATCTTCCTGGCTCCTGAACCTAGGCTTTGCCTCCTTTAAAAGATCTTGTACTTCCAATTTGACCCTTATTTACTATGGCTCTTCTAGTGCTAAGTTGCTCTGGCTCAGTCTGACTTCTGAGACCCAAACCCTGCTAAGGTCCTTCAGTGTCAGCATTCTTGTCCAACCCCCTTATATTAATTCATTCAAAACGATTTAAAATGATTTATTGAACCTCTGTAAGCCAGGTTTTATGCTAGATGCTGGAGGTGAACATGACAGTCTGTCTTCAGGGAACCTATTACAGAAGACCCTAGAAGTGTGGACACTTTCTGATAGGAAAACCAAGAAATGGATAAGTAGAAGTTAGTTTGGAAGAGAAATATAAGCAGGAATGTCCCCTCAGGAATAAGTCCTGGCCTATTTAACATTCTTATACATGAAAAATAGGAGGCACACACAAGGAAATAATCTAGTTTTCAGACTGCTCCTACATCTTTCCAAGGGATGAAATGCAAGTTGATGGAGATGCACTGTAAAAAGAGCCAGTAAGTTGTCCAAAAATGGCTGAATGGGGCAATGTGCACTGCAATGTTGGCAAACACCAGTGAATGCATTTAGGGGGAAATGCAATCTAGTCTGTTTATAGGATGATGGGATCTGAGCTATTAGGGAATCAATTGAACAAATATTTGTTATTCTACTAGTTGGAAGAAGGCACATGCTGGACACTGCAGGTCATATTAAGATGATGGAGACATAGATTCTACTCTTAAACATGCTGGGAAATACTGAAAGGGTTCAATGAAGAAAGTGGCTTTTAAGATGAGTCTTAAATTTGGCTGGGATTTTGATGGTGGATATCAGTGAGGGAAGAAGAGGAAATTCCAGATAGATGAAAGAGCATAAAGCACTAAGGCAGGAAAACTGTATTGTCCTTGAATGGTGACAGTTCCAGTATGACTGGTAGACATGGAAGAGAGCGGAGGGCTTGAAAAATATGATACTGAATCAGGGCTCCTGATCATGTGTCTTGAGAGCCTGCACTTGATTGGCTGAGCAGTGGAAGGGAGGGAGAGTAGCAGCCTTTAAAGATCTTTGAGATAATAATTTGGTAAACTGAATCTGGCAGCAAGGTGTGGGATAGGGTGGGGAAGACACATGGGTCAGCTAAGAGGCCATTAAAACAGTCTAGGTAAAAGGGAATGAGTCCTGAGCCAGTTGGTGTTAAGAAAAGGAAGAAGTTATAAAATAAATAAGCCACAGAGTTGTTATGTACAGCATAGTCACTAATATGATAATAAATTTTTGTGGTAACAGATGGTAACCAGATTTATGGTGGAGATCATTTCATAATATGTAAAAATGTCAAATCACTATGATGTACACCTGAAACTAATAGGAGAGTATATGTCAATTAAAAAATTGTACTTCAATTTCTTTTAAAAAAAGGAGAGCATGGATACTGGAGATATCTTGGAAACAAACTGTACAGCAGTATTTCTTAAAGTGTAATCTAGAAGCAACCCATATGGAAGACATCTGGAGAGACACGTAGGTACCACCCCAGAACTATTTAATTAGAATCTCTGGGTAATGAGTCTGGGGGACCTACATTTTCAATAAATTCCTGTGGTAACTCTAATGTATACCTGGGAATCACCATTCTATGGACTTAGCACCTAATTCAATGTAAAGGGAGAAAGAGTTCTTGATGACTCTAAGTATTCAAACCTGAGTGTGTGAAAGAATGGTTGTGTCACTAACAGACCTAGAATAGCTAGGGAGGTAAGAGAGTTTAGATAGGACTATGGTGACTTCCATGTGGAACCTATTGAGTTGGGACATATACACGACAACGCCCAATGTGGGTTTGAAGTTGGGGGAGAGATTTGTAAAACACATTGCGGAGAGGCGATAGTTAATGTCATGGGAATGAGTGCTATTTGTTAGATATTAAAAAGTAACACATGGGAGGTGCAGAAGATGGCAAAAGGGAGAAGTGGACAATCGAGTGTAAATGAGGATCCATTTTGAAGGTAGTCCCAGAATGGTTTCCAAACTCTAGGGTGGTGGAATTGACTTTCTGCAATGTGGCCTACGAGATTATACCAAATTTTGGGTTGGAGTGATGGGGGGTGAAGATAGATCTCTATAATCCCATCTGTTGAGGTGTGTGTACATGTTGGGGGGTGGTGGGGGAGGGTGAGGTGGAAAAGGAAGTGAATTAGAAAAATCCTCTGCTACTCAAGGAATTCCTTCTCTTAGCTCACCCAAGCTGTATATTTCTTATCAACAGTGATTAACCCTCCCTATTTAAGGCAAAAAATGTCCATCAAAACTGGGAATCACTAGCTGATACTTAGAAGGAAAGGGGAGGAATCAGAGTGAGATTGTATGGGCTGAATTTTCTCCTAAAAATTTACATGTTAAAGTTCTAATCCATAGTACCTCAGGATGTGTCTGTATTTGGAGGGTCTTTAGAGAAGTAATTAAGCTAAAAGGAGGTCATTTGGGTGCGCTCTAATCCAATATGACTGGTGTTCTTACAAGCAGAGGAAGCATGCTGTATTATAGCATGACTTTAATTTCATAAATATATATGTAACTGATTTTTTAAAATAGCATTAATATAAGAGTATTCACGGCCTCTTCCCCTTCTCTTCCCTGCCCCACATGGAAAATTCTGATTTGCCTATTCCCACTCCTCTCAGTGCCTTGAACTCCAGGCTCGTCATTGATGTAGTTCAATGTTAGGTGTGTGTCCTCTAGGGAAAAGGGGTGGGGACCTACTCTGTGTTGTTTTTAGAGACAGAAGGTAGGAGGAGGAGGGGGGAAGCCAGTGGTCAGGCCTGAGGAACGTGGGGAAGATGAGAGAAGAGATGAGAGAAAATTTGGGTATGAGAAGGTTGGAGTCTGGGAAAAATTGGGGAAAGGAAATTTTAAAAAGTGTTGTTGTAGGACATATATTTGATATTCTTTAATGTTTTCAGCAGAAGCAAATGAAAATTGGAATTATTTTTAGTTACTTGGTGTTTGACTGTGTGGGACCCCAAACCTTATTTTATTTTTATATACGTACAAAGAAAAAGACTAGAAAGAAAGAAACCAAACCATTAGCAGTGGTTAACTGCACTGGTAGGATGATAGGGCATTGAGGTGTATGTTTTGAATAAAAATGTTTTAATGGTGGGGGGTGGATTATTATTTAAAATGGTAGAAATAGTTTTCAATAGAGTGGTCTGGGCTGGCTAAATCAAAAAGGGATAAGGATGAATGGGGGTGATAAAGTGAGTTTAGATTAATTTCTCAAGAAGTCTGTCTATGAATAGGACAGATGGACAAAACCTCAGAGAGGTGGGAAACCCAACACATTTTTGGAGGGAGGGGACTTTTAGTGTGATGAGACCTGAACAGTTTGACAAATTAGGTAACAAATACCTTGTAAGGGCATTTTGTTTTGAAACATTTTTGATAATTTGCATGTCCTGGAGGCAGAGTAAATTTTATGACATGGTCTTTCATTAGCTTTGAGGTGTTTATCTCTTGGTCCAAATTATACTGGTTGAGAACTAAAAGGTAATTTCCTCAGCTGAGGCTTCACTGGGGCAGGAGTCTGACTTTCCAACACTCAAGAGATTAGGGATAGAGTAATAAGAAAGTTAAATGTCAAAGGACTCTGAATGTTAAAAGAGGAATGCTGATTGAAATCTGTAAAATTGCAGTTGGATGCAGATTTGTTTGTTAAATTCTGAGATTCCAGAAGCTAGAGAACAGCACACGATGAACACAACTAGGTATATTTCTTATATGAGATATTAATGGATTGACCTTTTTATGTCCACAGGCTGAATCTGAATACTCAAAGAGTTTGTATTAATCCTTAGATAGTTGATTAAATCTATGCTAAAAGAAAACTAAGGTTTTGGGGGCATAGTCCCAGTCTTCTTAGGAGGGTCTCAGAGATGGCAGTGACGACAGCATATCCCATTGATGCTCTCTTAGAGGAAACATTAGGTCAGTCTCAGTCTTCAAATTCCCAGAGATGGCTCAGGTGGGGAGTTGGCGAACCTGATGAATTATTCGATTTGGTTTGTGATAGGTGAAGACATACCTACAATGCAGGCTTCATCTGGGAAGAACTATCAGATGGGCACCTAAATATAATTTTCTCAGACTTCCTTGTCAAGTCTGGAGGATATATTTGGAAGAAGTTACGAGAGGGGAAAAGTGTTAAATGCAGATTGCTGTGGTTATTAGTGAAACAAAATTGGGAAGAGATATCAACTTGTCAAGAAGGTGTAAATGAAAGACAAAAGGATAAATGTAGCGAGAACAGCTAGGGTGTCAGGGCGGGGTGGAGGGGGAAGCAGGCTGGCAGGTGATGTGGTTCTGAGAAAAGCAGGAGGATAAGCCGCTACCTTGATGGAGCTGGTGTTCACAAAGACAGTACTGAGTTCTGGGGCGCATTTGTCCCAGTGTGTGCGAGCACAAAGTCAAAATGAGCAGGGGAAATATTGGAGAAGAAACTCATTTGGTGGCTGGCCACCGTATAAAAAAGTATTTGAAGGAATTCAGACCAGGAGAAAGTCAACAAGCTCAAGGAGAAATACAAAGCAAGGTTAGATGGAAAACAAGGAGAAAGAGAGAGAAAACAGCGCTTGAGGGTCAACTAGAAAGCAAGCAGAAACTTCTGATGCAGCTATTTCGTTGCCTCCATATTGATGCAGCCTTTTAAAATGCAGTTGCCTCGAACTTCCTTCTCAATATATATGTTAACTATTTATGAAATAATGAACAAACATGCCCAAATGGCATACTTGACTCTCACCAATGATGGGACACTTCCATTTTCTTCTCTGTTCATTTCTATGTCATTTGTGTTTTTATAAATTAGGTATTACTTTATAATGAGACAAAACCAGAAAAATTCTGTCAGAACAAGGGTAGCTTCCATGAATAAACAACCTGTCCCCAAAACTAATCACTATAAAGGTGTGTATTTGTGTTAAATAAAATGTATAAATAGCAGTCACAGAAATAATGATAATATAATAAAAGGATATTACTGAGCATATTATAATCACACTCACATTCTCCTTAAAGGTTAGGTTTAAAACCTCACTCCTCCAACCCCAAATAAAATCATATAAAATAGGTATGGCTCCACTCTTGCCCACACAACCACAAATGGATATATGAAGATGTATTAAGGTTTTAGAGCTTAGATGACTGTGTGGATGGGATAAGCAGGCACGAGCATGGTAACCCTCCACTCCATCCCCTCTACCACTACTTATTTGATAGTTATCTTAAAGGCTCTATGATTTGAATTCCCAAACATCTGCTTATGGATTTTTTCTATAATCCTTCTTTCAGTCTAGCTCAATGATTCTCAGATTTAGTGACAAAGGAATTACTGTACAGGGTAGCACACACAAACCCACGTATTCTATAATTTATGAGAGATTAAAGGAATTTTCAGAGGTAATTTTGTTTGTGCTTAATTTTTGTCTTCCTTGATGATTTTACAACCACCCTGTTCCTTTGTATAATATGACATTTGGCTATACTTGAGAGAACTGTTAGAAACTTAACTGGGGATTCCCTATGCCACCTGAAGAAAAGAAAACTTATTGTAGTGTAAATACCTTTTTAACTTTTCAAAACTAGTTTATAATAAATGCTTAATTTATCTAGCCTGACTATGAACCCTACCAATGTATAGGTATCTGTCCTTTATATTTTCTAATGAAAGGTGGAATTCTATTTATAAAGCAGTCAGATCTAATGATTAATCTAAAAGAATGAGTATGACCCTTATAACTCTATGAGAGAAATTAGAGAATTTTAGATATAATCCACTAAGGAATCAGGCAGCTTCTTAGAGAATGAGCAGTGACTTTAGCTAGAAGGATTTATGGTCCTTTATGAGATGAGTGGGGAAGTACCTGGTCAAATGAGAGGTAAACGGATAAATGAAGATGGTCTTCCAGATACATTCCTAGCACCAGAATGTGGAGGGAAGGTCATGAGATGGGATTGGATTAGGACCCCATGTGAGACTCAAAGACAAGGTGAGGGCAGAGTACCCCCATAGGTTGCGCAAAATGTGCCCCAAACAAGGGCCCTGACAGGAAGGCAAAAGACAGGGCCTGAAAGCCTGGCCTGGTGTCTTGGCAGGGGACTGTGCCTATGGGGTTTGGGGTTGGAGCAGGGCCTGACTTTTTCCCATATGCTTATAGGTCAGTGGTGGCCTGGGGAGGGTGTCACACATTAAACTTCACACAAGTTTAAGGGTCAGCTATTCAGACAAAATATCCTGGATAATGATTTAAGTTGTTAACTCACATTTTTTTTCCCACTTGGAATGCCTCTCTTCCTGTCCTTGTTGGGAGTGGGGGTGAGTAGCAGTCAAGCAGGTACTTAGTTCTCTGAGATTTCCATAATTAGGGAAGACATGAAGCAAAGCAAGAAACCAAAAGTGACTATGAATTATTCTTGCTTTTGTTCTACAAAAAGGCTAAGCATTTAGGGGGAGGAGATTTGTAGTTATAGACAGTGTGTCGGTAAACCAAGGGGAGGCAGCAGTGGGAAGGGAGAGAGGACAGGGTGGGGCAGGGGGGGAGAGGGAGAAGCTGATAGATTTGTGTAGCCTTTGAATATAGATGGGACTCTAGCCTGTGAAGGCGGCTCCCAGAAGGAGGGAATGGGTGTGAGACATATCCAGGACTACAGGTCAACAAGTGGCCCTGAATGATTCCATGCCCAGACGTGGCATGATGGTAGCAGAACAATGGGCATTGTAAGACCACCTAGTGAGGGGGCACCAAGCAGCAAGGCCCAGCTCCCGCTCCTATGTTGCTATTGTTTAAGAACAGAGAATCCCAGGGAAGACTGAGACGAAGTTGTTTTCTGCTACTTTGGCAGATGGGGACCTTGGAACAATAATGAAAGAACACATTTACCTGAATATAAACTCTGATTCGTATATGTACTACTTCTGTGTTAAGTGACTATATCAAAATGGCTGTATCAGTCATGGTTCTTGTCTCCTGTGTGCCAGGTGCTGTGCAAAGCATGTTCACACCTGTTCTCTCATGTGATCTTCACAACAGCACTGCGTGGCAGATGTTGTGATCACCCCAGTTTACAGGTGAAACACCATGGCTCAAAGACATTGGGTAAGTAGAAGGGAAGGGAAGCAAACCCAGGTCTGTTTTTCCTCCTGCATTATATACCTGTTGTTAGTGACATGTACCAAAGTTGAGGGACACAGGGAATACACTGGGGTTCTCAGAAGGTTAAAAAAATAATAGAGCTCTATTCAGTATAACACTGGGTCTGTCTCATTACTAAAAGCAGAGTATTTAAATAATACTGATGCACAAAGGAAAAGCTCATTGGCCACTAGACCAAAAGGAGGAAACCCTTAAGCAAGGAATGGAAGTTCCTAGGTCTATGGAGAATGTGATGGCAATCTGTCACCACAATAGACTTACAGAATCCAGCTCAGACAACAAGCCTCTCATCCCTACAGCAGAGCCCTCTTTTCAGATACATATGTTGAATGTTTTCTATATTCTGTGGTAAGTTTTTATCTAAAAACAAATGCACCTATGAACATGTTGATTTTTCCCACCAACCTATATAATTTCCATTGATCCAACTCACCTGGGGACCCCTGTGAAGTCTGAACCACTTCTGTATCTTCCCTGAAGCCAAGAAAAACACAAGCCCACACATACACACACACAGTCAATTCCACAATTCTCACTCATTTTGTTTGAGCAAAAGAACAGATGCACTTTAGCATTTATTTTTTTTTAAGTGTCTAATTTCTCAAAGGCAGGCTTGACTTAAATATTTATATTCAAGGTTTTGGATACATGTTGTGTTCTGACTCACAGAACCAGGTTACCTGGTTAGGATCAGGATCAACTTCATCCCAGTTGTGAGTGACATGGCCTTGGTCAATGGATTCAAAGGGCTTGTGAGAAACTGAAGGTAGAATCCTATACAGCCAGCTGGGGGAAACAAGGACACGGAAACCTTAGGGTGATATTATGAGGAAGACACAGCCTGGCGCAGGAAGTATCATCAGGAAGATGCCCAAGTCAGCAACGATCTGTGGGCTTTAATGTGAGAAGCAATGACACAGCGTCGCTTCTTAATAGCCACGGCTGCCCGTGGCCCTGGCCTCTTCCCACCTTCCCACTCCACCCGCCACTCTTCAAACTGAGGCTCTGGCTCTTGGTTGTTCGTATACTGACAAAAAATAATGAAGTGTCTTTCCGAATGAGAACTATAAAGGAAGGAGAAGTACTTAGAAGGACATCTGTGCAGGAAAATCCATAGAAAAACAGCTTATATATGTCAAAAAGTACTAATTCTTGCTCTGGAAGATAAGAACAATGAATCCTACGTAGTTTGAGAGATATGGGTGGGTTTTATGTGATATTTTTGAAATATAAATCAATGTTCTCTAAAATTATAAAATATTAGTCAGTGGTAAAAATATTTCAAGTAAATTAAAGTCCCCCAAAATGACTTGTTCCTCCAGTTTCTTCAGAGTCAATCTTCAGAGGCATCAGAACTTAACAACTTTCTAGTGTATTCTCAGATATCTCCAATTATACAAGCAAAATTGCCAAATTGTTTTTATCGCAGCACTATTTACAAAAGCCAAGAAATGGAAGCAACCTGTGTCCATCAGTAGATGAATGGATAAAGAAGATGTGGTACCTATACACAAAGGATTTGTTTTCTTATGGCTGAATAATATTCCACTGTGTATATGTACCACATCTTCTTTATCCATTCATCTACTGATGGACACTTAGGTTGCTTCCATTTCTTGTTTGTATGTTAATTTATAAGAAATTTACACTTCTGTACTCCAAAATGATAAGACTTATCTGTCCATATTTTCTTATAGTACATTTATGGCTTCTTTGTTTACTTCCTTCTTTCCTCTTTCTTTCTTTCCATCCTTCCTTCTTTCCTTCCTTCCTTTTTCTCTTCTCTTTTCTTTCTTTTCACTATCTGTATATGTCAAGACCTGAGCCAAAGATCTCCATGCCAGGACCTGGATCTCAGGCTTCAGGAAAAGAAGACTCTGGTGAAGGAGCCTGGAAGGACTTCAGGAGGAGAACCTTCTAGAAGTTGAGAGGGACACTGAAACTCACTAAGAGGGACCCATGTCCTTTCAGAGTACATTACCCTGACAGTGAACAAAGGAAGAGGAACGCTTTTTCTGACAATGGAAGACCAAGCCTGCTTGAATGGGCTCTGGCCTTTTAAGCCCTAGGACAGTCTATTTCAGGGGTGGACATGGCCTGGCTCCACACTGAACCATTTGGGATATAAAAAGGTTAAATTTGTTCAGTTTCCATTTGATTCCTCCAGCTCTAGAGGATGTGGACTCAGACATTGGGCTTCAGACTGTGAATAAACCAAGCATCTCCAGCTCCTAGAGGTATACCCGAGAGCATGTGTGTGACTTAGAACCAGCTGTGCGAGCCAGTGAAGATCACGAACATTCCTTGATCCTGTGTTCCTCATCCTGTCCCTGGGGTTGTTGCAAGGATTCAGTTTATGTACCCAGAATGCCTGGCACACAGTAAGTGCTCACTTATTAGATAGTTGTTGAATTTTCTATCTGTCCCTCATCATCAGGGTTTTTATGATGGTCCATATTTTCCACATTCCCTGTCCTGACTCTCACCTCAGGAATCAGCTCACTAATTTGATAAAACTTAATCCCTGTTGGATAGAATTCTGATGGTTTTGTGGGGGCCCTGTACTCTGTGGTTTAAATGAGTAGTGAGTAACTATGAATCCAGGTTTGCTCACCTATGGATGGGGCTGGTTTCATCTCCTTATTGGGGATTTTGAGCATTTTCACAAAATTCTTGTGGATAACTTTGCACAGTTCTTAACAGATGGGTGAGCCATGCCTAGTGTCCCTTGTTTTTTAGGTGAATTTATAAAACTTCCCAGGCAGCACTACATTGTCCTAGACAGAGATTTAATTCCAATACAGGGAATGGCACCAGCTTCTTAATGAAATGTCAGCAGCTCCTTTTCAGCCTCCTGGAATGGAGCTCAGTTCCTCCTGGCTGGAGATATTGCTGAATAATGTGGACAGGCAGCAGGATCTGGAGTCCAGGTGTCCCATTAGTGAATGGGTCATAAAGTCAAGAACATAGTCTTGGAGGCCAGGCTGTCACAACAAAATGGACAGGGATTGTCTGTGTGCTTACCTTACCTTGACTATTTGGACTTGCATAGGGAAAGCGATGGTCAAATAGTAATAGGATTAACCCCTCATTTTTTGATAAGTTTGGTAAACTATCTCTTCATCTCCCCATGCATGTATCAAGAGAGAAGCAATACTGGCATTGACATGGTGGCATAGCACCTGCCATATCTCACACTCAGTTCTCTGACAGCCTTCCAGGGATATTGTATATTGGAGGGAGAAATTCTGCTTTGGTGGCAATAATGATGATTATATTAATTAATGTTAAGTGAGCACTCACCATGTGCCAGGCTATCTGCTAAGCACTTTACATACGTTATTTCCTTTAATCCTCACCATAACTATGAAATAGGTACTATTATTACCTCTTTTACAAACGAGGAGCTAGAGACTCTGAAAGGGCAGATGACTTGCTCAAGGTCACAGAGCTGGAACGAGATGGAACCAGGATTTAAACTGAAGGGCCTGACTCCAGAGTGGGCATGATTTACCACTAAGGGGAACAGTCTGTCGTTTGTGTGGTCCATTGTGTTTTGTACTCACTGTCTCATTTGTTTCTTAGGAAGACCCTGTGGAGATAAACCCAGTCCCCTCCACTAAGCAGTACAAGACCTCCTGCCCCCTCCCTAAATCTCCAATATCAATAGCAGCCCTCTTCACAGATGCCCTAGCCTGAAATTCCTCCAATTAGACACTACTTGTTTAAGTCACGACAGTTACTGCTTCCCCAAACCACAACCCTGCTGTACCTAATCTACCTCATAGGAGTTAATCAAGGGAGCGAGTTCATTGAACTGGCTTGTAGGACTGGAGCAAACAGGGACCATGACACATTGTGCTAATGAATGTGCTGGTTTCCAGCAAAGGCAAATTCCAAAGAGTAAAAACCTTATTAATCCAAACCACAAGGGACCATAATACATGACCTTTCAACTGCCCAAGCTTGGATTATCCGATATTTGCATGCAAAGAACATAATGTTTCTAGTCATCTTGGGAAGATACTGCACTGAATCTATAATTTTGAGTCCATGCTTATTAAAAACAACAGCAATACATAAACTAAAATCCAAAACTCAATCGGACAATCCTTAGGGGAAGGACAGATTATTGGGGACATTTTCTTCAGAGTACAAATGAGAATTTGTAAATGGAGCTGAACATACATTTTCCAGGCTGTGCAGCTGCTCTCTCACTTTCTCCCACCAGTCAGTTGGTTCTAGCTGGACACAAGGCCCATCCTCCCCTGAGTCTGACACAGAGCATAGCCCGTGAGAAGCAGGATCTTGGGCAGCCCTGAGAGGCTGTGGCCCAGGTGCAGGAGGTAACACTAAATACTAGTCGTGACTCCCACAGTCTGCTGGTCGGAATTAACCATTACCCTGGTACCTTCTCTTATTGCTGCTCCGTGGACAAGTGAAAGCTGATCCTGAGAGCTGCTCAGCATACAGATTGTAGGGGCAGATTTGAGGATTATTCTAAAACAAAGGAAGCAGTAAATAACATCATTCCAGCTCAGAAAAGCATTCCACCTTCCCAATAAGCAACTCAGCTGGGGAATTTTGTCTTGGATGGCGATGCTCTGAGCCACTGCATATGACCTCAACCCATATATACTTCTTGTAATAACTCTTTAGGTGACTCTTCCCCCTGATGAGGAAATAAAATATAAAATATAACCCATTATCTCACCATCCAGAAGTAATCCAATGTTGACATACCAGTATATTTTTTTCCACTCTTATCTTCCAAAATGGGGATCTTATGATATTTGTAGTTCTGTAATAATCAGGACTATTTTTTAAAGAGGAAACACTGTATCAAGAGCATTTTTTCATGCCATGAAAAATTCTTCAAATAATCTTGAAAAAAAATTTTTTGCTTTGTAACCAACATTAGTGTGGTCATCTTTGTGCATACATTTTTTTTTAGTATGCATACATTTTCTCATCATTGTTATATCTAATACTGTTCAAAAGAACTACAAGGAAGTCCCCTTAAACCTGGATTTAGGCGATTCTCCTGAAAGTCCTGCCATTAATCTTATTATTTTGGATTGGGTGGTTTGCCATAGGTAACTACCATCCAACTTTAATCTTTGTATTGTCATTGTTCTGTATCCCAATGATTTGTGATGTTAAACAGTTCACAGGTTAAATTACAAGAGCCAAGGTGGGTAGAGGTGCTTTGGCCTGAAGGCTGATCATTTATGTCTACAATTCAGAGCTCTCCAAGCTAAGATTCTGTTCACTCCTACCTGTCCTTCTGGCAGGGCTCCTGGACAACGAGGGTCCTCTGAGGCACACTCGTTCCCAAATCCGGAAATGTACTGCATGTGACAAAGACACAAAGGCCACCATTAATGAGATTTAAGGAGCATTTCTCAACATTAACAGTCTACAAAGGTAAGAATTTCTACATAGAATGTTTGTGTATGATGCTTCACACATATCTCTGCAATGTCTTGGCATGTGAAACATATAGGAAAGATAATATGCTCTCTGTGAATTTTAAAGACTGGCAATTAATTGGGAGAAGAACACTGTGTATTGCTTACACTCTCCACCCTTGGCTATATTTAGTCAATCTATGTACTTTTTCTTAATTATTGCACTCCAAGAATAGGTTAATTCTGACTCCATCAGGGAGATCCTGAGATGGGAGATGGCTCAGATATTACCACAACTCCAGATTAGTAGGAACTTGCTGGACCTAGACTGTAACCTCCCTGAGTTTGGAGCTCCATTCCCCCTCCATTCTCTGAAACGAGCAACTATAAAGAGGTGTGTGGATCCAACCTGACTGCAGTGCCCTTGAGAGAAAGCTTTTCGAAACAGCCTCGCTGCAGGCATACGCCTACCTTACCTGGTTTATCTATGGAGTGTGTGTATACATGTTTGTATCCATTGTGGATACAGGAAAATGAAACTTGAAGATATGGTGGCTTCTGGGAGAAGTGCCAGACCAGAATCTGTCCACATTGGCACAAGAGAGTCTATTCTGATTGCCCTCTGTTGACACCCAAAGAAAAACAAGTTGGCGGTGTCTCAACAAAGTAAAGTATGTGTAGCCCCTAACACTTATCCCTACAACACATAACCCACCTGCGAGTTCTTGTTCACTGTCTAGGGTTTATAAGCCCCACGATGTCTGGAACTGTGGCAGCCTTTTTTCATCTGTATGCTCTGTGCCTGGTTCTATAGAAGGGACTTGGGAGATACCTATTGTTTGATTCAGTATTTCACTTACAGCCTATTCTAATACGAATGCATGTAAGTGGGGTTAGAACCCCTTTTCTCCAACTTAAATATGGAAAATATTATGGCCATTTTCTTCCCATATTTTTCCTAATAAATGTACTTAATTTTAGCCTTGAATAATGAAAGTACGGTCTCAGCGAGTGAAATGCCACCATCTGAGCACATGTCTGTAAGAGATGTGAGAAGGAGGTCAGTGGGTGGAGGGTGGGCCCTCGGGAGTTCTCCGCCGCATGGAGAGGTTGAGCTTGATGTAATGTGCCTGGATGTGTGAGGGATGACCAGGCCAACAGCTGTCTCAATCTGGAAGGAATTTGAAAAGGGAAATTATTCTTTTTGCCAACAGACACAATTTTGGGGGAATATTTGAATATCTATCAGCACTAAAAACACAGTTCTATTATACAGAGGTTGCAGCATGCAGGTTGGAGTGACTGCTTTGGGGAAGTGGCAGAGGCGATTCAGCATTCTGACTGTCCACTGAAAACAATTTTCTTCCCTTTAAATGAACCTCGTGCCCACTGTTAGCATGACTGAATCTGAGCTGCTTAGAAACGGTAATGACGCCAAATTATCTTCACTTGTGGGGAATGGCATTTCAGGCCACTGTGTGACCGCAGCCACCGAGCATTAGAGGCCTTCACCTTGTTCAGCTGCAGCGTTGTTTCTCCCGCGAGAGGGGCGGGGCGGTCGGAGCGCAAGGAGTACCGCTGGGCTTCCCGGCAGGGACCGGTGGGCTTACTCATTAACCTTCCTCATTCTTTGCAACTGCAGGCCTCAGAACAGAGTCCAGGGTTATATGTGTGTTTGTAACGAGGGGAAAGACTTAATATATGTAGGTCTGAAGCATTTGCTTCTGACTGCTTGAAAAAAATAGGAAAGAAAGTCAAAAGAACAGCAGGTGGTTTGGAAGTGAGCCACCCAACTCTGAGAGAGGTGTGAGTTCTGAACCGGTTTCTCTATCTTAGCCATGGTGCACTGGCTGAAGAGGAAGGTGGAAACTGCAGAGTCACTCTCAGCGACATTGTTGGTTTTCCTAATCCAGTAAAAGAGACTTTACAGATGAGTTTTTTCAGGCTTTAAAATGCCGTGTCCCTCAATGCTGAAGCTATCAGACTAGAGGCAGCAATATTCTACAGCTGCTTCCCCACGGCTCTGACGTCAAGGACCTAGTATCTGAACTCTGCTTATATCAGCTGTGAAAATCTAAGCATTCAACTCCAGCTGGCTCAGGAACTATGTACAAATATACCTTATATATATATATATATAAAGAAAATCTAACATTAAGCAAGTGTGGCTGTATGTTTTCTTCAGTCCAGACTTCTGAATAATTTGATACAACATGAAAATATGATTTCATTTCTTTGCAAGAGAATTATATGCATCCTTTCTAAATGAATGAACAGATGACTGAGCACCAGTTGCTTGGCAGCTCCCCTGTAGAGACCTTTTTAATTTTCACTTGGTCCCAAAAATATGATTTATTTGCCAGAGTAGTTTTAAGAGGTGCTTTCTCCTAACTCTAATTCTGGTAACACCCCAGTGGGACGAGAAGATGGTGCACCTCACTTCCTTTTACTGGGCATGCAGGAAAGAGAGAAGTCAGAGTAGAGATGGAACTACACTATTCTTTTGTCCTGTGGAGAGTCTAGTATTTCAATTAACCTTGTTGGGAACATAGCATATAGATTAAGGGAACTTGCAGATTATTGTGGTAGGTTGCATAATAACTCTCAGAGATATCTATGTCTTAATCCCTGGAATTTGTGAGTGTTACCTTATATAGCAACAGAGACTTTACAAGTGTGATTAAGTATCTTAGATGGGGAGAGATCCTGGATTATTTGGGTGCACCCTACAGAAAATGCAATGTGCAGATGGAAAGAGAGATCAGAGTGATGCCCTTTGAAGATGCAGAAAGGGCCTCATGTCCTGGAATGTGGGCAACCTCTAAAAGCTGGAAAAGACAGGGAAACAGATTTCCCTTTGAACCTCCAAAAGGAGGCAGCCTTGCCAACACCCTGACTTCAGCCCAGTGAAACTGATTTCAGAGTTTGACTTCCAGAACTGTAAGAGAATAAATATGTGGTGTTTTAAGCCACTGAATTTGTGGTAATTTATTACATCACAGACAGGAAGCTCATCCAATAGTTATGTAGACCAGTGGGTCCCATCTCTGGCTAATTGTTAGAATCACTCCAGAAGTTTGTTAAATACAGACCCCGACCTAGTGAATCTAAATATTTGATAGGGGGGCCCAAAGTCTGCATGTTAAACAGCTCTTCATTTAGAAATGAGGAAATCAAGACTTGTAGAAGTGAAGCAATTTAAGAACATAGGGTGGTCTATTTTAAATTATTTTATCATTCCAGTTTTCTTCCCCTAATTGTGCTGCTCTTATGTAAACATGATTTCATTTAAGGCTTTGTGTTAATATATCCATTCAAATGAAGAAATGAAAGCTGAGAAATATTTTTTTAACTCATATAATGTTTATTGATTAGAATGATGCAATCTGGCTTTCTGTGTTTGGATTTCTGATCTCTAGAGCTAACCTTTCCTTGGGGAGATTAGACAGCAAGCTGAGAAGGACATCTTTGAAATTGAGAACAGGGACCAGCATGCAATTTACATTGGCGTGCGGGTGCTGTGCATAATAAGTTGCTTAAAAATTTCAGTGTGCCAGGATTTTAGATACAATTTATTTATAAATGGTAAGGATGTTTCCAACCCCTGCTGAACACCCCATAGGATTTTCATCAGGAAATGATGTTTTTATGCACTCTCCCTCTTCCAAGACTTCAGCTATCACCACTGATGACTTCCCATCTCTATTCTCCTAGCCCTTCCCTCTCCCCTGAGATCCAGATCCATACATCCAACCACCTCCTGGTATCTCAACTTGGCTGTTCCTGCAGCAATTCATATTTACATGGTTTACATAGGAGACACACTTGGACCCCAGAACATGCGGGTTGTGGGCTGTGCCTCTGCATTTGTCGTTTCCTCTGGCCCCCATGCCTTTTCACTTAACCAATTTCTACTTCCCTCTTAAGACTCAGCTTAGGAACTGCCTCCTTCAAGAAGTTTCTCTTGACCCCACCTAGCTCAGATTCAGTTCCTTTTCGATATTAATCTGTGGCATCACTTGCTAACGCATAATATTTGCTGAATGAAAGAAGGAGAGTTCTTTCTCAAGCTTTCTAACTAGCTATCAGGCTAAAAGATAAAGAAACAGACTCTTTTACTTCAGTGCTGTTTTCAGGATCCCTATAAATTAGGGAAATGTTTCATTTTTCAAGCGGCATCAGTTGAAGGACATTAGAGAGGTGCTCAAACCCTGCATTCTGGGAAAAAGCCTGGAATCTGGTCCATTTGGCATGAGTCAAGGTTCTGAGCAATTCTACTCGGTTCCACATGCGTCTGCTGGGCAGTGATACATGCCTGGGTTGGACACTAGGCACAGTTTTAGACACTGGGGACATACTCCCTTTCCCTGGCCTTAAGGCACTCAGTCTAGTGGATGTCACTCAGGCTCATTTGGAGAACTCAGGCTTATCTACTCAGTCCTGACTCAGGCTGAGAAAGAATAGGGCAGAGTGTTCACTCTCTGGAGAGGAATGAGAAAATTAATTGTGCTTTGACACGGGTGTTCACAGATAGCTGCTTGGTTTCAGAAAAACCCAGATTCTAATCGAGTCTCCATTCCTTTTACCAGTGACCCTGGGCAAGTCACTTAATCTCTCTTTACTTTCCTTACAGATTATATGGGAACAAGAGTTCTTACATCCCAGGTTTATTTTGAGGATTACAATATGAATTAATTCATTAATAGCACATTACCCATACATACTTTTCAATTGCACATTAAATAATAAAAAGGAATTATTTCCTAGAGGAAGTACTAGGGCTTCTACTGGCCAAGGGCTGATTGTGAGCCTCAAAATAACTGAATAGATTAAACATTTCTAATTGGATGGCAGGAGGCAGTCCAGGAAGCTGCAGTAAGAGGAAGGAGTCAGAGAGCAGAGGCTGGGGAACAGGCACGGTGAGAAGTGTGTCTGCCTGTGATGGAGGGGAGCTCTTATGATGTCTACAGATTCCCAAGAAAGTATTTGAAATGAACAAAGGCAAGATATGAACATCATGTAAGAGCTTTATCTCTTCTCTTTACCAAGTCTCCCTCATCCCGCCAGCCCCAGCCATGGCTACAAACACCATTGCGAAGCCACTGAACACAGGCGTTTGGACCAGGACCTCTCTAAGTCCTTTCCAATCCTGACACTCTGGAATTCTCAGAAGCTCCATAAATTCTGGCTGAGAACTTGCCAGGTAGTCTCTTACCTTCAACTCGGCCATATTCCTTCTGCAACAAGTGTGATGACTTTGGGAAACCCAGGAACAAAGAGGATATGAATTCAAAATACTTCTGTTTTCCTTCGAACCACACTCTGGGATTGTTAGTCCTACTGCTTCAGTGTGCTCCCTAGTCAGCAGGGTGTTCACACTAGCCACAAACATTAACTAACCAGTAGATACACTAGGGAGAAAGTCCAGCATGTTTCTTGCCAAACTGCTTACACAATTGCCTTTGTTTTTTGTTAAACTCAGGCTGTCTCTGGAAGGGTTTGCAGAGGCCTGTCTCCTCACCTGAAGTAAAGATTAGGCAATAATTTGTTCCAGTTAAAAGAAGGAGACTTATTACTAAAGACAGAATGTAAAGCTCTCTAGGAAAGGAACTGTTGTAGTTAGTGCCTGCTGTGTGTGGCAGAGGCTTCTCCACTCAGTCCTGACTCAGGCTGTGAAAGAACAGGGTGGAGTGTTCACTCTCTGGAGACAAATGAGAAAATTAATTGTGCTCTGGCACGGGTGTTCAGATAGCTGCCTCAAACAGTGACTGGGTCTGACAACTCTCCATAGGTGCCTCCCAGGGATGAGCTGGGTGAAGCCTGAAGTGAACACAGTCTGAGATGTTTATTATTGTTCCTCTTAATTTCTTAAATATATTTAGTGTTCTTATAAATTCTTTAAGGATCTTGTTTCCTACTGCCTTTATCCCTCCAAAAATGGACCAAGGGATACTTTCTAGCCACCTTTCTTATGACTCTCTTGTCCTCCATCTTGGCTATTCTTAGCTGTGGTCGGGTATCCACTTTGTGGCTAATTGTATTAAGGAAAGAATACACCGTATATTGAGTGCCTGTTCATGCCAGAGTTTTCCACAGATGTTACCTCATTTAATTTCTCAAAAACAATCTTGTAAACTAGCTTTATTGTCACAAACTCAGATGCAACAGGCTAGGCAGGAAATGTGAATAGTTAGAGGAGGCTAGGTGTTTTTTTTTAAGATAAGACTTATATGAAGTGCTAATTCTTAAAATCAAAATATTGTTGATATACAGTCTTATATTGGTTTCAAATACACAACACAGTGGTCCAACACTTACCCATAATCAAGTCCTCACCCCTCCAGTGTGGTCACTGTCTATCAACATAGTTGGATGTTACAGAATCATTAACTGTATTCTCTGTGATGTACTACCGCCCCCATGACCAACCTATGTTGTGACTGCGAATTACTGTGCCCCTTAATCCCCTTACCCCTCCCCTACATCCTCCCCATTCTCTCTCCTTTGGTAACCACTAGTCCCTTCTCAGTGTCTGTGAGTCTGCTGCTATTTTGTTCATGAAAGGCCAATTTTTAAACTTTGGAAATGAGAACAAATGAATGAATGAATGAATGAAACTAGTGTGGTAGATTGCAACAAATGCCCACAATTTCCTCCCATCCTTGTATGCATGACCCTTTGCAGTGTGACTTTGCTACTCCTCCCAAAGAGAGATGAAATTTTTCTTACCTCCTTGAATTTTACTTTGGCTAATAGCAAACATGACACAGGAGACACTTGAAAAGTGCTTGTGTCTTAGGATTTGTCCATTTCTTGCTACTTGAGATCACAGTGCAATGAGCTGGGCTAGCCTCTTTGAGAATGAAAGACCACATGTCAGGCAACAGCCCAGCACTAATTTCCAGACTTGTGAATGAGACAATCTGGCTGCCAGATGCCTGTAGACACGAGCGATCCCAGGTAAGACCCACACAAGTGCCACTAAACCTAGCCCAACTGCTGACCCACAGGACTATGAGCAACTGGAATGGTGTGCTTTATGCTACTAATTTTTTTTAATTGAAGTATAGTTGATATACAATCTTACATTGGTTTCAAGTATATAATACAGTGGTTCAACAGTTACATTATTAAATCCTCACCCCCACTAGTGCAGTTACTATCTGTCAACATAGGAAGCTGTTACAGAATCACTGAGTATGTTCTCCATGCTGCACTTCCATTCCTGTGACCAACTTATATTATGGTTGAGAATTTTTGTGCCCTTTATCCCCTTCACACTACCGCCCCCACTCCAACCCCTCCCCCATGGTAACCACCAGTCACTTCTGTGTCTTGGGTCTACTGCTGTTTTGTTCATTTTGTTTTGCTTTGTTTTTATATTCCACAAATAAGTGAAAATATATGGTATTTGTCTTTCTCCACCTGGCTTATCTCACTGAGCCTAATACCCTCTAGGTCCATCCATTGTCCTGCAAATGGCAGGCTTTTTTTTTTATGGCTGAGCAATATTCCATTGTGTATGTATACCACATCTTCTTTATCTGTTCATCTGTTGATGGACACTTAGGTTGCTTCCATATCTTGGCTACTGTAAATAATGCAGTGATAAACATAGGGGTGCATATGTTTTTTTGAATCTGTGATTTTGTTTTCTTCGGGTCAATTCCTAGGAGTGGAATGACTGGGTCAAATGGTATTTCTATTTTTAGTTTTTTGAGGAACCTCCATACTGCTTTCCACAGTGGCTACACCATTTGCATTCATAACCAACAGTGTAGAATGGTTCCCATTTCTCCACATCCTCGCCACCACTTGTTATTTCTTCTTTTTGATACTAACCTTTCTGACTGGTGTGAGGTGATACTTTATTGTGGTTTGATTTGCATTTCCCTGATGATTAGTGATGTGAAGCATCTTTTCATGTGCCTGTTGGCCATCTGTATGTCTTTTTTGTAGAAGAGTCTGTTTATCCTACCAAGTTTTGGGGTGGTCTATTAAGCATTAAGAGAGAACTCATACTATAATTGTCATAAAACATGCATGCAGGTTTGAAATGGTATGGGCTGCCAGTTTAGACTCTACTTTAGATAAAAGAGACCTCCAGAGGTTCCCCACACTCTTTAGTAGCAGCAGAATGATTTGCCTGTGTATGAGGTGTTAGCACAGGCCAGATCGAAAGGGGCCATGTCAATAGAAACAAGTGACAGGTTGGTAGCAAACTGGGTGAACTGATGCCTGCAGACTAGACAACTTATAGAGCATCTCAGCATATGTCAGCATAGACATGACATTGTATTGTTGCATAAGCTTCCCTGGAATTTATATGCAAACCTGGGAAAAGAGGTGGTGTAGATACCAGCTTTACTGAGACAAAGTTCTCATTAGAATTGCAATATGCAGACTCAAAATTAAAAGTGAATTAAAAAAATACTTCTTGCATCTGAATGTATGAGTACATTGAGTCTTGAATCTCTATTGATCCTAGAAGTTATTCTTTGGTGGTTAGGAAAAAAAATGAATGGGAGGCAATAAAACACAAAGAAAAAGATTTTTTGCTTTATTTTTCCATAAATTTATGCTCTTTCATTGAATCAGATTTGAAAGCAGATTTCAGAGGTGTTTAAGTTCTCTCCTAAGATGTGAGATTTCTGAAAGAGTAAGGAAGTAATAACAGATCCCTGACTGGATGAAAATTACTTTGAGGGGCATGAAAATATTTAAAATTGAATAAACCTATCACCAAATAGTAGAGATTCCTCCTAAGTGGGTTAACTGTCTTTTTCTGTTTTATAACAATTCAATAAAACAAGAATTTGCTTTGTAACTATGTGCCAGGTACTGTGCTTTATACATACAGGGAATATGAGAATAAATAAAACACAGGAACAGAGAGTTCTGATTTTATGTTTGATGGCTTTCCATTTTCCAAAATCAGTGTAATTGCTCAATGTAATTAATGTAATTACACACTCATTTATTTTACAATTATTGAGGACATGCCACATGCCAGACACTGTGGGGGATACAAAGATGACTAAGACAGTTCTTTTTTCCAGGAGGGCAGCGTACTGGAGAAGCCTGACCAATAAACTGCCCATTACAACAGTGCCATATGTGCTGTGTCAGAGAAGAGGCAGGGTGCGATGGGAGGGCTGGAGGACACCTATCCCTAACTAACTGGGAGGGAAGGCTTCCTAGAAGAGATAATGCCTGAGCCAAGTTACACAGAACAAGAGTTGGATAGGGCACTGAACAGAGGGAAGAGTGTATTCAGACAGAGAAGTAGAAGTGCAGTGCATTCAAAGAATAAGACAGTGACTGATGTCGCTGAGTGGAGGGGTAGCCTTCTGGTGAGGGAAGGCTTTCCAGAAGGGGAGAGTTTTGGTATACACTTCAAGCAGGGGAATGGGAACTTCTGGGCAGTGTGTGCCTTCTAGCATCAAAGACTCCAGTAGAAGGAGCAGGTTGTGTGTAGGGTGAGGCAAACATACTAGACCAGAATGGAGTCACAGTATCAAATTGGTCAGCAACAAAAACAGAGATAGTAAAACCCAGGCAGAGGAGGCTGCACTCAGTGAAATGATATAGGGAATGTGAAAGGTGGACAATTGGAAAGGAGCAGGAATTGGAGACACCAGGTATCTGTTTCTCCAAGATGTCAGCACAAGATAGGTTTACTGTCCACAGAAGCTCTGGAAGAAAAACCAGACAAGTTCCATACTCACAAACACCAGGGAGTGGGGAGTAGGATGAAAACCAAGTGTAGTAAGGATGAAACCACCAGTTTCCTTCTCCCATTGCACTTCCAGAACACTACCAGCAAGTGTTTCACCCGAGGCTTCTTCTCTAGGGCAGTGGCCTGTAACTACTATACATTTTGATAAATAATTATTAAGTATAAAAGAAAAAGTCTTTCTAGATGCTTCTTTTATTGAGATGGATGGCTCTTCCTCCTATTAACTCATATGTCGAAATATTAAATGATTATTTCTAGAATGAGACAGGATTCTTCTTATTTCTAGAATGAGACAGGACTTAGCATCATTTAATCTTCTATTTTGGTTTCAGTGACATATAAGTGTTGAGAAAATTTGTTCACATAAATAGATATGAATGGAAGGCATTTTGTTATGGTGTCACTCTCCTGAATTAAATACCAAAATCACATACTGATCTATCACTAGACATTATTTTTAATATCAGTAAACAGCTCAATTGGTTATTCTTTAATTTTGTTCCAAGGGAATAATTGGAAACCAGATTGGAAAAGTCTTTGTTACTCAACCATGGACTTTTAACTGTTACCCTTTCACTTACAGGTGCTTTGTCTCATTTACTCAGGAAGGGTTGAGAAAATAAAGCTTTAATTTTGTAATTAATTTAAATCTGTTAATTTTATAGCCTTTGCCTGTATAATTATTTTTGATAAAAATGTTAGTTTGGTATTTTAGTAGGCCAAGCAAGAAGCCTTGCAGTGAAAGAAGGTGCCACAGCCTATTTCTTACCAAAGCTCTCTTTGCTTTGTTTTCAGGAACTCTTCCTTCAGTGCTCTGCATTAAATTGTGGAGAGTGGAAGAAAGTCCTTAAGTAAAATAGTATTTAGAATTGTCCTTTTGTTGGCATCCTGAAGACATTCACACCCTGGGGTGACATGCTGTATTTCCATTTTACTATTAGTAAGAAGTTCCTTTTTCTGTAGTGGGAAAAGGACTGTGAAGGCAGATGTGGGAGATAACAACCAGCATTAAGCTGCACTCACAAGCTGATCAGTTTTAACCTGTATTTAGGAATTGACGATCTGGAACACAATTCCCTTAAAACAGTGCCCATGTACCACTTGGAAGGGATATTTGTACCCATCCCTGTTGGAAGACTATTGATCCACAACAAGAAAGTAGAAAACATCCAGGGAGCTGGCGGTTGCCACAGGGAATGTGAAGGAGCGTGTGACAGTTTTACAGAGCAATCACTCCAGAATGGAGTTAAGAGGATGGAGGACCCCAGGACTAATGCCTCTGGGAAAACCGGAACTGATAGACTACCTGATACACTTGATGGTACTGAGCATGATTTTACATCTTTGTTGGGAGTTAAGGGGTTTTGTTCTTCATCATTGCTTACTGATAACCTTGGTAAAGCTTAATGGTTAGCTAGCTGAGGAAACAAATGTGGTACAAAAGAAGGTATCTTATTAGAAATAGATACACCTGGAGGGTAGGAAATGGTAGTAGCACATCAAAGGCAGACAGTCTTTGTGTTGCCCAGGTTTGGTATGACAATCACCGGATTGCTGTGGCATGTACAGCCCTGAGGTGGGGGGATGGCTCAGCTCATTAAAGTCATGCAGAGGAAGCCAAATATGAACTTTGATAAAAAGGTGTCACGAAGCACAGCCTACAGTCCATGTATTCTCTAGTGTTTGATGAGCTTGTGTTTTTCAGAGGGTAGATCCTGGACTACTAGCATTAGAATCACCTGGCTTGTTTGTTAAAAACACAAAATCCCAGCCCTATCCCATACACAGCATTGGAGGAGGGGGCCCATGAAATCCTGGAATCTGCATTTAAACAGGCACTTCAGAGGATTTTTATGCACTTTTGAGTTTGAAAGCCATTGCTTCAAGTTTTAAATGGAGGTGCTGACTGTAACTGGAAGTCAGATCCCTTCTCTACTCTATGGAGCAGCCCTGGCAGGCTCCAGCTCCAATTTTGCATTAAGTAAACATATTGTAGAACATTTGAGGCTCAGGATTCTTCCAGGGCTGGATTTCCTGGAACCCTTCCTGTCCTACCACAGTGATTTAACTCAGTCTTGGGACTACAGAGAAGTGAATTTTTTATTTCCTTCTCCTTTCCTCAAAACTATATCATTCTGTGAATTTTGACAGTAAATCAATGCAGACACCCTGTTGTAGCTTCAAACTTCTAAGAATTTGAAAATTCCAATTAAACCTTTATTAATATCTATACAAGACCCTACCTATGTGGGTACTACAGAACACATTATCGAAATGAAGACGCAAAAGCTCTGATTATGGCAGGCAGTTAAGACCTATTTATCCCACTTCGATGTCCTAGCATATCAGGTCCATGCAACCTGTCTTCAGAATGGACAGAAAAACAGCAGTGTCAAGATATTGGATTATATCACCACTGCCTCAAGGTCAGGGACTCCTGAAAACCTGAGATAAAGCTGGTATGGATCAACCCCTTTGGGAACAGTTTTTCTTCTTAGAGCACTAAGGTGGACAGACTAACCCCAATCCTTAGCTGGATTCCAACTAAGAGTCCTGCCACCTAAGGGACAGTTGAGTGGTCATATGCCTTCACATCTGGTTGCCACCACAATGAGTAAGAACACTGGTTAGACATCAAAATGACAACAGGAAAAAAAAATCCGTATTGACCCTAACTTGTTCCATCAAGAAGGTAAAAAAAATTAAGATTTAATTGACAGCTCTTAGGAAGTATTTTGGTATTTACACTTGTTTATTACTGAAAAGCAATTTTTATAAGCAGGTCTCAGGAAGTCTTAGAAAAATACTTCAAAACATTCTTTTTGAAGAACTCTGGCTAAAAACATTCACTTTGGCAAACAGCCTTATTTTGCTGCTACTAATACTTGCAACAAACTTCCCTTAGATTATTAAAAATGATTTTTCTTAGAAAACTATACAGGCATACCTGAGAGACATTGTGGGTTTGGTTCCAGACCACAATAAAGTGAGTATCACAATAAAGGGAGTCAAATGAATTTTTTTTGTTTCCCACCGAATGTACAAGTTATTGCACAAAAGTAGTCTATTAAGTGTGCAATAGCATTATGTCTAAAAAACTATATACATACCTTAATTAAAAAATACTTTATTGCTAAAAAAGCTATTCTGCAGATCATGATAACAAATATAATAGTGAAAATGAAAATGCTAGAAATGATGCAGGAAATAACAAAATGTGAGAGACATGAAGTGAGCAAATGCTGTTGGAAAAATGGTGCTGATAGACTTGCTCAATGCCAGGTTGCCACCAACCTTCAATTTGTAAAAAACGCAGTGTCTGTGGAACGCTATAAATCAAAATGCAATAAAATGAGGTATGCCTGGAGCTAGAATGGAGTTGAGGAGTACTGTTAATTTTTCAAGGTTGAACCTGAAGCAGTGATGGCTTACTTTTATTTTTTAATAAGGGAGAAAATAAGGAAATTGGGATAGATTTTTTTTTAATTAAAGGAAAGAAGAGGAGTAAAGGGGAGGAAAGGAAAAGGTCATTTTTTTTTGCTTTGTGTTATTTTTATAATCTAAATATAACTTTTTTACAATTTATTTTTCAAAAGAGGAATACAAGGAACTTGTGTGGGTTTAGGTCTCTGTGTACATGCACTGATTTCCACTTCCCACCTGCACAGCCTTTGTCAAAACACCCTTGTCCCAAATTCCACATGTGGATCCTGATTTGCATAGCTCTTCTTTATGTCAAAAAAGAAACCAAGGTTAAATTTTGTGGGGGAGGATGCGAAGAAAGCCTAGAGAATATTCTAGCTGAGGAAAAGTGCTTTTAAAAATCTATTCCAAATTCCCGACTGCCTTTCTAAAAGCATTAACATTCTAACTTTAATAACCTCTTTTAGCATACCTTGATTTCCAAAGTGCTTCTGAAATTTAATTAAAATGGAATAGAATGTGAATTTAGTTTTAAAATGAGAAACTGCAACTGTGTAGTCATTATTACTATTTTTTAATATGGAGCAAAATCTGGAGTGCAGAGACCTGCAGCAAAGCCAGAAAGAAGATGGGTGAAAAGGTGGTGAATAAGGCAGCAAATCAGTTTTTGTAGACCAGCATTACATATTAAAGAAGAACTAGGGCAGAGAGAATTAAACAAGCAAAAAAGATGGGTTAAAAAAAGTAATGAAGAACAATGATGCATTACGCACACACACCACCCCCAGAAAACTTTGGAGTAAGAAATCCAAGAATCCTAGTCCATAATTCATGTAAATGTGTTGCCATGGAACTTACTTTTACTTCTCCATAATTACTTTGTTGACACTTAGTTTACTAATTACAGTTAAGAGACATTTCAGGAGTTTTTCCTTCAAAAATAAGCCCCCCGCCCCCCAAATCCCTGAAGAGGCTGTAAATGTCTCTTACTGCCCTTGTGCAGGTCTTAGATTTCACCCTACCTATTTCCAAACAGAAAACAGTAAGAGAGTGCAGACAGCTGTAACCTAAAGAGTGAAGGATTTAGCGAGCTGTCAATTTCTCACGCAATTCTTCTTTTCTGGTACTGCTGTTCTCTATGTATTATTAATCTATTTATATTTAACTCCAGCTATTAGTCTGCCTCTTCCAGCCACTGAACCATTTGCAAAGGAGAGGAAAGGGAGACAAGGGTGGCTATTATTAGGCATCCTTGTGTGTGATGAGGATGGAGACAATTAAATAACACCATTTTGCTTCTCAGAAAATGATAGGGACTGTTTGGGGTGGACAACTCAGGGCTGGTGAACATAACCTTTCTCCTCACAAAGGTAAAACAATAGAGATATATTTTAGAAGTACTTAATTAAGCCTTCAGCAAGGAGTGTGGGAAAATTACAGACCCATAAAAACCTTCCAGTTCCAGGCCAGAGTACATTTCCTCTGCAGCACTATTGTCACTGCTCATTTACTGCATCACTCTGACAACATCTCATATTTCCACAAGCCTTTTACATAATCTAGAAACAGGGACAGAAAGGTTAGGAATACAGAGAATGGGGACAATGTCTGGACCTCCCACACTATCACTTCTTTTCAGTTTTCCACTAAACGGTGAGGCTGAATGTTGTCATTTTAAGATGACTTCATTAAAAGGCTGAGACAATAATCGACACAGCAAGAAGAAAGCTGTAAAAAACTGCCACTGCTTGCTCATCTCCCAAAGGATGAGTGTAATTCAGTCGTAATGAAGACTCTTCAATGTTCCTCCCCCAAACCTTTTCCGATCAGGGAAGCCTGGAATCTGTAGGTAGGAAAGATAATCCTATTAAGCAGGCAAAGTACAAATGCTAATAGCTTTTAATTTTTTCACCTTATTTTCTGTTTCTTTATGTCAATCCATCATTCCTTAAAGAACTATCTTTCTGAGCTCTTATTCAGATTCAATAATAAAAACAAATTCCATCAAAAAAGAAAACACTGGCCAAGAAATCAGTGATAGTGCCATCTAAATCAGAGAAGATGAAGGTGAAGCTCAGAATGTTCACCTATGGACTTTTATGTGACTTACATGCATTGTGATCACAATATGTATCTTTGGAGTCTTATATTGCTTCTATTACTTTATAATATGATCTTATCACTGGGTTCTTTTTGTTTCTTAGGCCCATATTTTCCCTTCATCTTATTTTTTCTTTTGTGTTTAACCGAAATAAATTAGTTGCTTGTACATACAAAGGATTTTCCCCACTTTTTTTTTAACTAATACTCTATCCAAATTTAAGAACCCTTTTATCGAGAAAAGACAGATACACACCTGATTACTGTCTCTCAAAAAGTATCTCTTCTCTATGACCTGCGAGAAACAAAGATTTTAAGGGCTTAGTATACATACCTGGAAAAAGTATTAACTGCAGTAGACACTAATGGCACTACAGAGTGTATATCCAAATTTAGTGCTTTCAATAGCTATAGACATCTAGTGTAATGAGTTAAATCTTGTGCTAATGAGATCAGGACTATGGGAGTATTTCCATAAAATCTGGCCTCATTCCAAAAAGCACTGATAGATTAAAAAAAAAAGGAACAAACAAAAAGACTAAATAATCAGAAAATGACAGAGGATCCCATGCAATTCCTAATGTGTGGTGGCAAATTTGGCTCAAAGTTTCCTAGCAGTCAGCCCAAAAGGTACCAAACAGAATTCTTAAGATAAAAGCAAAGCACTTTTACTGCTACAGGAGTACAGCTATTTCTTAAAGAAGACTGTGTAATGCAATGACTGCCACATTCTTCTAGCAAACACAGTGATATATTCTGTAGGACCTCAATGCAGACAGATGACACACTATCATAAACAGTCAACTAGCTTCATTTTAGGGAATTAATCTGCACCCTTACTTCAGTAGTTTCAGAACTGTCTATCTTTGGTCAGTAGGAGAAACAAGGTAAAGCAGTGGCTCTATGTGCACAAATCCGTACAAATACTGTGGAGAAATCCTCAAAATATATGCCCCTAACATAGTAAGTTTAAAAGCATCATGTTTTCAGATGATGAAAAATAATTTTAAGAAATAATGAATTCTGTTCTAACACTGCAATTTTTGCAGAAGCAGTATTATTTTTCTTTACATAAATATGTTGTGATTAAGAAAAGTTAATCATACAGATTAGCTGGAGATTAACTCTAAGACACTGGCATCTATAATTAGGAAGCTAAGAGTTCCTCTGAGTAAGAGCAGAGCATCTTCCCCAGGCTTGTACCACCTTGCTCTGGCTGGCTTGACTGCCAAATCATCTAGATTCTTTCTATCTTTGAGACTGGGTTACCTTTAGCCACAAGTAACCCAGGCTAAGTTTACATTCACTGGTGCCTGAGATAGGAAAGCTGGCTTGTGATTAGCATACATCTCAAAATACTTGACCCCAGAAAAATCAAGAAGTGACTGACTCTCTTTCCTCTCTCTACAGCAGGACAGAAAAATCCTATCATCCTAGAGTGGAGAGGAATTACTACTAGCCAGGTGAGTCTAGAGGAGGAGTTAAATTCCTTCTTGAAAATAAAAAATCTTTACATTAAATTCTGGAAAACATGATGTATAGAAAACTGGGCAAAATTTAGCTGCCAGGTCCCTTAGTTTCAGGCAACCACCACACTCTGGAGGTCTGGCCATCCTCCTAATTTATATACCTTTCATTGTGATTTAGGTAATGAAGAGAGAAGTTACCTTTTTGCTTTTGCTCATAATTCCCTACTCTCAACTTGCAATGTCTTCCTCTTACCCAACCTTGCTCTCTTCTTAAAACCAACCAAATTCTCTCTGACTTTTTTAAAATAAAGCCTTGCCTGAAAATTTGGGTCATGCTAGTCTGTAGTCTATAACCTACTGTGTGTCTCTAGCATATAACTTATTACATCTTATTATATTAATTTCAAAATCAACAAATCATTTAAAAGTATAAACAATATATCATGGGATCTTTCCATATCAGACACAGATCTATAAGATGTTGCTTTTAGGGACAGAATATTGTATTAGATGGGGGCCACTGACCTAGACCAAACAGAGTTCTTATATTTTAAGTTTGAAAACAATTTGGAGAAAAAAATCTGGTTCCTTACAGTGCTTCCCAACATTCTTCATATCACAGCACATTTAGAAAACACTAAATTGTACAGCACACTGGGGGTAAATGGAAGATGCTGCCAATCACCCAGCCCAGGGAGCTCTGGCTGCTCTGATAACTGAGGGGAGGCACTATCCTGGCACACCTGTACCCTATTTGCTACACCTTGTACCTTCATTGGCAATGAAGCAAAACTTACCACTGGTCTAATATTAAACAGGGAGGGGTATGGGGCTTATATTCTGCTGACATTTTGGACAAAAGGGCCCTAAATGGGTAAAAGAAAATGATTCACAGAGAAGAGCTGTGAGGAGAGAAATGTTTTTCTTGGAAAATTACATTTAAAAGGAAATATAATACAGAAATTAATCTTTTTCAGAAATACATTCTATTTTACTTTACTGCACAATGTCAACATTGTGCAGAAACCTTAAACTGGTCAATATCATGTGCAATGCAGCTGTAGGGCACACTTGTAAAGGAAAGACAAACAGTGCTCTACTTGGCCGGTGTGCTGAGTCACTCTACGTTTTCATTCCAGTTTAGGACAATATGATGAAGCTAGCAAGTCAATAATTGGAATGCAAAGGTTTCTGTTAGGGAAACTTAGGGAATCGAGAAGATGACATCATCTTAAAAGTAACTGTAATGAAGTAACTGTAATGTTTATGTGGAGAACATCAGTAGCTGGGAAAATAAGAACTCAGGGCTTTAAGCTGAATCTCCTCAGTTCAGTGCCTTTTGTGCAGAGGTTTGGGTAAATAAGTAAAAAAAGAGCTAGAAAAGGAAACATAAATTGTTTTAAGGTGGGGAATTAGGCAGCTTTTAAAAACCCCACTGAAATCCAGTAGCTTTCATCCTTTGCTTAGATAACACTGGTGATAGAATAAATACGTCAGCATGCCTTGGGCAATTATACCAACAGATAAAGAGAGATCAAAACAAGTATTATTCAGGTTGTGAAATTTAGGACAAAAGAATAAAAGGATAAAGCATTTCTACAAAGAATTTAAACTCTCATAACATATAAATTAAGTTTAAAAATAACTTAATTGAAATCATTACCTTATCAAAAAACCTACTGAGCTTGACAGCATTGGAAGAACCTGCAGCTAAGTACCGTGGATTTGTGCAATCCTAGAAGATAAACAGGGGATCCACAATCAAAAGTCAGGAAATGTAAGCTCTTTGTTAGTCATCACTGTTCCTGTTGCACACTTCTTTTTTATTAAGGTATTATTGATATACACTCTTATGAAGGTTTCACATGAAAAAACAATGTGGTTACTACATTCACCCACATTATCAAGCCCCCACCCATACCCCAATGCAGTCACTGTCCATCAGTGTAGTAAGATGCCACAGATTCACTGTTCCTGTTGCACACTTCTATAGTAAAATACTAGGTGTAACACTCTCAGAAAATAGTGAAGCAATTTTCAAATTATGCACAAAGGGAAAAGGAAAGTGCTAAAGGAAGAAAGGCTACTTTTGTTACTTAAGAATTTTAGAGGACACTGAACCAATGTATTCATCATCAAATAATTCATAAGGAAGACAGGATTGCTGATATCTTACTCATAACAAAACCAAGGTACTTACCAGGTGACCTACCTACATTCACCCTGAAAAGCAGAAACAGAGCCATTAAAAACAGCTAACACTTTACTTTTTAGCAGTAGTTATTCACCAGTGCTCAACTAATTAAGTACTATGCAGTTCAGTTCATACAAATAGTATGAAGCAAGAAAGTAAGGACTTAGAGAAGCAAAAAACAAAACAGCAGGGATTTCTCACTCACTGAAGGCAAGGAACTAATCTCTTGGTAGGCCATAAAGATAGTAATAAACAAGATACATTTCTGGATTATAAACAACAGAAAAATGGCACATTTATTAATATTAAATATCAATTGTTATTAATTATAATAATTAAACAATAATAAACAATAGATATATATCACAATTAAATAGGATTTTGAAGTATAGGGAAAAAACGTGGCCAGTAAACACAAAACTATTTGGAACGCTCCAATGAAATGATTACTAAATTACAGTGATTACTAAAGACCTTCAAATCCCTTTTCCTGGGATTCCAGTATGGAGTTGCCTTTGCTTGTCATCGTTTACTTGACACCTTAAGAGACAGAACTTTGATTTTTGCCACAAATGCCACCCAAGACCAAACTATGAGGACATCATGCAGGCTTTTTTGCAAGGATGGTATTTATCTTTCAGTTATAGATTGTCTTTCTCCGTTGAGAAACTAAAATTATTGTTGTTACACTTTGTTTTGTAATCTCTAAACCCACATGATTCTTTCTGGTGAATTTTGTAACAATCACCTATTTTATCCATATGCAACATTTCAAGACTCACATTTTATATTCTGGGTGGAAACTGTAATATGTTTTCCAAAACCACAAAAAACTTTTCAAAAATTATGGAGTGCTAGAAAAATCAGAGATCTCTTGAAGCCAGAAAGCTCTGAATCTGAATATCTGTCCCAACACCAGTGTCATCCACATTGTGGGATATTGGTTAGGTTACCAAACCTTTTAAGTTAAGCTTACTCATTTGTGAAGTGGGGAAAGGAAAACAAAACTTATCTCATAGGATTTTTGTGAAAATTAAATGAGATAATGCATGTCTGGTACATAGGTACTAAAATGTTAGTTCCCTTCTGTCTTCATTCCAAGAAAATGCTATCAGGTTGAATTTTTAGACACAAAATCACCTAACATAATAAAAGATAATTCCATATATGGATTAAATAGACTGAAACATTATTGTGCAAACTGTTGTATTTGAAATAATGTTTGAACACATTTATTCAGCAGTTGGGGCATATAAGAGACAGACCTTAGATAGACCTGTGTTAGATATATTTTACCAACTGGATATTGATTCCATAGCCATCAGAATGTCAAGACTTCAGATATGATTCCAAATAGAGCTAAAGTACTAAATACAAAAGGTATATCAAACAGCAAACGAACAAACAAAACCTTCCCAAAATTCAGTTTTTACAGTTCAACAATTGCACATTGACCAGGTTAGAGAAACCCTATTTCAGGATGAGAATTTTTAGAATTGAAAGAGCCTCTGCCACTGATCATGGCTGAGGGCAAAGCCTGAAAATTAATAGCTCTAAATAGCTTGTCTAAGCTAGAGAAAGGAATATTACCCAGGGAAGATGCTTCAATATGATCACTTTGAAGTAAACACATAACAAAAACATTTGGACTAGACACAGCAAGCCTAACAGGATCTGAAAAAAAAGTAATCTTCTCCCTACTTATAATGTAAACAGTTTGCCTTTTTTCTGGCATAAGATGATAACTTTGTTTTCATCTTTGATGCATACATTTGTTAATTCTTACTTTTTTATAGTTTAAGTAAATTCATACAATAGCCAAAGTCACTAGCACTAATATTGTTACATTGGATTTTTATTTGAGGCTTCATATTTATTTGCTGAAGTCTTTTTGAAACTCCAATTTTCCTCCTCCTTTCTTCCTTGCATCCACAAGACCTGCTTGTTAACAGACACATGTATCAATGGAAAAGAACAGAGAGCCCAGAAATAAATCCACACATATATGGTCAATTCATATATGACAAGGGAGGCAAGAATATACAATGGGGAAAGACAGTCTCTTCAATAAATGGTATTGGGAAAACTGGACAGCTACCTGTAAGAGAATGAAACTGGATTACTCCCTAACACCAAACAAAAAAGTAAACTCGAAATGGATTTAAGAACTAAATATAAGACATGAAACTATAAAACTCTTAGAAGAAAACATAGGCAAATATCTCTTGACATAAGCATGAACAATTTTTTTCTGGATACATCTCCCTAGGCAAGGGAAACAAAAGGAAAAATAAACAAGTGGGACTATATCAAACTAAAAAGCTTCTGTAAAGCAAAGGACACCATCAACAGAACAAAAGGCAACCTACAGTATGAGAGAATATATTTGTGAATGATACATCTGACAAGGGGTTAACATACAAAATATATAAAGAACTCATGTGGCTCAACACCAAAAAAACAAATAACCCAATTAAAAAATGGGCCAAGGACCTGAATAGACATTTTTCCAAAAAAGACATACAGATGGCCAACAGGCATATGAAAAGCTGCTGTACATCAGTAATCATCAGGGAAATGCAAATCAAAACCACAATGAGATATCACCCCAAACCAGTAAGGATGGCCACTGTCCAAACAAGAAGAAATAACAAGTGTTGGCGAGAATATGGAAAAAAGGGAACCCTCCTTCACTGTTGGTGGGAATGTAAACTGGTGCAGACACTATAGAAAGGAGTACAGAGGTTCCTCAAAAACTAAAAATAGAAATACCATACCCAGTAATTCCATGTCTAGGAATTTACATGTTGGAATAAAACAAAATCACAACAACATGGATGGACCTAGAGGGTATTAAGTGAAATAAGCTAGGTAGAGAAAGACAAATACCATATGATTTCATTTACATGAAGAATGAAAACAAAACAAAACAAAATGAACAAAACAGCAATAGACTCATAGACACTGAGAAGTGACTGGTGGTTACCATGGGGGAGGGGTTGGGATGAGTGGGTGAACTAGGTGAAGTAGGTAAAGAGGCACAAAATCTCAATCATAATATAAATTAGTAATAGGGATGAAAGTACAGCATAGAGAATATAGTCAATAGTCCTGTAACATCTTTCTAATGTTGACAGATAGTAACTGCACTAGTTGGTGTGAGCATTTAATAATGTAGGTAACTGTCGAATCACTATGTTGTATACTTGAAAGCAGTGTAATATTGAATATCAACTACACTTCAATTAAAAAAAAAGGTATATTGTAAAGAAAAAAAAAAGACGTGCTTGTTTCTGCTGTGTTCTTGAAGCCAGACACTGATAAAAGGCCATACTATGTTGTATGTGAACTCTGGGGAGACCATGTGTGCCAGGTACCACCACTTGAGCACCTTTACTTACATCTTGTTAACAATGAAAAGATATATCTGTAAGAAAATAGGAAAAAAAAAATCTAGGTGATTGTTACAGAAACCCACAAGCACTGGAAACAGGTTCCAAAATACATTAATTACAGGAACAAATTAAGTGTATTCAATGGTATATTTCCTTTTGGAAATAATGTTCAAACAAAGTAACTTCAGCACTTTTTCAACAAGGATATCATCTATTCTTTTTAACAGGGATCACTGTACAGTGCTGAATATCCCATGGTGGCAGCCGAGGAAGAGAGGAGGCGCCTCCACGGCAGAGCAGAGAACTGCAGGCAGATGCTGACTCAGTCATGGGGGCAGAGGTGGGGCTGAGCCAAGCACTGCTCACCAATGCCGATTCAGAGTAAGGGCACCAGAACCACCTGAGTCATCAGTTAAAATTACAGAGTCCTGGTCCTCCTGTCAGACTTTATGAATAAAGAACTCCAGCTGTGGGGCACTTATTCAACATTTTTCACAGGTACTATTGGTAATATGAATATGCAGTCAAGTTTGAATAACTGGTGACCTAGATGATTTCTAAGAGTTCTTCCAGCTCCAAAATTCTAAATGTTAGTTGAAGGAGAATTATGTGGAAAATAGGCTTAACTGTAGAGCACAAACTCTGGAGTCAGAGTGGCTGGTGTGACCTGTGTAACCCCTGGCCTAGTTATCTCTCTCTGCTTCTGGTCTTCATCTTTAAGATGGGGATTCCAGACCTGGAGTATTTACCTTAGAGAGTTGATGTGAGGATGACGCGTGTGAGATAATGCACATAAAGTATTAGAACAGTATACAGCAGGTAGTAAGTGTTCAAGAAATGTTATCCATTAGTATTATTAAGTCACCACTACCACCACAAATCTAGAATGTCAGGGCACTGACTATTGCAGAAACCCTACTTGGGAACAATGACATAGAAACCACAACTGAAGCTGCTGGTCAGGATCCTTCTTTAGGCTTATATGAGAACTCAGCCTTTTTAGCACCCAATTCTAATGCAACCAAATATCGCAATCTTTTGTATATGCCTACATTTGTATAAGCTAATGCTTATGAAGCACTTCACTGTTTACAGTTAACAGTTTTCTCATTTATCTGTTTGCCTTTTAAGGTAAGTTCTATAGTTTAAGAAGCTATGAGGCTTTTCTAAAGCAAGAATAATCAAGGTACAGTATCAAGGACCCTTCTGTCATCTTAATTATTTTGATTTTGGTGTGATTTAAAAAAATATTTTCAAGAAAAATCCCATTATTTATGTTATTTACAGAACAAAGTTTGAACATCCCAACAGATAGCATATAAGGAGGCTGAAATAGTGTGCCCATTTGACAATCCATGTTGATTCTAATCTTTACTACATTTTGGACTAAAACCCAAATGCCTGATTTCAAGTATAAAGCTTCTTTTGTGAGAGTATCTGGCTTGTGAAGTGTTCAGTTTTGCCCTTACTTGATAATAACACAAACATGCATTAGTGAAAATACACACCAAATTAATCTCTTCTGCATTGAAATCCTCAGCCAGGAATGCAGTCCTAGTTAAAACTTCATGGCGCTTGGTTTCATGAATCTGATCCAGTTTAGTTCCTATTACCAACAGTGGGATTTGGTTATCAGCAAACTGTTCCCGGTCATAATCCCTGTGATAAATAATAATGAAGAGGTGAACAGAATTTATCTTTCTGATGTAGATGTGTAATATTTAAATGCAACTAGTTTATACTATTTGACTGATGCTTCACTGACTCTTGCTCACCCATCACCTGTAAACCTACTTTTCTCCCAATTTCTTTTATCTACTTGTTCATTTATCAGTCCATCCTCACCATCTTTAGAGTTTCAAATATTCATTTAATTACTCCAAATATGCTCCCATGAGTCTTTACAGATTACTTGAGTCATCTATTACTGAGTGCCCACCAGGCATATGAAAATAGGTTGACTTGACTTTTCCTAAAGATCTGTCTTCTAAGGCTAACAGCTCAGGGATTTTTCTAGGTAGAGGCAGAGAGTGGATTCAAACCTCTGTGGAGGGAAAACCCAGGAATCTAGCATAGCACTCAAGCCTTTTGCCAGAAGGGAAAATGGCAAGCTTCTGGCATATGCATAAGCTCTATACCTACCATGTGCATTTCTGTCTATGACTAGTAAAGAAAAATAGACCAGTTCAGGAAAGTAAGATGTAGCGATGCTGAAGGCCAGAATAAATCAACCATGGGTGATGCTATAGCCTGGGGGAGAGAAGAATGCAACAAGTGGACTGGAAAGGAAGCAGCTGAAATGTAAAATGAATAGTAAAAGGAACAATAAAGTACCAAATCATTGTTTATCCTTACATGAAAGCCAGGGGAGACAGAGGACAGGCAATCAGGATCACTTAGGGTTAGTGGCCTTGGGTCACTGGCTTTTACAATCCTTTATTTTTACCCAAAAGGAAACAGTGGTATTCCTTCTGTTACTGAAAGGAACATAGAGCCCAATGTTGTTCAATTAATTTAAATCCTATTCACATATGAGAAACAGACTTAGATTTCTGATGTTATAAGCTCAGTTTACTGTCAGCAAATCTGGTTGTGAACACCTTATGACGGTAAATCAATATGGCATGGAACAATCAATACAACCAGTTGAGCGTAGCTTTTTTTTTTCCTTTGACATTACTTTTCTCTTTCTTTGAATAATCTAAATTGGGCATGTATTTATGAGCAAAATTACTAAATCTTTTTGCCCTTCACAATAATTTCAGAGAGCCTCAATTACTGTTCAGAATTAGAACACAATTATTTTGAATTATGTAACCTCCCATTTCATAAAAATGTTATCATTCTATTTATTGCATCAAAGCCAATAATATCTTGAGTTCAAAGCTTACCAACATCAACTGTGACCTAGGAGACATGTTTCAAAATTGAAATTTGCTGTATTAGAGAATGTTTTGAGAGTGTCCTCTTTTAGGACTATTTTCTTTACCTATATTTACTAACTCTGGCTCACATACAAATTTTTGTATCTATTTCATCAAACACCATCTTTGATACACATATATCTCTGTCACTTGTAGTCTTACATAATCCTTGGCACCTTAACACATATATGTAACACATATGTTGCACATAATATACTACAAATTTACTTATATATGTAATATAACATATATATGTTCCCATGTGTTTTTATATATATATATTAAATTTGTTCTCTTATTTCTCTTTTAGCTTTCCTTTTTTCTCTCTTCCATTAAATTTTATACGATTTGAAATTTGATCTTGAAATCTTTTAATTTTTTTAGGTGAAAAACTACTGGGGAATTTATCATGGATAGATAAGGCTGACAACACTTTAATATCACAGAGAGACAGATAACTGGGTATTGTATTAAAAGCATAATACCACTCTGGCAAAACCAAAAACCTTACCTCTTTCCAGACTATATTTGATACCATTTTTGAGAAAATTTAGGATTCAGAAAAAGTTTAATGGACACTATAGGGACACTCAGCAAAATGTACAACACAGGAATTCTGCAAGACAAACAAGCCACCTTTCACAAATAAACTTCTAGAGGGTTAAAAAAAAAAGGGAATGGGAACTTAAGATTAAAAGAAACTTAAGGAAACAAATACAATGAGTGGACCTTACTTAACCACTCTTTTGAAAAAGCCAACAATTATAAGCCATTTGGGGAAATTAAAATAATATTTGATATTAAAGAATTCTTATTAAATTTTACATGTGACAATTATATTTGCTTATGTTAAAAAATCCTTATCATTTAAAGTTATAATTGAAGTATATACAGATGAAATGATATGATGTCTAGGATTTGCTTCAATAAATAAATGGAGAGACATACTGTGTTCACGGATTAGAAGATGCAACAAAAATCCTTCCCAATTTAATTTACAGATTTAAAAATCCATGCAGAATTTTTGTCAATACAGACAAGATGATTTCAAATTAATACGGAAAAGCAAATGAACTAGAATAGCTAAACAATTTTGAAAAGTAAGGAATCACACCGACTAATTTTAAGACTAACTGATCTGGGATTAGGCAGTTATTATACATGACACCAAAAATGTAATACATAAAAGAAAACGTTGAAAAATCAGGCTTTTTCCACACGAAAAACTATTGTTTGAAACACTGTTAAGAGAGTGAAAAGACAATGCTTGGACTGGAAGAGAATATCTGCCAATCAAAGACCTTACAAAGTGTTATTTCAGAGGGTATAGTCCTGTAGTTGCTGTAACATTTCAGACCAACTGTGATGTAATCTGGGCTTACCCATTTGTTACCAAGACTCCAGTTGGCACCAAATCCCTGTTGAGAGCTTCCAATGACCAACGATACAAGTTTTGGGATGACTTCTTATTTGTTAAGTCGTGTACTAAAATAATACCTAAAATAATCAGAGAAAATAATGTCAATACTGTTAATAACTGCTGTTCATTTCACAATTGGCAAAGTGAGGCTTAGTAAATACAAGTACTATAAACCTAGCATTCTAGCATGACTAACAAACTCAGACATGATTATATTAAACTTTCCTCTACAAATTCTTACAAATAATTATCTTCAAAGTTGTCTTTGTCAGTTATTAAGTCTTAAAATTCTACAAGGGCTGACAAAATATCATTAAACTTTTAGGATGTCTTCTTTTTTCTTCATTCAACACTTAATGAATGCCTGCTCTACTTGGTCCTAATTACAGAGCTACCTCATCAATAAAAAGAATCAAAACTACTTCAAGTATATGAAATATTATTCATTCAAAAATTTAACTGCACTGTGCATAGTACTATCATAGATATCTACATACACATATTAATTACACTCAGAATATTAAATGATAAAAATTTGTTAAAATAGTTACTGATTTAATTTGATACAATTGCTATTCTTTAGCTGGCAAAATGTTATCCTGCAGATCACCTGGGCCTAATCAACTGAAAAGTCTAACATTTTGGTTCTTTGAATTAATGACTGCCATGTAAGCTTGCTACCTATAAGAGATTTAGTTAACAGAGCAAAAAAAAAAATATGCCACTAGAAGGGAGTAGGAAAAGACAGTCAAGAAATATGAATAGTAGAAAACAGATGGACTTTTGAAACACTGAGAAAAATAACAAAATGTAATGAGGCTCAGAAATACACAGAATCAGTTAAGATTCCAGACAGAAAGTCAAAGCAGGTATTTATTACAATAAGATACAGAACAAAAGAGGAAAAGCTTTTTAATGTAGAATTTAGGGTATCATCTTGTGGTCAAGAGACTACAGGTTTTCAAACTCCCAAACCTTTCCAGACTCTACTGTGAAGAGAGGATGTAAAACTGATGATTTCTCTACCTTCAGATTGTTGAGTTATATCAACTTGGAAAAGGTCAGAAGAGTTAGACTTATTTGGCTTCTCTAGTTTTTACAGACATTTGTGCAAAAGTTAAATTTTTATCTCTCCTGGCTTCTGGAACAGAGATATGACACTTGCCCTCATATTGAGCTGCACTCACTATACCTTCCTCAATGAGGGGCTCTTCAGCTCTCAAAAACACATAATAGAGGCTAGAATTTTAAAAAGGGATAAAGAGCTACCATTAAAGAACCTACCTAACATGTATTCAGCACTTATATGTTACACATAGTGCTTTACACTGTTGTCTATGATTTTCAGAACAGTCCTATGGGGTAAGAATCATTATCTTCATTTTACACACGTGGAAACAGGATCAGAAAGACTGAGTAACTCGCCCTGGGTCACTCAGTAAGTGGGCTAGCCAGAATTTGAACACAGGTAATCTACAGTAAATGACCAGGGGAAAGAAGAAAAATGTCACTTTAGGGCAAAGGACTGGTAGGTATTTTCTCCCTTCCCTGTTGTGTTAATGTCACTGAACTATAGGTGAGCACTTTGGTTGGGAGAGGGAAAAGATTACAAAGGCTCAGATGAACTAACAGATGGAGAGGGAGGAGTTTATTTTTTGAGGATCTCTATTTACAGCTTTTGAGCTGTTAAGGGTATTTGCGTGCCCCTTTCCCTTATTTTTCCTTCTTTCATTTGGACTGAGAGTTCTTGCTTTGTAGTCTATGAGCTAGAAGGGCCACGGGGGGCCCCAAAGCGAAGAAGTCAGGCGGTAGGTGATCAGAATATGATCTAATCTTAAGAGACAGAGGTAGACACACTTTACAGGTTTCCTTTGGGGACCCAGTCATCCTCATCATAGTGGGAAGAAAGTAGGATATTAGGGGAGAAAAGTTATTGCTAAGAATAAAGACTGTGCATTTGAATGGAGTGAATCTACGCTTGCTTTCCTAGGAAACAAAGGATGGTAGATAAAGAAACTCGAGTACTTCTACCAAGATAAATGTTTCATAGCTAGGGTCTAAGAACATGAAACTGATTTTTCTTAGAAGGGATTTTTTTTTAATTTAAGAAAAAGAAATATATTTCAGTCTTATTTGTAAAACTAACAGGATATATGCAATTATTTCAATAATATTCAAGGAAGAAACAAAACACTAATGAACAACAGGCATAGAAAAGATAAATATGGATTTAGGTGGATTTTTTTCTTCAGCACTTAAGAAGTGTGCAACTCAGAATTCCTTCAAATTTCTAGGATTTGAATAGTCTTTATTATTTATTTATAACTTTTATCTTCTTTCTCAAAAAGGTCT